>CM017569.1:53491118-53648618 GCA_007844125.1 Sinonovacula constricta | reverse complement strand
ACACTAAAAGCAAACATAATGCTCAGATACAGTTTATTTAATTTCATGTTTAAGTTACACATAAAAGATGCATTATTAACCTCACCGAACTAAGGCTCTATTATATATTAAGAAATGCATGCGTGTGACAGTATCATATAAAATAAAGAACTGATTATGAAGCATATGATAGCTAGACTAAGCTGTATACATGAAGTAGAACAAACATAAGGCGGGGATTTTACTAAACTAACTTTAGCAAAATGTGCAACAGATTAGAACAGAACAACAATTCATAGCGACTCTTAATCATAATTAGGAAATAATCGAATGTTCCCTTGCAGTTGCCACTGTCCAGTATCCAGAGCATCAGTTTGGATCACAGCCTCCTGGTTATGGTCAACCACAATTTGGAACCCAGCCTCCTGACTATGGTCAACCACAGTTTGGAACCCAGCCTCCTGGTTATATTCAACCACAGTTTGGAACCCAGCCTCCTGGTTATGGAAAACAGCAGTCTGGAACACAGCCCCAGTATCAACAGGGCGGTCCCGGACCGTTCATGTCAGGACCGAGCCAAGAGACACAAGACGCCTCCTTTCCCCCGAAATAGGGGCAGAGAATTTCCCCGAAAGCAAAACAAAACAAAACAAAAACCGCAGAATTTTATTAAACATGGTCGCACATTATTCCAAAATGTCAGGTTTTGCCATTGAAGGCAGAAATAATTTGGGGAACAGCAGAGAGGGACAGTAGCGAGGAACAACATAATTTTAAACCATTTGTTTTATTAATAAAACATTTGTTGTAATAATAAACATGTATAGCAAAGCAATACCACCAAGACCACATTCAATGGGCACCATCAAGGTAACTATTATGGAACATCATCAAGGAACAACATTAAGGACATTCAAACATGTATATTGTTTAACCATGTAATTAACAATCTTTATAAACGACCCGTTTACACCCTTCTTTTTAATATTATATTCCTATTGAGAGATACTACACCTTATTGAGTTTCGTGTGTTGTTTTTTTTATTGTAGTATACTTATTAATCTTTCTCTCTGTTCGTGCGGTCTTTCGAATCTTTTTTCTCTTTATTCGTGAGCTTATGTAATTCTTGTGCGTGTGTTTAGATCTTCTTTATTATTAATTGTATTTTTGATTTTAAAGTGTGTGCTGTATAAGAACTTAAAATAACGAAGAAGAAAACGCAGGACATACAGTAGTATTCGTTTATCTCTAATTACTGAAAATTTCTAACTATTTTGGCCAATAATTATTGAGTTTCTGAATTATTTGACAAATTCTCATAATTTTATAAAAAAAACAGCAGTTTAAACGGCAGTCCATATTTTGTTATCATTTATTTCGTTTTCGTTTATGACAAGGAAGGTTGATCTTAACACATCTTACAATAAATTTTTATGAACTACTTTTATTTTGGCTTTTAATGCACCCATCAAACTAGAACTAAGGTAAAACACAAGTGTAACTTTATCATCTTTCAAGATCGGTAAGAGTTACTGCCTCTATTGCCGTCTTTTGCGTTGGAGGTATGAATGTTATTGCAGCCTAAGATCTACAGGGGCGGATGCAGGATATTTTCAGGGGCACCTAATTGAGAGAGCACCAGAGATCCTAGCCGTGCAGTTTATGGACATGATTCCCCCTCCCCGAATACTTTTAAAATATAAGAGAAGCTGTTTAATTTTTTTCCATCAGTCCACACTGTTTGTATTCTTAGCGACAATGATAATCTATAACCATTTTTTATGGGATGAGGGGAGAGTTTAAATTGAGCGAGAGTCATAGGTAGGAGAAGAAATAGAAGGTTTGGGTCATGCTCCTACAGAAAGAGTGTTGACATTTAGAAGCCAAACAGTACATTTTCCTTCATTTAAGATGTTTGACAGACATTCATAAGAAAGAATGTTGCAACAACAACAAAAAAATAGTTTAATTTCAATGCGTTTTTAAGACATTTTAAGCATAAATATGTGCATTCTCATCTGTAGTTTTGGACAGTAATACTACTAGTGCGATAAAGATGTGACACACCCTAAAATGTTAACACGGAAGGCATTTTTGATTATTTCAGCGGTCCGCTCCCCACCCCGCCAACGACCCACTGCTATATTTGTTCATGTAACAGTGAAGCAGATAAGTTATGTTACCAAGCGCCTCAAGAACCTCAAGAACTATAAACCAATTTCAGCTATATGGTGTCCATGACGACCGCAATAACATTTTATATGAGGGTATGTTAAGAATGATGCTTATATAGTTTTGGACAAATCATTTTAAAATGGTAAAGACTTTCACTGAGCTGAGATTAAAATTATAAGTTATTCAAAAATCATCCTATATAAATATGTATAAGTCTCAAAAAGAATGAAGTAAGTAAACTATAATTTCGAAAAGATGCTAATATTTATTACTTCAAAGCCATATTTAAACAAAATGAGTATTGTTACAGATAAAACGGTACACATCTAAGTCGGGAAAACGTTAATTCAAGTTATATGTGAATTGATACATTTTTAGATATTTATAAAAATATTTATTCGGAATATTTCTCAATATATTTGAATACATACATTAAAATTGATAATTTGTCAAATTAAACCTCATAAATATTCAGAGGCTATGAGCATAAATACAACATACAATGAAAGACGTAAAGCCATCTACTGTTTCTCAAAAACAACAACAAACAAAACAAACAAACAAAAAACACAACACCCCCACCCAACCCCCAACAACCCCCCCCCCCAAACAAAAAACACCCCCCCCCCCCCCCCCCCACAAAAAAAAGAAGAAGAAAAAAAAACAACCTTACTTACTTTTGAAGACATACAAGCTTTCAGAAAGTTGTTAGTATCTGGAACTTTAAGCTTTAATCTTGTAATCTTTTCCTAGAATTACCACAAAATTCATAAAAAAACTACAGTCCAGCTTTGCTTGCAATCGACCGTCAAAAGTGTAGATTTTTTCTACTCCTGAAGTTTCTTTGTTGTTGTTGTTCTGAGGATTTCTAGTTTCGAGTAAACATAAAAGTCACCCACTATACATAAAAAAAAGAAATACAAAAGAAGTGCAAACAGAAGAAGCGAATATGAGGGTGATGGAAAACGGGCAAAACGACCCTGCTTACTTTCGGCTGAAAAGAAAACTGAGAATGCAATGACGAACAGTCTGTTTGGCAGGTATTGTAGATTCAGACGCTTTTATCACGTTTCCATCATATTTGTTATAATATCAGAATCGTTACCAATATCAATTGTATGACTTAGTAATTGTGTGTGTATTCTGCATAAGCATCGTAGTGATACTAAATTCTATGCAAACATTAAGCATTAGCAACATTTATTTAGTTCTTTATATTCTAGAAGTAAATGTAGTGTAAGTAATACTCGGAGATAATCATTTCATGTGTCTCATTGTATCCTTACTAAATCAATATTTTTCTTTCAACTTGTAATGACACTGAAATACACTACTGACTACATGCACTTCTTTTTCTATCGTTCGCTATAAATTAAAGCCCATTTCGGCTTATATTTTTTCTTCCAAATAATAACAACCCAATGAAACAGAGTCAATCATCTTAAGCACATGTTACTAATTGAGTCGTGCACTTAATTGATTTTAATTACAGAACACATTTCTCAGTTTTGAAAAAAAGAAAGTATTGTGAAGGCTGACATTTTAACAAATGCACGCTTCTGCTATTTGCCTATCAGTAACGTTCATCCTTATCAACGCGAAAAAAGTGCTCTCTTCTATTTTACTGAAGATACAATGAATAGATCAGAATCATAACCAGACACTTATCAGTAAGTATAAAATTATAGACATGTCTTTTAATCTTTTTAATAAGTGTATTAATGTCTTTCTTCATCATATTTATCTCCTTCGTAGCATCGGCACTGAAAAACAAACAGCACAGATTTGGCACTGCCACCAATGCTAAGCACAACCTGGATTAGAACCTCAGCGTCAGGGCAGTGTATACTTATGCTCTACCGGCTTCTAAGAATTCAGACTTTACATAATCTAGTATACTTTCCGTAGAATAGAGAACTAGGTACATAACTAGGTACATATCTTTACCTGTAAAATAATATTTAACAACAGCCTATGTTTAGAAATCTAAATACTAGATTTTATTTTCCTATTTTGGCGCGAATGGAATTTCTGTGTCGTGATTTGTATTGATCACATGCGGTGTTTCTTAAATTTTTTACCAACATGTCTGTGTTACGTCTGTTTATTGGGTTTATCGTCCCACCAGCAGTATTTAAATTATCTGGAGACGGTCGTTACATCTGTATTCGCGTCCTGATTCACTTGCTTTGACAATATGGATTATCTGCTCTCCGAACGTGTTCAGCTGGTTTCCACCCGGATGGAGTGTACATAGAGTCTAACTGTCACTTTGTTGAAGGTCGTCTTTGACTTTCGCGTCTTGTTCATAATATTTTTTTTCTCTGTAGTTAAGAAGTTTTGATGAGACATCTGCACGATTGGCTTCTGGTTTTCTTAGTGTTTGTAAGATTGTTTTAGCGTCTTTGCCTGACGACCCATAAGACGCTGCATTGGTGATCCGATTTCATTATCCCATGGAATATTGCGGAGCTCCAAAAGTGAAAGATAAATATCGTCCCCAGGTTCGGAACAACGCTTGAAGAAAATTTTTACTGTTTCGACAGCTTTCTCGGCAATGTCATTTGCCTGCTGATGCAAAAGTAAAGATGCCACATGACATATGCCTTATTTTTAGTAAAGGCTTTGAACTATGAACTTTTGAATTGTGGCTCATTGCCATAATTAAGGTGTCCATCATACCATATCTAGCAATATTTGACTTCATGTTACAGTAAATGCCCTGCTATCTCGTTGTAATGGAGCGACCTCAATGAAATATGAATACTAGTCTACCATAAGGTAGTTGTTGCCATCGACTTAAAATAAGTCGATCCCTTCTCTGCTCCAAGGCAGTGAATGTAAAGGTGAGACCACCATGGATTCTTTTGGTTGCTTATTTCTGTAGGTTAAATAGGCACTGCATTTCTTCCCTAGTTCTTCACCGTTTGTCCGTTCATTCCAGGCTAGAACACCAACTCTTTTGCACGCTTCTTAAAATGTACCACTCCGAGGTGCGAACTTTGCATTGCGTTCAGCATCTCTAAGCGCTTTTTTTGGCACTGTATAGTACTCCATTATAAACAGTGTTACGACCCGTCGCGCTATATAAGTTTATTTATAAAGTGGCACTTTTACTAAACGATGGAATGGTGTAACAAAAAAATAAGCCAGCAACAAAATAGTACAATAATGTTTTATTTTAAAAATAATTAAAAATATGGCGTCATAAAACAATAACAAATAAAGAAACAAAATTTCAGAAGGCGAAATAAATATTAGCTTACAGTTTGTCCCTTTAGGAGGTGTCCCTTTAACAATGCAACAAATAATCCAGCGTCGAATAATCCTGAAGAGTTTTTAGTAGAATGTTCTCGTAGATAAGCACAGTTAAAATAATCTAAAGGTAGAACAATACAGGAATGTTAATTATATAATCCAAATTCAACACTTTAATATTTATGTCACTGCAGAATATAGTAACTCCACGTAAGTTGCAACACAGAAAGATTTAAAATAGAAGCTGCAAGTATTTCCAAATTATATGTCCAATCTCTAAAGCAAACTTTCTATTCAAAATTCCAAACTTCCAAACTTACTTTTTATCGGCAAACACGTCCTTATATATACCAAAAGAATTTCCAGAACATTCACGTACCCAGAACATTTTCGAAGACCAGTTAAAAATAAACAATTGAACTTTCTAGCATGATCCGTTTTTTCTAGCGGTTACGCGAATTCTACGTCATCAAAACCACAACGGTAAACAACCCTTAACCTGACTAGCGTAACCTTAAACGCTGGTGTAATATTGTACATAACAACAGCCATTTCATCTCTGTAGTCCCCGAACGGAACTGCTTCAGAAGGTATCTCGCTCTTACTTTCTGGCCACCCACGACTGATTACTTTGGCCAGCACTTGGAACCGTTCATCCCCGTGTGTGAAAGCTGCTACTTTGTGATGATGTGTACATGCTAGAGTGTCTACCTTCAGAACAATCAGTTCATCATCTATTGTCTTCGTGCTAATTTTGACAATGGCAATCTACTAAGACAGACAGCGAGATTCATTTCTTTGCCAAATTTGTGTATCAATATAAAATCATAAGGCTGTACTTTTAACAACATCCTCTGAATTGGTTTCGGAGATTTCTTTGCCACATGTGTGTATCATTGTAAAATCATACGGCTGTACTTTCAACAACATCCTCTGAATTGGTTTCGGGGCTTTGTGGATAGTTTTCTTCAAAATCGTCTCCAGCGGCTTGTGGTATTACTCGACCGTGAGGTCCGACCTACCACACAGGAACTTGTAAAACTTCTCGAAGTAGAAGACTACGGCGAACATTTCTTTCTCTATTTGAGCATACTTTTTTCAGTCTGAGAGAGTGCTCTTGACGCGTATGCTACGACACCATTAACTTGTATGATCGCAACACCTAATTCTCCCATTGAAGCATCTACGGTGACAGTGATTGGTTTGTTCAAGTCATAGTACCGAAATACCTTTGTCGACACCTTTAATATTCTCGAAGCCTGTTTCGCAGAGTCGTTCCAGTTCCCTTTTCCTAACGTTCTCAGATATCGCAGTGGCGCATTAAGTTCACTAAGACACTGTATGAATTTTGACTCGTATGACAACATGCCAAACATAGTATCTGATTTACTGAAATTTTCAGGATCTCTCATGCAAGTTATTGCCTCAATTCTTTGGTCGGAAGCTTGATACCTTCACTGGTCAACTTATGTCCTACATAGTCCACTTCTGGTTTTGCGAACACGCACTTTTCTTGATCAACCTAAGGTTTACCCATTTTGCTTTCTCCAGCACCTGTCTTAGACGCACATTGGATTCCATGAGCGTTTTACCGTGTACGAGGTTATCATCGACAACAATCTCTACTTCTTCCATGTAACCAAAATGCATTTCCACTGGCCTTTGGAACACTTCACTAGAGAACTTTACCCTCACCCGCCCTATTGGCATGCGTAAATACAATACCTCCCAAAGGGTGTATTGAACGTTTACTTGTGTCAGTTAAAACTGATAATATCCCATGTTTGTATTTAGAGTCAAGAAGTATTTGCTACTAAGTAACCGTGTAGCCACATTCTCAAAACTGTTTATTGGGTAATGTTCACGGCGGATAGCTACATTTAGATCTGTCGGATCAATGCAAATCCGAATTCTGATAATCGTTTTCCTGACACATGCCAAACTATTTACCCATTCGGTGGGCTATTTCTCTTTGGTTATGACTTATCAAGATGGTCCAAATCATTCTTCTGATTCCGTAAAGCAGCTAGTACGGAACGTGGAGGGTGCACCACAGGTGTAACTGTTTGGTCAATTTCAGTTTTGTATTCTCCGGACAAGCAGCCTAATTCTTCAACAGGTGCATTACAATACTCTTCGATAATTACTTCAGCCTCTTTAATCTCCATTTTCACTGCATTCACTCTTATTATCAAACCAAACTTCATCGTGTCATCTCCTAGTAGATTAATATTTCTTGGGGTGTCCATCACCTGAAATTCCACGTTTCTTTTTCATTACTTTGTACGCACATGGCAAGACAACTTTTTGGTAAAAATAAGTTTGTTATCAGCCATCTGCAGTGACTGTAACCATGCGTCAGCGTTTTCCTTATATGTTCTATATTGTCAGCGTTCTCCTTCTGTTTACATATTGTCAGCTTAGCGCGACAGCGTTTAAGACCCACCCAAATTATTGTTTCTTAAGTGTAGGGGATGCGTTCTTAAGTTTATCTGGACAAAAGAGGAATATTTTTAATTGATTTACTAAACTGATCCTACAACTCTGATAAAAGGCGAAGGCATTAACCTTGAACAAAATAACTTTATTGTTGATAACTGATTCAAATTCTTCCCCCAAAATATGCGCAGACAGGCAAACACGTATTTCCCTTTAAGTTGTGTCATAAAATGCAAATTGATTACATATCTTAGCTCTGTTTTCCCATCGATCGTCGTTTGCTTATTAAGATTGAAAATTTGCTAACTTAAAGCATTTTAGCAAACTCTCATGAGAGTATCATGAGATCTTATGCTTATCAAATATACGAAAATATTGCCTGAGTTAATGAAGATTGTCGGTGTTCGAGAAGTTGTTTTGCATAGTTTCGCAAAAAAGCATATAGCCCAGGAGACAGGTTATTACAGTTACAACTAAAGCTCGTCAAACATGAAAAACAAAAGAGTACTGATTAGGCGCAATCTATGCACATGCTAAGCTTTACTGGAAAGTTGGACCAGTCGGTATACAGCTATCAGCAAATACTATTAAACATTTTGCCCCAAAATGGTTCACGGAATATTGGCCAAATGAAATATATTCAGTATTTTTAAATTGCTTTAAACTACACTATATATTGGAGTTTCAGCACAAAACTTATTTCCCCCTTTAAACTTTTCGTGCCATTTTGACAATTTTACTGAGTTTATTTCCTCTGTGCCATAAATCTGGTGGCATATTTTTTCCTTATATGTCTTCGACGCCATAAATCCTGTGCCCATAGGGCCCTGCACTACTGGTATATTTCACGACTTGCGCTTTCTTACAATTTAGATAATGTTATTAAGAGCCTTTCCTTTAACTAACTTATAAGTTTTTTTGCGCAGAAGCTATGCGCACTTTCTTCAGAACAAGGTTTAGATGTTGTTACATAATTTAGATATAGACAAACTGTCGGATATCGACTTTAACAACTGTTGTTTCAAACTAATGTCATAATTGATGTTACTCTTTAAAAAACATCAGTGCTAAAATAATATTGTGACTAACCCACCTAGAACGCCAAAATCGGTCTTCGACGCCCCTACAATTTCTCTGCCAAATCCCTCTCTCTCCCTTTCTCTTGCTTAAATCATTAGAAAGCCGATTAATGTGTTATTTTTGCACTATTTCCTTTGCTTAATATAATTTAAATTTGATTAAAATGCCGATCACGTTGTTTCCATGTAATGTCATATGCACTGATAAAACATTTTAAGGCAGCCATCTTTAAAGGCAGAAGCTAATGCAGGTCGAAATCTAGAAATATGTGCTGTATTAAACTCACCACTGTGTTTTTATTTTTCAGTCTATTTTACTGAAACAACAACAACAACAACAAAAACAACAAAAAAACAACAAAAAAACAACAACAGCAACAACAAAAAGTAATACTGTTCATTTTGTTTAAGGATGAGCCAATAGTTGTATTTATTTATGTGTATTACGGGGAAAGCCAAGGCTTTGACCGCCTATAGGTAATGCGTATGAAGTGTGTGCTTAATGGGATATGTTCAATTTCAAAAATGAAAATATATACCCGTCCGACCAAAATTTCGGTTCCCACCGTAAGACGCCATCTTGAATTTCGGTGTAACCATACAAATTAACAGCGAGTGAGGATGATAATAACAATAGTCTTGATGCAAGAAGTGTTTTGGAGCATAATTTCTTCATAAACAAATTCAACGAGTTAAAACAACAATGTGTAATAAATCTTTTTTTTAAATTAATGGGAAAGGAGTCACATACGATGATTATAAAAGCAGAATACAAAAGTTAGAATCGAAGTTAAGCAGCTATTTTCTCTGAATTGATGAAAGTGTAAAGAGCGGTTCTGAGCGGGCCTAGTATGAAGAAATACAACTATAGTAAAACCTCTCCACAGCAACATCTGGCGGAGGCACGAAAAAGTGTTGCTGCTGAGAGGTGTTGCTGCTCAGAGGTTTCAAGGAGACGAGAAAATTGTGTACTTTAGGCAATCAGCATTTGCTTGTCTATTACAAAAACAATATCGTCAGTAACGGACCTGTATCTGAGTTCTGCCGCAACCCAACTCAGTAGCAATAGACTGTGCTGACCTTCCTTGTACTAACAACTTAATTGCAGTAACACTCTGCTCTAACGTAAGGTAATCATTTTTATAAAACATTTCAAGACAAAATGACCAGTATTCCAGTATTGAGTCATGCAAAGAGTGATTACCATTACAAATCGAATTTATAGTCAGACATCCTAAAACAATGACAGTTTGCATTTAGCACTTAACGTAAACATCTTTTTAAGAAAGCAATCAATACAGTGATATCTTTTAACCTTTCGATCAATTAAAGAAAACAAACCAACTCGTTAACATCATCAATAGTTGACACTTCTTTCACACGCTACAACAATACCTTAGATCTACAACGGCATGTTTGTAGCATGCAGCTGGTTTCCCGTCCAACTGCAACTTGATTCCAATTAACACCTTCTCAACAGGGTACAAGCAGTGATCAGCCGACCGCGTGACATTTCTGGTGTACGCGACCATTATCATGCCATAAACTTGCTATTGAAGAAGGTCGTTATAAAAACATAGAAAGACACAATAGAATTTGTAAATTGTGTAATATGAAGGTAGTGGAAAACGAATACCATTTCGTCTTAGTATGTCCGTTTTTTAGAGATTTAAGAAGTTTATTTCTGCCCTCTTATTTTTGCTCTTTTCCTGCAATTCATAAATTTAAATTATTATTCCAGAGCAGGAAACCATCTTTAATTAAGAACCTTTCTAAATTTATATATCTGTCTTTTTCTAAAAGGGAAACTACACTTCAACTTAATAATAAATAATCGATACTTGTTTATTTATATTTATATTGTTACTGTAAAATCCATCTTGACCTTTTTTGCATTTGTTTTTGTAAATGCTCATTTCACACGTTTCTCTCTTTGAACAAATGTCTGTTTACTTATTGACGCTATGTTATGATGTTCTGGCAATGAACTGTATGTTTATGCCAATAAATAAAATTGATTGAATTGATTGATTGGTGTACGTGTTGTTGTTGCCCTTTTCCATTATGGCAACATGTCGTGTTGATAAACAAGTATTGTGTATTGTGTCACATTCCCTTTTTTAATCCACAGATTGATGTAAAATCTACACGTGCTATCTTAGTTTTCCGTTATTTTAGCTGTCTATGACGTCATTCTTCGATCGAGTATTTCTTCATGTCATTCCCTAGCTAGAAAATTTATTTTGTATTTTTCTGTTTGTTCAATTCGTCTTGCGTATAAACGTATATCGTTCATTGCGTCACATTCCCTGTAAGAGGCACTGTGTCCCGACAATATAAACCTACTCGGCTTCCAGGCTACTTTGCTGTGAATTTACTGACTTAGACGTCTTTTTTTATTGCAAATTTCGTTATGTCCTCCCCAAGCTAGGGTATCCTTGTTGCATATTTTCATAAAGTCTATGTTTCCTTTCAACAAAAATGTAAAGTTTATTGCGTCACATTCCCTGTACAAGGCACAAGTGTCTGTCAAATATATCCTATTTTCAGTGTAATTTTCTGTGACTTTACTGTTACTGACGTCTGTTGTTGAACGGCTGTTACTCTATGTCAACCCCTAGCTTGGGTATTGTTGCTGCGTTTTTTCATTAGCTATTTTAATGTTGTTTGCACTCATGTATAGATAATTCCGTCACATTCCTTGTATGGGACACAAAACCATTAAAATATATCGGACTTTTACGATAAGTTTCTGTATTCCATTGTAATTGGCGCCTTCGAATGCATATTTATTGATGCCATTCCAAAGCTTTCGTATTGATGTTGTCCATTTCTATTCGGGCAACATGTTTACTTTTTAAACATGTGTTGTTAATTGAGTACCAAGAATTTTTAATTAACATAGTTTTGAAAAGTATACCCATTTTAGCTTATGTTTACATTGTTCAACTGTTTCTGGGGTATATATTCATTGGCATTTTTATTTATGTGAGCCCCTAGCTACAGTATTGAAGTTTCATTTTTAAATTAGATCAATTTGTATTCATTGTAACGATATGTAGTACATAGCGTCACATTCCCTGTAAGTAATCCAGATATTCACCAGATTTTAAATCTAATATAGATATGTTTTCAATTATGTACCTCTATCAGCGTTTCACTAACCGTTGACGTATAATTTAATTATCGTATATCCTTTGGAGATCCCCACGTTACAACAAAAGTTTTTGCAACATTTAAGTAGAATTTCAGTTATCTTTTATAATTTAGATTAGAGTATAATTGATATACTTTTAATAATGTAAAACTATAAAACGTGTTGTGTTTTTTTTATTTATATATTACGCAAAAGAAACGCTGGATTTAAATAAGTTTTAATTAAAATATAATTTGATTTGTTATTTATACGTTTGGTACTTTTAAATAATATATTTTTCTCGATGTAATTAGTTTGCGTTGAAAACGCACGTTATACGTATCTTTCTTAATGTTGGCTGCTCTAATATTTCTTCGGCTACCCCGAGTTAATGCTTGTTGCTTGCTGCTTGCCAGCTTGATTTTAGTGCGAGTCGGTAGACATTTTGAATGATATGTTTTCTCTTTAGAAATACGTTTGGAAACGAATATTGTCCATAATATTGTTGAAGTATCGTTAAGTGTATGTAAGTGTTAAAGAATAATTCAACGTGATCTTCCAATATTCAGAAATTACAGCCAGATCGACTATTTCATCTGAACCTTGATCCGTTTTTGGTAATGTGCATCTTCTTCCGGGTTGTGACAACTTATGTTCAAGATGGGTTCCCGTGCCACTGTCCATATGCATCTGAAATGTTTTGATTAAGTTTGCTGGATAGGTAGGGTATACCTCACTATCCATATATACATGAACATGATATGCAACCCGTGTCTCGCTTTGTTTCACAATCGATTTTATTTGAGTAATGGTTTGACAGCCATACTGTGACGTCCTCAAGGCTATTTACCTCTTATAATGTTATGTATTTTTGTTATATCACACTAACACAGTTCTGGTCTTATAAGCAACATCCAGCTAATTATTGATGAAGGAAGACTCCCAGACTTAAATCTATGTAGAACCACTGGCACACCGCAGATTAGCTGGAAAACATCTGCACATGACAGTTCTTGCGTCGACTACAGGCACTTGGTTTTAAGACTGACTGATTTGTTTCAATGTTTCCGATTTTGTTATTCATCTACCTATATAATACTAAAAGGTTTCACAGCAGCCATCTTTTAAAGCAACGGAAGTAGATTTACTGGTTCACAAATTTTCACGTCTAATGTGGTTTTCGATTCATGAATATCCCGCGCGACGATGCGGGGAACCACGCATATGTAAGCAATGTTAAGGCGCGTTATTTAAACGGTTCCATTTGACAGCGCCTTAGCATTGTTAACATATGCGTGGTTCCCCGCATCGTCGCGCGGGATATTCGTGAATCGGGAACCACAGTAGACGTGAAAATTTGTATATAAATATTGCTATTTTGGAAAACTTTGAAAATCTTCTTGTCAGAAACCACAAAAGCTAGAAACTTGATATTTGGTATACCTGTTCCTTTGGTGGCCCTATGCCAATATTGTTTTAGAAACCAAGTACCGTACATGTATTCTGTCTAAAACATGGCTGCCAGTGGCATAGCCATTTTCCATGTATTATATAGCCATGGCCATGAAGCAAAAAAAAAAACGAACCTAATTGCCCAAATGTTGCTTGTGTACATGCATTTACAATTATTCTGGTCTGTTTAAATATTGCTGATATTTCATGCTTATTTTGTCTTAAAGTCTATGGCACTCAGCTGCACGATAAAGGGTCATCATGTTTTTTATGTTTATGGGCTAAGGAGAATTTATTTGTTAACTTGATATTGAACATGTCCATATAGTATTTTATGTTTAATGGATCGTATATCCTTTACTTTTGAAATCCTTGGAAGAACAGTTAATGTGTGGCAAGGCGTGGGTCAACTGCGCTAAATTTCTTTCCAGTGCATTACTTTCTTTAAACTACAACCTTGGTTTTCTTTCTATAAATTTATCCAAAACAATACTCTTCTGGATGTCAGTATGTGGTTTGTATCTTGACACTAAGTTCTTACATATAGCAACACTAGTAAACAGACATACATATGCATGTCTGGACACATTGGTTAACCACAGCCCGTGGATTTTGATTGGAGTGTTCAATGTTACTGCCATTGAGCAGATGAGCTTAAGGTTAGTTGTATCGTTGCAAGAGTTGTAGATTTTTCACGATCTTTGATTTCTTAATGACAAGCTTGATTGATGTCCAATCTACACGTGTTATCTTAGTTTTTGTTATTTTAGCTGTCTATGACGTCATTCTTCGATCGAGTATTTCTTCATGTCATCCCCTACCTAGAATATTTATTTTGTATTTTTCTGTTGGTTCAATTCCTCTTGTGCATAAAAGTATGCACTGTGTCCCGACAATATAAACCTACTCGGCTTCCAGGCTAATTTGCTGTGAATTTACTGACTTGGGCGTATTTTTTGATTGCAGATTTCGTTATTTCCTCCCCAAGCTAGGGTATCCTTGTTGCATATTTTCATAAAGTCTATGCTTCCTTTTAACAAATATGTAAAGTTTATTGCGTCACATTCCCTGTACAAGGCACAAGGGTCTGTCAATTATATCCTATTTTCAGTGTAATTTTCTGTGACTTTACTGTTACTGACGTCTGTTGTTGATCGGCTATTACTCTATGTCAACCCCTAGCTTAGGTATTGTTGCTGCGTTTTTTTATTAGTTATTTTAATGTTGTTTGCAAACATGTAAAGAAAACTGCGTCACATTCCTTGTATGGGACACAGGGACCACTAAAATATACCGGACTGTTATGATAACTTTCTTTGTCATTTTATTTGACATCTGTTTTCAATCCGAGATATGCTTATGTTATCCCCAAGCTAGAGTGTTGTTGTTGCCCGTTTCCATTATGGCAACATGTCGTGTTGATAAACATGTATTGTGCGTTGCGTCACATTCCCTTTTTAATCCACAGATTGATGTCAAATCTACACATGTTAGCTTAGTTTTCCGTTATTTTAGCTGTCTATGACGTCATTCTTTGATCGAGTATTTCTTCATGTCATCCCCTAGCTAGAATATTTATTTTGTATTTTTCTGTTAGTTCAATTCGTCTTGTGTATAAACATATATCGTTCATTGCGTCACATTCCCTGTTAGAGGCACTGTGTCCCGACAATATACACATACTCGGCTTCCAGGCTAATTTGCTGTGAATTTACTGACTTAGACGTCTCTTTTGATTGCAAATTTTGTTATGTCTTTCCCAAGCTAGGGTATCCTTATTGCATATTTTCATAAAGTCTATGTTTCCTTTCAACAAAAATGTAAACTTTATTGCGTCACATTCCCTGTACAAGGCACAAGGGTCTGTCAAATGTATCCTATTTTCAGTGTAATTTTCTGTGACTTTACTGTTACTGACGTCTGTTGTTGACCGGCTATTACTCTATGTCAACCCCTAGCTTGGGTATTGTTGCTGCGTTCTTTCATTAGCTATTTTAATGTTGTTTGCACACATGTATAGATAATTGCGTCACATTCCTTGTATGGGACACAGGGACCACTAAAATATACCGGACTGTTATGATAACTTTCTTTTTCTTCATTTTAATTGACGTCTGTTTTGAATCGGAGATATGCTTATGTCATCCCCAAACTAGAGTGTTCTTGTTGCCCTTTTCCATTATGGCAACATGTCGTGTTTATAAACATGTATTGTGTGTTGCGTCACATTCCCTGTTTTAATCCACAGATTGATGTCAACTCTACATGTGTTATCTTAGTTTTCCGTTATTTTAGCTGTCTATGACGTCATTCTTCGATCGAGTATTTCTTCATGTCATCCCCTAGCTAGAATATTTATTTTGCATTTTTCTGTTTGTTCAATTCGTCTTGTAAATAAACATATATCGTTCATTGCGTCACATTCCCTGTAAGACGCACTGTGTCCCGACAATATAAACCTACTCGGCTTCCAGGCTAATTTGCTGTGAATTTACTGACTTTGACGTCTTTTTTGATTGCATATTTCGTTATATCTTCCACAAGCTAGAGTATCCTTGTTGCATATTTTCATAAAGACTATGTTTCCTTTTAACAAATGTGTATAGTTTATTGCGTCCCATTCCTTGTATAAGGCACAAGGGTATGTCAATTATATCCTATTTTCAGTGTAATTTTCTGTGACTTTACTGTTACTGACGTCTGTTGTTGATCGGCTGTTACTGTATGTCAAGCCCTAGCTTAGGTATTGTTGCTACGTTTTTTCATTAGCTATTTTAATGTTGTTTGCAAACATGTAAAGATAACTGCGTCACATTCCTTTTATGGGACACAGGGTCCATTAAAATATACCGGACTTTTATGATAACTTTCTTTTTCTTCATTTTAATTGACGTCTGTTTTTAATCAGAGATATGCTTATGTCATCCCCAAGTTAGAGTGTTGTTGTTGCCCTTTTCCATTATGGCAACATGTCGTGTTAATAAACATGTATTGTGTGTTGTGTCTAATTCCCTGTTTTAATCCACAGATTGATGTCCAATCTACACGTGTTAGCTTAGTTTTCCGTTATTTTAGCTGTCTATGACGTCATTCTTCGATCCAGTATTTCTTCATGTCATCCCTACCTAGAATATTTATTTTGTATATTTCTGTTAGTTCAATTCCTCTTGTGCATAAAAGTATGCACTGTGTCCCGACAATATACACATACTCGGCTTCCAGGCTAATTTGCTGTGAATTTACTGACTTGGGCGTATTATTTGATTGCAGATTTCGTTATTTCCTCCCCAAGCTAGGGAATCCTTGTTGCATATTTTCATAAAGTCTATGTTTCTATTTTAACAAATATGTATAGCTTATTGCGTCACATTCCCTGTACAAGGCACAAGGGTCTGTCAATTATATCCTATTTTCAGTGTAATTTTCTGTGACTTTACTGTTACTGACGTCTGTTGTTGATCGGCTATTACTCTATGTCAACCCCTAGCTTGGGTATTGTTGCTGCGTTTTTTCATTAGCTATTTCAATGTTATTTGCAAACATTTATAGATAATTGCGTCTCGTTCCTTATATGGGACACAGGGACCATTAAAATATACGGGACTTTTATGATAACTTTCTTTTTCTTCATTTTAATTGACGTCTGTTTTAAATCAGAAATATGCTTATGTCATGCCCAAGCTAGAGTGTTGTTGTTGCCCTTTTCCATTATGGCAACATGTGTTGATCAACAAGTATTGTGTGTTGTGTCACATTTCCTTTTTTAATCCAAAAATTGATGTCAAATCTACACGTGCTATCTTAGTTTTCCGTTATTTTAGCTGTCTATGACGTCATTCTTCGATCGAGTATTTCTTCATGTCATCCCCTAGCTAGAATATTTATTTTGTATTTTTCTGTTAGTTCAATTCGTCTTGTGTATGAACGTATATCGTACATTGCGTCACATTCCCTTTAAGAGGCACTGTGTCCCGACAATATAAACCTACTCGGCTTCCAGGCTAATTTGCTGTAAATTTACTGATTTGGACGTATTTTTTTATTGCAGATTTCGTTATGTCCTCCCCAAGCTAGGGTATCCTTGTTGCATATTTTCATAAAGTCTATGTTTCTTTTTAACAAATATGTATAGTCTTTTGCGTCACATTCCCTGTACAAGGCACAAGTGTCTGTCAAGTATATCCTATTTTCAGTGTATTTTTTGTGACTTTACTGTTACTGACGTCTGTTGTTGAACGGCTGTTACTCTATGTCAACCCCTAGCTTGGGTATTGTTGCTGCGTTTTTTCATTAGCTATTTCAATGTTGTTTGCACACATGTATAGATAATTCCGTCACATTCCTTGTATGGGACACAAGATCATTAAAATATATCGGACTTTTCCGGTAAGTTTCTGTATTCCATTGTAATTGGCGCCTTCGAATGCATATTTATTGATGCCATTCCAAAGCTTTCGTATTGATGTTGTCCATTTCTATTCGGGCAACATGTTTACTTTTTATTGAGTTGTGTTGTTAATTGAGTACCAAGAATATTTAATTAACATAGTTTTGAAAAGTATACCCATTTTAGCTTATGTTTACATTGTTCAACTGTTTCTGGGGTATATATTCATTGGCATTTTTATTTATGTGAGCCCCTAGCTACAGTATTGAAGTTTCATTTTTAAATTAGATCAATTTGTATTCATTGTAACGATATGTAGTACATAGCGTCACATTCCCTGTAAGTGATTTAGATATTCACCAGTTTTAAATCTAATATAGATATGTTTTCAATTATGTACCTCTATCAGCGTTTCACTAACCGTTGACGTATAATTCAATTATCGTATATCCTTTGGAGATCCCCACGTTACAACAATAAATTTTGCAACATTTAAGTAGAATTTCAGTTATCTTTTATAATTTAGATTAGAGTATAATTGATACACTTTTAATAATGTAAAACCTTAAAACGTGTTGTGTGTGTGTTTTTTTTTTATTTATATATTATGCAAAAGAAACGCTGGATTTAAATAAGTTTTAATTAAAATATAATTTGATTTGTTATTTATACGTTTTGGTACTTTTAAATAATATTTTTTTCTCGATGTAATTAGTTGAAAACGCACGTTATACGTACCTTTCTTAATGTTGGCTGCTCTAATATTTCTTCGGCTACCCCGAGTTAATGCTTGTTGCTTGCTGCTTGCCAGCTTGATTTTAGTGCGAGTCGGTAGACATTTTGAATTATATGTTTTCTCTTTAGAAATACGTTTGGAAACGAATAGTGTCCATAATATTGTTGAAGTATCATTAAGTGTCTGTAAGTGTTAAAGAATAATTCAAAGTGATCTTCCAATATTCAGAAATTACAGCCAGATCGACTATTTCATCTGAACTTTGATCCGTTTTTGGTAATGTGCATCTTCTTCCGGGTTGTGACAACTTATGTTCAAGATGGGTTCCCGTGCCACTGTCCATATGCATCTGAAATGTTTTGATTAAGTTTGATGGATAGGTAGGGTATACCTCACTATCCATATATACATGAACATGAAATGCAACCCGTGTCTCGCTTTGTTTCACAATCGAATTTAATTGAATAATGGTTTGACAGCCATACTGTGACGTCATCAAGCTATTTAAATCTTATAATGTTATGTATTTTTGTTATATCGCACCAACACAGTTCTGGTCTTATAAGCAACATCCAGCTAATTATTGATGAAGGAAGACCCCAGACTAATATCTATGTAGAACCACTGGTGCATCGCAGGTTAGCTGGAAATTATCTGCACATGACAGTTCTTGCCTCGACCACAGGCACTTGGTTTTAAGACTGACTGATTTGTTTCAATGTTTCCGATTTTTTTTATTCATCACCCTATATAATGGTTTTATGACTGACCGATTTGTTTCAATGTTTCCGATTTTGTTATTCATCTACCTACATAATACTAAAAGGTTTCACAGCAGCCATCTTTTAAAGCAACGGAAGTAGATTTACTGGTTCACAAATTTTCACGTCTAATGTGGTTTTCGATTCATGAATATCCCGCGCGACGATGCGGGGAACCACGCATATGTAAGCAATGTTAAGGCGCGTTATTTAAACGGTTCCATTTGACAGCGCCTTAACATTGTTTACATATGCGTGGTTCCCCGCATCGTCGCGCGGGATATTCGTGAATCAGGAACCACAGTAGACGTGAAAATTTGTATATAATTGTATATATTGCTATTTTGGAAAACTTTGAAACTCTTCTTGTCAGAAACCACAAAAGCCAGAAACTTGATATTTGGTATACCTGTTCCTTTGGTGGCCCTATGCCAATATTGTTTTAGAAACCAAGTACCGTACATGTATTCTGTCTAAAACATGGCTGCCAGTGGCATAGCCATTTTCCATGTATCATATAGCCATGGCCATGAAGTAAAAAAAAACGAACCTAATTGCCCAAATGTTGCTTGAGTAAATGCATTTACAATCATTCTGGTCTGTTTAAATATTGCTGATATTTCATGCTTATTTTGTCTATGTCAGCTGCACAAAGGGTCATCATGTTTTTATGTTTATGGGCTCTGGAAAATTTATTTGTTAACTTGATATTGAACATGTCTATATAGTATTTTATGTTTAATGGATCGTATATCCTTTACTTTTGAAATCCTTGGAAGAACAGTTAATGAGTGGCAAGGCGTGGGTCAACTGTGCTAAATTTCTTTCCAGTGCATTACTTTCTTTAAACTACAACCTTGGTTTTCTTTCTATAAATTTATCCAAAACAATACTTTTCTGGATGTCAGTATGTGGTTTGTATCTAAACAATAAGTTCTTACTTATAGCAACACTAGTAAACAGACATACATATGCATGTCTCGACACATTGGTTAACCACAGCCCGTGGATTTTGATTGGAGTGTTCAATGTTACTGCCATTGAGCAGATGAGCTTAATGTTAGCGTCAGTTGTATCGTTGCAAGTGTTGTAGAAATTTCACGATCTTTGATTTCTTAATGACAAACTTGTTTATATTGAATGTCAGATAATGCATCCAGACTTGGGCCCTCTACTCATAGTGTGTGTTGACATTTTTCTTTTGCTGTAAGAATGCTGAGCAATGCTGCATATACTTTCTGTAAACTGTGACAAATTTGAGTAATTTGTGTGAATTTCACGAACTTTTTATTAAATGTCCTCGCCCTGTTAAAACCAATTGACAAGTATGAATGAATACGTATTTTCAGTATAATTATATCTTAGGCATTATATGGCAATCGGATGAGGATCAGATATGCTGTAAAACTGAATGTGAAACCCTGGTAGTTGTCATTTGTGTAACATTCTTTTAGACAAGTTAGATTCAGTGCAAAGCCTCTGTCCGTCGTACACACGTGAGAAGCACAATTTGACAAACCCCAAACTAACAGGACACCCATGACCTAAAGTATACAAACTATTCACTGACAATGCAAGGCCATTTAATTAAACCAATTTGGGATAGTGTGATTCCTGTTCTAAAGCTCGTTGCAAATTGACTATTGTATAGTTACTGACACACATACTGACACTTGTTCTTGAAGCCCTGACTTCAGTGTACATACCCTTAGAAACCCTTTTCTGTATATTACTATAATTGTTTGTACATGTTTTTGTTAAGCAGTAGTTTAAGATATTATAAAACTTTGTCTTTCAAGCAGGTAGGCCACATAACCAATAGTAAAAATGGCGACAGCAAGAGACACATATAAAGGTTCAAATGAATATAGTGATGTCAAGTGTTCCGTTTGTGCCAAGAAGAAAAAAGAACAGACTGCGGATTATTATTGTTACGACTGCCGGAAACATCTGTGTACATCTTGCTTAGGGACACACGATGAATTTAATGAAAATCACAATGTAGTACAAGGACTTGGAGACGACAAAGATGTAATAACGGAGAGATGTGGAAAACATGCTGATGAATTAATAACTTTGTACTGTCGCCAACACAACAGACTTCTTTGTAGGAAATGTCACTTCCTGGATCACAGGTCAGTTACCTTAACACAATGTAGCAATATAAGACATAGTTTAAGGTTTGGTCCCATATCCTAAGTTCAAGCTAAAATGCAGAATTGTAGGCCTATCCACATTCTACATGACGTAACTATGCGAGTCTGGGGTGGAACATCTTAAAGCAGGTGTTTGAGTAAGCTAGATGTCATTTGCTGGTAAAGCCTACCATACAGCAATCTGCTGTCTAATCGACATACCATACAACAGTGCGCTTTGTAAATCAACATACCATACAGCCGTGTGCTTTCTAAATCAACATAGAATACAACAGGGCGCTTTGTAAATCAACATACCATACAGCAGTGTGCTTTCTAAAGCAACATACCATACAACAGGGCGCTTTGTAAATCAACATACCATACAGTAGTGTGCTTTCTAAATCCATATACCATACAGCAGTGTGCTTTTTAAATCAACATACCATACAACAGGGCGCTTTGTAAATCAACATACCATACAGCAGTGTGCTTTCTAAATCAACATACCAAACAACAGGGCGCTTTGTAAATCAACATACCATACAGCAGTGTGCTTTCTAAATCAACATATCATGCAACAGGGCGCTTTGTAAATCAACATACCATACAGTAGTGTGTTTTCTAAATCAATATACCATACAGCAGTGTGCTTTCTGAATCAAAATGCCACAAAGCGGTGTGCTTTCTAAATCAACATACCATACAGCAGTGTGCCTTCTAAATCAACATACCATACAGCAGTGTGCTTTCTAAACGCACATAGCATACATCAGTATGTTCTGAATCAATATGATATACAACTGTATGCTTTCTAAATAGACATGTCATACAGCAGTGTGCTTTCTATGTCAACATACCATACTGCAGTGTGCTTTCTAAATCAACATACCACACACCAGTATGCTTTCTAAGGCAACACAACATACAGCAGTGTACATTCTAACAAACGTACAATACAGCAGTAAAGTAGGGTGCTTTCTAAATCAACATACCATACAGCAGTGTACTTCTAAGTTTCTACAGAAGTGTGGTTTGTAAACCACCATACTAGTTAGCAGAGTGGTTTCTTAACATACTTTACAGCAGTGTGATTTGTAAACCAACATACTATACAGCAGTGTGCATTCTAAGTCAACTTACCATACAACAGTGTGCTTTCTAATTCAACATACCATACAGCAGTGTGCATTCTTAGTCAACTTACAATACAACAGTCTGCTTTCTAATTCAACATACCATACAGCAGTCTGCTTTCTAAATCAGCATGTCAAACAGCAGTCTGCTTTCTAAAGCAACATGCTAAATATGCTAAAACGACACAAAAAATTTACAATTCTAGGGGTCCGATCATGTTCTCTAAGTGGTGAGACAATCCCCTTGGATTCATATAGAAATAGTAAATATAATGAATGGCATAATACCACATTAAAAAGGATCATAGAAGGACGAGAAAGACGCTGAATGCTACGGTTTGTTTTATTTATCGGTATTTTTTCTATACTTTCTTTGAACGAAAACAACCACATTTTATTGCTGAAAGAGTGGCAAAATGTATCATTCAGATGTGTTATCTTGAAATTAAATGCATATTCGTCACATCTTCAATTCGGACTTTGTACGTACAGACATTTCATGATTATTTACCGTATCGAAAGTCGACATATCGCGGTACTGGCATTAAAGTTTGAAACCTGTACCAATCCAGCTCTAGAAAAGACTGGCAACTTATTCGGTGTTGTAAGAGTGAACACGTGTTGACAGTTCATAATATGCATTAATAAAAATTAATATATATTTTTAAACAAAAAAGATAGTTCAACACCCATGAGGTCCTATGCAAACAACATCTTACAATTGTCCTGTTTATTGGTTTTAATAAAAGTCAGATTGCATTTTACTTGCAAGTGTTCTTGGTCTTGTGATTAAAGCATTTGACCTTTGACCTAGTTTGATCCTCAGATGATTCATCAGATGATATTCTGTTAGCAAGATTATATTGCACGTTGCTTCAGGAAGTTATTACTTGGGTACAAGTTCTACCGAGGTAGGGACTATTAATGATACTTGTTTCTCAGTCAACTATAAAAACAACATTAACATGTAACTGGACTATTATTTACTGTTCAACATAAAACTAAAGTAACTAAAGTAACAACACTTTTAATGCTGTGCGCTTAATTTTTTATGGGGAGTATTTACTGTACGCTTGCGCATTTTACCATTATTCAGGACTTTGTCATATTTTTATTATGCTCCCTAAAGGGAGAATCTGTAAATGTAAAAAGATTAATTTATATTAATACCTTGTTTTTAACTGATTTTAGAGCACGGTTATTGGTTACTTACATATATGATCATGGTGTCTCCCTTTAATATATCACGTGTGGGATTGATTTACAGGTCAAAAGAGTCATGTTGTAATTACTTACAGTAGTTGTTATTGTTTCGGTGAAAACAGTTCTTTAAGAAGTACTGGTAAAAGTTGGATTTAGAAATATATGTAGATAAGACGTGGGTATAGGGATTGTTAAGGTCACTTGCATGGTTACTGAAATAGGTCTTGCCAAACCATCTAATATATTTTATTAAAATTGAGATATGATAATCTAAATTATATATAATTACTATGTATACTCTCCCTTTAATATATCACGTGTGGGATTGATTTACAGGTCAAAAGAGTCATGTTGTAATTACTTACAGTAGTTGTTATTGTTTCGGTGAAAACAGTTCTTTAAGAAGTACTGGTAAAAGTTGGATTTAGAAATATATGTAGATAAGACGTGGGTATAGAGATTGTTAAGGTCACTTGCATGGTTACTGAAATAGGTCTTGCCCAACCATGTCTGATGTCATAATTTAATTTTGATATCACGAACATTCTACATGGAGATAATATTGTTGGGGTTTGTTTTTAATTATGACTCCAAAACAAAATTCATTCGGAATTCGGAGGTTCAGACTACAATCGGATACTTAATCGCTTGTATAAACAATGACTGGAGAATGTGGATTTGTGTTGAATTATGTTGGTTTTAGATTAGAAGATATCAGACTACTAGTTTCCATGCTTTGTATTTACTGTACGTACTAGACTGAAGTTTTGCTACTTAAACTTTGGAATTCACCCACTGTTTATTGTCTCATTCGTTTACAAAATATATGAAGAGAAATTTCATTTTGAACCTGAGTTTAATCCTCAGTGATTTTATTTAGTCAATATTTCAATTCAAATTGACAAATATGATAGGGATTGTGTAGTGTTCAAAAAGGAATGTCAACTTCTAATGTTCACAAAATGTGTTATAAACGATAATATACGGTGCAGCCGGGACTGCTGATAATTCAGTCAAAAAAACTTTAATTGATCTGTTGAAAGTATAGACTGAAACAAGCATGATCTTTATTTGGATGTGTTCTTTGTTTCCATGAGCATGACTGAGTATGTTCATGTATATATTTTGAAGTTAAGGAAATTATGTGAAAATACAGTTCTCGCAGCTAAAACTGAAGTGGCTCTGTACGTTAATACTTAATTCAAAGCAGTAGTGCTTACTCTTATATTTAGTCAATAAATTCATGTTGATATGTTGGAGGCCCATATTTTGAAATTAGAGTCAGACTTCTAATTACGACCATTGCCGAGCGGTTGGAGTTGTATTGTAACTCCTCAACCCCTCACTGTGTAGGTTCAAGTCCCGCCCGGGGCTTTTATGTGAGGAGGTTTTCCAGCTGACCTGCGGTGAGCCGGTGGTTATGTATGGGTGTTCCTCCACCAATAATGAGCTGGACGTTGCCAATATGACCATAATTATGTCGGTGCGATGTAACAAAAAACAAAACAAACGTTGTACACTTACTCATGGCATTTCACCATGTGGGTTTATGCCATACTCGGGGGTGTTACAGTTCATGAGTGGTCTTCCAGCTTACCTGCTGCTGCGAGCTGTCCTACCCAGAAATCCTCTTCCGCCAGCTTACAATTTTGACCACAATAGCTTGACTGTGACGTACTTCATTGGCAGCTTTTCTATTTATTTTCAGGAATTGTCAAGACCTCAAAAACATCAGGGAATCCGCTGATGAGCTCAATGCTGATCCTGACTTACAAGCTGTCCCAGCCCAGTTAAAATCTGCTTTTGATAATATAGACAAAGCTATTAAAGTATTAGATAATCACGTGGCTTGTATTCAAAAGAATGGAGACGGCTTTCTCAAAGATCTGGAAGAGTACGCTAAGAAGCTGTTGTCCCGAATTGAGAAGCTGAGAGTGAAGAGTAAAACAGACATTAAAAGTAAGCAGAAAGAGCTTCTTTCAGTGGCTAAGCAACATCGACAGGCTTGTGTTCTAACCAAAGATGAACTAAATCAATGTTTAGATAAGATTACAAAGTCAAAGGAGTGGAAAGCCAACATATTTGTCCTTAAGAAGAAGGGCCAGGCAATAACTCAAAAAGTTGACAGGCTTTACAACGATTTAGACAGTTTAATAAAGGGACGTCACTTCTACTTCATAACTGACAGGAAGATATTTGACTCCCTCAAATGTTTCAGTTCCCTCGTTAATGAAGTCTACACTAACGTTCAGGATATAAGTTCATTGGGTTTTGTGGGAGGTGTTGTACAGGCGACAGTAGGGAGACCAGGAGACAGTGAAGTAGAGAAACTAGAAGAAAGGCCATTTGAGAGACCAGGAGAGAAACCATTAGGGGAGAAATCATATACAAGAAGTCAACACGTAAGAACAATCAAAGCCCATATTGCAGAGGATGAGGAGACGTGTAATATCTTCGGTTGTTGCACCCTCAGTGACGGGAGTCTGATGATAGCAGATTACAGCAACAGCAAACTGAAGCGTGTCGACCCGTCAAGCAGAAAAGTAACCCAGTACTGTGATATAAATAAGGGGTCATGGAATGCCTGCTGTATTGGTTCCCAAGAGATAGCAGTAAGTATATTTTAATATCTCACCTGGAATTTAGTTGTGATGCATAATGTTACGGAGCTTATCAAAACGTACATCTCTACATATCACCATGTCGCACACCACATTCTTCAAATTATTTTCATTTTGAATGTCAGCTTGTGTGTCATGAACTTGTGTGATTTATTTATCTGTTTAAAGTAAAGAAACTTTTGCGGCAATGGATTTGTCTAAACGAGATCATTCTATACCAACTTACTAATAAAAATAAATAAAAAGGTGGCATCAGACAATTAGCCTTTATCTCATTCATGTAACAACATCTTACCCAAGTTCTGGGAACTTTATGCATAATTGGTGCATAAACTCATACTTTAGTCTAAGTAAATGGCATTGGCTCAATTGTTAGATAGTACAAATTCGACAAAATATCACTTGAAATGTCCATTATTTATAAATCGTAAATAGGCACGGTGGGATTCCAGATATTGACGTCAGAGCCGATTACTATGTTAATCATGTCACGTAATCTCAACAGCTTGTAGTTACGTGACTTTTCTAGTTTAAACCCGCTAATTGTGCAGTTTGGCTTAGATAGGAAATACATTTAGTAATGACAAGTTATTCTTTACTTTTCACATAAATGTACGGATTTAATACACAGCATTTTGCAGAACCTTTAAAGGTAACAATAATTTTTGTTGAGAGAAAAATGGTCCAAAATCGTCTAGTACCACCTTTAAAGTTTAAATGTGATACGTTAGGTCGTATTTATGAGACATACGCTCGTCCATCCATATAAATGTTCGACCAACCTTTGGTCAAAGGCTAAATCCCCAGTAAACCACACGACAGAGGCGGCATCGGGTCGCCACTGATGTTCAAAATCTGCTGTCAATCATGAAAATATAATTTTTCAAACATTGTAAGTCATACAGAGACTGACATTTTTATTTCAAACATTTGAATCTCTAAATAAAATGAAAAACTGCGCAAATGTTTGAACCCTTATATTGAGCTAGTTAAACAACAGAGACAATAAATGGTCCTCAAACCAGTTAACCTACAATGCCTAAATGAATTATAACAAGATTTATATTTGATATAGCTGTAATCGCGATAAAAGTGACCAAAGTGTAATGTGAAAATCTCCAAAAAAACATCTTTAACCTGACAGGATGCATGGTCCTAGTTCTATGTAGATTACATAACTAATCCTGGTCAAAAGATACCAACTTCCTTCTAATGTCTAGACCAAGTATCCTTTATTAGCCTAGGAAATATGGCCACAACTAAAATCTACCTTTAATGGCGTTGATGTAACAAAGCCGGAGTTAATCCCTACATAGACTTAATAATTGTGTTAATTAAATGGTAGAATGTGAGAAATGGGTGTGGTTTAACAAGAAAGGACAACGTAAGATTTGGAGAGGAAGTTAAAAAAAAGAGAAGAAACGGGTACTGAGGCATAGAAGGCAGAGAGGACTGAGATAGGGCATGGAGGAAAAGTTATAATTTAAGAAATGAATAAGTGATGAATAAAAAAGGAAATTGAAGATAAGAAGTGAGAGTGCAGAAATGTGAACATTAAGCCAAGTGAGCCCCAAGCAAATAAAAGACAATCAAAATTTAGATGTTTGGACTGCCGTTACTATTACATCCTCTGCTTAAATTTTAAATATTAACACCACTGGGTGATACATCTACCAGCCAATAGACTTGCAGAGTAAGCTCAGAAGTCTCATTGTATTATTATCTGAGATCACAAAGCACAGCTTACACAATGAAGATAAATGTCTAGCCGATGTAACAATTATGAGTTATGTAACTTTAATAGAGTATTTAATGACACTGATGTGATGTCTAAGTCATTGACTTAATTTATAACCACTACCACTTTAAATAACATCTGTATATGGTTATAACCATAAAACTGTTAATTATAGAACCAAAACACTATGTAAACTGTTAATAATTGAACCAAATAGTATGATTAATGTTGATAAATTTAATCAAAAGCGTGTGAATTAGCAATCCTGTGTGTTTGCATTAATTAATTTGTGATATTTCTCCTCTTCATTATTACTTGCTTTCATTGTTTTGTGGCATAAATTACCTAAATGAATCCATTGGACAGTTCTCATCGACATTTTGACTATTTCATACCCTCTTTCCGTATGTGTCTATTTTGTATAAATGGCAGAGGAAGGGAGACAATTATAAAATTCATATACTAAGATAAGATACGAGATATATAGAATGAGAGAGAGTTGAGACTCAAAGCGAGAGAGAGGACATAGAGAGAGAGAGAGAGAGAGAGAGAGAGAGAGAGAGAGAGAGAGAGAGAGGAGACAGAGAGAGACAGATGGGACGAAAATATAAAAAAGCAATACACATGTAGATGTACTGTATTTAAGTCACATTAGAAGTCATGCACATTTGATTCCATGTTCGCATACATATAGGTGGTATTGCCTTTCATTAAAAAGATGATAAATAAGGAAATTAAAACAAGTCCTATAACAATTACCACAAATATTAACATTTGAACTACCACTAGACAAAGGCATACAGAGTAATTGTAAGAGTGACAAAACTTAAACGAGACACTACATGCAAAAAGAAAACAATGTGATGCAGCGGGTCCGTAATTGATGTTATAAGACAACACTGTGGTCAAGGTCACTGTTGATAAGAATAGATTTCACGAAATGCTATCACAGTCATGGCAGTGTTTGGTGTTTTAAGTAAAAATTGCTTTGGTCAGCGGAAAGATTGTAGGTTACAAACTCCTAAAACACTTCGCTCATTGAAAGCTTGATAGATGGGTGTTTCTTTTTATATATATTCATATATTCTTCTAGTGGTAGAGAGTCCCTCATTTCCTTAATGAATGGACATAACTCTTACTTGTACAATAACCTAATGTTACCTTCAGTGTGTGTTGGTATTTTAAGTTAAGCTACAATAAATTTATTTGTTTTAAATCTGTAGGAAAGTCCTCTAACAAGAGAGAAATTAGTAAGCATTGCTTTACAGACTAACAGCATATTAGCAGTTCTCTGAATTTCTTGAACTCCATGACAAGTATTCTGATCACCTTCATATATATACGGATGGTTCAAAGACGGACACTCACGTTGGCAGTGCTTCCCTAAGTAATAACCACTGCATTAAACAAAGACTTTCTAACAACTCGTCTATCTTCACCACTGAAATCCAGGCTATAAATCTAAGCATTGATTTCATTTCAGAACATTCCGGTGAAAAATAATCATGTTATATTTTCAGACTCATTATCTGTATTGCAGAGCATAAATTCACTGAATTATTCAAATCCACATCAAAGTTTATATGACACTAACGAAATCTCCTTCTGTTGGCTTCCTAGTCATGTAGTCATCCGAGGAAACGAAGATGCTGAGAGGGGTGCAAAATCTGCCTCAGCCCTCACTGAGACAGATCTTTGCATCCCACACACTGATTTTGAACCACTTATTAACCGACATATTTTAACCAAGTGGCAAACAAGTTGGGACAGTATTGTTTGTAACAAATTACACGTAATTAAACATAACGTCGGTGCCAATGTTTCTGCTTGCAGAGGAAGTCGACGAGAAGACGTAGCTCTTACCCGCTGTCGCATTGGACATACTAGATTAACTCATTCATATCTTTTAAAAAGAGAAGTTCAACCTGTATGTGTTCCTTGCCAGGAACCACTGACAGTCAGCCATATTTTATTGCAGTGTATCGACACAGACCACATACGGTCGAAGTATTTTAATGTCCATAACATGTACGAACTATTTAGGACAGTGTCGGATTCTAAACTTGTTTGCTTCTTGAACGAGTTTGGTATTCTTAATAAGTTATAATTTTTTAGACTGTTTATTTACCAATCGTCATACTTTTTAAACCGTTTTATGTGTTGACCTGTTTTCAATTATAATTTATTTTTTTACCTGAGATTTTTTATATTTTTCTATATTTTACATGCGTAGTTGGGTTTTAACCTGATTACGCTCTATTCGCATTTTACTTTGTATTCGGCGCCGTATGACCTGTTAAGTGTCGGTGTGCCGTAAAACCCAAATAAAAAAAATAGCAGTTCTAGCCTATGTAGATCAGCCTGTTATTGAGTATCAGCGTGCATTAACCTGGCAAATGTATTGTGTGATGGATTTCTTTTGCACAAAGGAGAAATCCGGTATAGATATTCCGATTTGAAAATAGAGCAATAGGACAGTTTTCATTGTTAGCTCACCTGAGCACAACGTGCTCAGGGTGAGCTTTTCTGAAATCCCTCTTTGGTCAAACTTGGTCAGAATTTTGCAAGAAGTTTTGTTTGCAAGAAATATGGATGATTTCGTAATTGGTGCTCAAGGTTAGCTTTTCTATCCGGCTCCTGTCGTCCGTCGTCCGTGGTCAACATTTTAGCTTTTGAACACGCTAGAGGACAGAATTTTATCCAATCTTCATCAAACTTGGTCAGTATGTTTGCCTTTATAAAATCTTGCAATACTTTATTGGCTCACCTGGGGTCAAACACTAGGACAAAAGGTCCAATTTTAGAAAAAATTGTGAAAGACACTAGAGGCCCCATTTCTGGTCCAATCTTCACCAATCTTGATCAGAATGTTTTCCTACATGAAGTCTTGGAGAAGTTTTTAAAGAAAACGCTTTTTAACACCACACTAGAAGTCACATTGAGAGGCCACTCTTCATTAGTGGTGTAACGATACGCTACCCTCATGATACGATACGTATCGCGATATATACCACACGATACGATACGTATCGCGATACATAATATTTATGATACTTTTTGCTTATCACATAGGTACACTATTACACCATTATATTAAAAATATGCTAGCATAGCTATTTACTGAAACTAAGAATTTGTAAGTCTATAAGTCAATAAGCAGAATGTATGACATAAAAGGTTATCTACATATTAAATGATTTAACTAGTAGAATAAACCTAAACTTTTAAATGCTAGGTCTTTAAAATAAATTGTAATATAATATTTCTTCAAATCTTTTTTTCTCATCTTTATTATAAATTCTGAAAATTTTTCATAAATAAAAATACAACAATTTAGTACACTATCAAAGAAAAACAGGATAAAGTTTAATAACAATATGAAGTGTCAACACAGTCAGCTAATAAGTAGTCAGTGCTTTGTATAAAACATCAGAGAAATAATGGCGGCAGGTTGTCAGTCAGAATCATCATATGATATGTGTATCAATACAAAAATGATCGATATTCAATATATCGTGTATTAGAACATACATGTAAGTGCTCAATATTGTTTGTCTTGTGTTTACAAATTAATCAACTATTTAAAGTAGTAATATTATATTATACTGTGTTATATATACAGTCCTACTATAACATGGTGTTAAGTATTTGTCAAGTTTATACAAAGGAGACTCTTTCATTTAACATTAAAAAAATCATGGCATCTATAGTATATACAGGATTAAATAAATACCGATACATTTCAGCAGGATTTGGTATCAAAACATGTTTATGTCCTACTGATGTAGCCAGAGCATTCAGATATTATTCGGCTTTCCAAAACTGCGACAAATTACCGAAAGGTTTACATATATTCGAACAGCCATGTTCCGGATGGTGCGTGTATTTAACTATTCTTTAGAAAAACAACAAGCAGTGTGTTATTAGTCGAAGTAAATAACTTAAAACATTATTTAAACAATGTTTGTTTTAATAGAAACCAAAAGTGCAACAATTTTATGTACATGTAGTCGAGTAAATTTGGTGGTGTCATTCTATACATAAATTAACTCGATGATAACTAGAAATCTATAGGGAGATTGGGACAGTCAGGTGTGATAATTAGTGGGGCAAAAAAATCAAAACAAATACCGGAAGATAATTTCTTCTGAAACAACTTATATGATATATATCTAAACAAAGATAGAAATGAGAAATGTATTCTTTCGGCAAAATTAAAACAAAATATATTACTAAAAGCTAATTTTTGGCGTTTTCTCGTCATCGCTTCTCAATTTCATAATGACGGCAATACAGTCGATTAGGCGAAGTCTCCAAAGCCAAAGATGTTATCAATCGTACCAAAATCTACAAGGGATTTCTTTCTTCAATATAGATTGCTCGACTCCAATAGTGATTTCTTAAACAGAGATTACAAGTTTTCGACAGCTGCCATTTTGAATACTTATTAGCTTTACCCAATGCGCTTTACCCACCTAAGATATACTATATAGCTTACTTATTTAACTTTCTTATGATATAAATTAGAATTGCGAATGACAAAATACTGTTCTGGACGATCAGCTACTCTTGAAAACAAGAATACTTACATCTTGGTCAACAGTACAGACGAATGTAACCAAATGTATCCCAACTTCCGGATATCGGAAAATTAAATTGAATCGGTCTCTCTCTCTCTCTCTCTCTCTCTCTACCTGCTTATTTCGATTTGTCTTTCGAGTATTCTAGAAACATTTTCAGAAAAAAATCTAGGCAGTGTCTTTCTTATTTATATACTTTGTTCATGGTCGATATTTTTGTCCAATAAAAAAATCGATCGATATATCTATCAGTCCAAAATACTATACTCTATATATATATCGCATACCGCTACGGAGCCATAGTTTTCACCCAACTAGGATTCGTAAACTCGAGAGCACAATGTCAGATTTTTACCTAACTGTATCGCACGGTTCGTACCGTAAATTTTGAACAGTGAACCGTGAACCGAACCGTGAATATAGAACCGCGGTATACCGTCGTACAGAATATCATTACATCCCAACTCTTTATCAAACTTGGTTAAAATGTTTATCTGCATTAAATCTTGGACGAGTTCATTATTGGGTCACGTGGGTCAAAATATAGGTCACTAGGTCACATCTCACAAGAAAAAAAGTTTGTGAACACACTTGACTAGAGATCACATTTATAGCCCAATCTTCACTAAACATGGCCAAAATGTTTGCCTGCACGAAATATTGAGTGGGTTTGTAACACGATCAAGTTGGGTCAACAACTAGGTCACTAGGTCAAATTTTTGAAAATCCTTGTGAAAACACTTAGAGCCATGCCACATGCAGATCAATCCATACCCCGCTACGAAGGACTCAAACCCCTTCAAACAGACATAGGACTATCGAGATTAATTATAAAAAACAAGACAGCCCGCGAATCATTAAACAAATTACAGACAACTATTTCCAAACATCTACACCGACGGCTGTAAAGATCTAGAAAAAAATAGTGGCTGCAGCGAATATAGTCGTATTTAATTATGAAATAGTCAAAACACATGATAAAGAAAATTAGACTATCGTCACTCAATCATCACGTGCGAATTAATAGCAATTAATGAAGCAATGAAATGGATATATAACAACAAATTAAATAATTGGACTATTGACTTATAGTCAGACTCTTTTACAAGCCCTCCAACATATTAAAGGAAAAACATACAGGAAATAATCAAAAAAATATATAATACTAGTGCCTTATCAAAAATAACTTTAATTCAGACATACGGCTGGTCTGGATTTCAAGCCATGTAGGAATCACAGGCACTGAAATAGCGGACAAAACAGCGTAGGAAGCCTCCTTTAATGGTACCCCTCTAAGAATAGGTAGAAGTAATAAAGAAACATACAGTTTTATCTTAAACCATTTTAACAAGAAAGCGGATCAGAAATTTAAAGGATATAAAATTGAATATAACTATGAATAATGGGAAAGGAACCCCAAGGTCAAAATCCACCATCATAATATTGGCTATGACAGAATATATACTAGACTCAGGCTCGGATCCAGCTACTTAGCTGAGAAAAATAAAACTAAATTAAAAACCTAACGACATTGCGGATCGGGGGAATCTTTCGATCATATAATATTTCAGTGTGGTCAACACATTATATCCCGACAAAAACTAGAACGAACGCTACACAAAAACTTAGGACTTCAAATAATTAATAGGAAAACAGTCCTTTTCCCTCCCCCGACAAAGCAGATTCAATCAAAGATGCCCTAGTCATTTACTCTGAGGAACTTAATTACAGCAAATATATTTAAGGATATAAGAGAATAGTCACATGATGTCAAATAAGTCAATATAGAGTAGATATCTAAATCGAACTATAACTGGAGCTGCATAACCAGAAAACACGTGATGGGGCAAAATGTCTTTAAAACTTAAACATACTTAGCATACACTCTTAAGGTTGGCTGAATCTAAATTTGGCGAGTGACTATGACTGCTCTTTGCTTAAAGGCATCTCACCTCCAGGCAACTATATCTAGAATTTCTCATATTTGAAACCTCTTCTTCTCATAATTAGGATGGGAATGATTTATAAGAAAAATTGATACTAGGAATAATGAAAAAGAACAACAACACATTAAAGGTAAACACTTGAATAACAAACCGACGTATATAAATGTGATGATGGGTAGCTGAATAAACGGTGTACTCCTAATGACCCCGTAAAACAAAGGCACCCAACAAAACCATCTTTCACTTTTGTGATTCGATAATATTAAAATGAATATCAAATTTAGAATAGTTCAGGATTGCCGAATAAACGGTGGCCCCGTAAGGGCTCCGTAAAAACAAAGCAGTTTCCAACTAGCGTAGCCCACTGGCATCTCACCTGTTTCTGTTTCTTCAAGTATGACTGCTCCAATGCCTTCATTTAAAGCATTTGTGCGCAAAATGAAGGGCTTGCTTACCTGTGGGGTATGAAGAATGGGTGACTCCATCAGCTTTGATTTCAATTCTTAAAATGACTTTTCTAGTGGTGTTTCCCATTTCAGATTGTTTGGCCTGCCCTTCCTTGTCAGATCTGTCAGTGGAACAGCAATACTCGCGAAAATCGGAACAAACTTTCGATAGTATCCAACCAGCCCAAGAAATAAGCGAAGTTGTGTTTTTCTTTGGGGTCTTGGTACCTTGTTGATCGCTTCAACTTTTTCCGCCGAAGGCTTGATTTGCACCCCGCCCCCCCCCCCCCCCACCCCTCGAATAAGATGACCTAAGAAGTCAAGTTCTTCAAAGGCAATTTTGCATTTGGTTGGCCTTTCTGTCAGATCTGCCATCCTTAACCTCTCCAACAGTCTCAAAGACATTCAGGGGCTCTTCAAAGGTTGAGCAGAAGATTCGGCTGAATGCCCTGGTGCTGTAGACAATCATAATGACATTTTCTTAAACTGCCAATGTCCCTTGCTCTTTGAAACGCTTGTGTATTTTCGGCTTTCTGGTGCAACTGGAATTTGCCAATAACCTTTGGATAAATCAATGCGAGAAAAGTATCGACAGTTGGAAAGTTAAGCGAAGATTTCATCTTGGTTGGAAAGTGGCTCAGCATCAAATACAGTGACATGGTTGATTTTCCTGTGGTCAATGCAGAATCTATTGCTTCCATCTGGTTTTCGAACAATTACCACTAGTGATCGGAATTCAGAGTCTGATGGTTCAATGATGACCATTTTTAGCATACTATCCACCTCCTGGTCAATTGTCTCTGTCCTTGCATATGGTAGAGGAAAGCTTTTACATCTTATTGGCTTATTGGTCGTTGTGTGAATGTGATGTTCACCTAGAGTGGTGCTACCTGGTACATCTGTCAGTACATCTGAGTATTTGTCAAGCACTTTGAAGACCATGTCTTTCTCTGTAAAGCTCAGTGTATCTCCGAGGATCACATCTTTGGCAAACTCTGTTTGATGTCGGGTTTAGCAAAAGGACGGTATTGTCATCTTTTCTTTGTTGAAGTGTATTTAGTCCTTCCGTTGCACCTTTTTCAATCACGGCTGCAGTGACATCAACAATATGCCACTCCCCGCTGAACCTCTTTGTTCTTCTTCATGCTTTTCCTCCAACTCCCTGGTATTTGGTTGAACGTCGACATCTCCCATGAAAGCAACAGTTTCGTTCCTGATCGGTACTTTTTCAATATGCTGGCATGTAAGATTTTTTTCCTTTCCATCCATCTTCAACTTGAAATCCACCTCTCCAATCTTGTCAATGATCTGGTATGGACCCTTTCATTGCATCAGCAGTTTATTGGTGTTAGTTGGCACAAGCACCAGCGCTTTGTCCCGAACGTTCAAATTCTGTACCTTGGCTCTTTTGTCAAAATTGTTCTTTTGCCTGCCTTGAGCCTTCTTTAGCTCTTCTTGTGCGACTTTCACTGTTTCTTCTAGCCTTTCTCTTAGGTCTAGAACATACTGGTAGACTGTTTTTCACCTCCCCGGACTCGATGTTCTTCGTCATGAGCTCCTTCAATATCATCATAGGTCCTCTGACTGTTCTACCATACATCAGTTCAAACGGTGAAAATCCGGTGCTGGCTTGAGTGGCTTCTCTGTATGCAAACAATGCAGGACCGATAAATTTGTCCCAATCCCTTGGTCTCTCTGAACATAGCTTCTTGATGATTGCCTTTAATGTACTATTGAACCTCTCCACCAATCCATTGTATTGAGGGTGCTAAGGTGTTGTTACCAATTGTTTGATGGACAGCAATCTACTAACCTCTTTCATCATACCTGACACAAACTGTGTCCAATGATCACTAAGAATCTCTCTAGGAACTCCCAGCCTAGCAAAGATTTCAACCATAGCCTCTGCAACAGTTTCTGTCTCTATATTCTTCAAGAGTACTGCTTCTGGATAGCGTGTTGCATAGTCAACCATGGTAAAAATGTACCTGTTCCCTCTTTCACTGCATGGTTTAATTGGACCAATCATATCTACTGCAACTCTGTCAAATGGATTTTCAATCACTGGCATTTCTCCTCGAGGACTTTTGGGACTCTTCCTTTTGGTGCAAATCGTTGAAACTGATCACAAGATGCACAGTGTCGTTTCACATCAGCCAGAAGTCCAGGCCAATGGAATTGTGACATAATTTTGTCTCTAGTCTTTTCACCCCGAGATGTCCTCCAAAAGTTCCTTCATGCGCCAGCCTCATAATGTCTAATCTGTATGTAACTGGAACAACGAGCTGCTTCAGTGGCTGTCCCTTGTTATTCTTTGGAGATTTAAACTCGCGGAAAAGATTATCGTCTTTCTTTAAATATCTGCATGTGTTTAACTTTCCAGATGTCTGAATCTTTCCTGCCTTTTCGAAGTCTCTTAAGGCATCTAATGTTGTATCTGTCTCTTGCGCTTCTTTCAGCTTTAAAGGTCCTACTTCATTCAGAACTCCCTTTATGATTTTCATCGGTTTTTGCTTGGCTTCAGATTCTTTTACTGGTGCACGAGTTTGTGGTGCCCCTGCTTCTTCCATTGTGGATTTCATCGCTTCTGTTTTCTCAGATTCCAACTTGTGCTGCTTCTCGACTTTAATATGTTCCCATAGACCCTCAAAGTTGCCCAAAATTAAATCATACACCGAAGCTTCCATCACAAGTGCATCTACCGTTCCACTGTAATATGGTGTTTCCATTGATATGGTTGCAACTGGAAATTTTCTGACAGTTCCATTAATCAAGACACAACTTCTGTTCTTACCTGTGTAGTCTTCTTCTTTAACTAAACTTTCTCTTACTACAACACTGCTACAGCCAGTGTCTCTAAGTACAATACCTCTGTCTCACCTACCTTCCCTGTACACACCGGTAGTCTACCTACCTTTTCAAAACATCCTTTATTACATGCTGCACTTACCAAGGGTAACTTATGTCCACCTCTTAGAGTAACTTGTCATCAGTCTTACAGCATTCTTTCATTCTATTCATACAGGCGCCAGTTAAACCTTTCTTGGCGTATCCTGGTCTCGGTGCATACCTAGCACCAACATTTGGCCTACTATCTATTCCTGCAGCATATCTATACCCATCTCTCCTCCTACTTATCATTGCATTTGCTTTCTCTCTCTTCATTGGACAGTCTCTCGCTAGATGACAGCCATTGCAAATGAAAAATCTTTTACTTCCATCAATGTCTCTCAGACCATTGACATGTCCCGTATGGGTCTCAGTGTACTTGTCAGCTAGTTATACCATTTCTTTAACCGACGATGGGTCTCTCTCCTTTAAGTAGACAGATAAAGGTTAACTTACCTTTTGGAGCAACTGCTCCCGGATGATCAGATCCTTCAACCCGTCATAGGTCTCGTTAGTTTTCGAAAGTTCTACCCACCTTCTCAGGTAGCTTTCCAACCTAACTGCATACTGCGAGATTGTTTCGTCTGGTTATTGTGTTGCTGATCGTAGCTTGATGCGAAAGCCCTCCTCTGCCATCCGAAACCTTTTGAGTAACGACTCCTTTACTGTGTCGTAGTTGAGGGCGTCCTCAACTGGCATCCGGCTATATACAACTTATGCTGTACCCTTAAGATAGGCACTTACAGTTGTACCCCAGGTATGCCTTACCCATTTAGCTGCTACCGCAAATCTTTCAAAACGCTAGGGATATGAATCTATTTCATCTTTTGTCTCATTAAAATTTGGCAGCTTAGGAAAATCTAACACCATAGTTATGTCCTATTTGCTCTACTGAATCAGTAGATACCGAATTACCTTCTACCCTTAATCTTTCTAACTCAACCTCTCTCTCGCTCTCTCAACCGTGTCTCTATCTCCATTCTCCTTATTTCTCTCTCTTGAGCCCTTTCTTCTCTTTCACAAAGCTCTATTTTTTCCTTTTCTACATAATCCCGCAACTCAGCTCCATCTAGTCCTAACAACCTTGCATTTTCAATTAGAGTACTGAGATCTATGATTAACTAAATGTACGTTATTGACATACAAAACAACAAATATATTTACTTTACAGTCAACCAATACCCAAGTACAAAAAATGTAACCACAAAATTGACAACCCTAACTTCCCCTTTAACCCGGAGTTTCAGTGAATGAGCTACACCCTAGTAGCATGAAACATCGATTTTTTATTTTTAATGACAGAAAACTGAAATTTGGCATTTACATTATTTCCCATCTAAGAAATAAAAAACAGTTTAGTTTGTCTAAATATCTTTAGTCGTTTTTTTAAAGATTTTTTACAAAAATGCTGATTTGGTGGCCCTTTTTCATTTCTGCCTGAAAATCCGTACCCTGTATGTCAATGTTGTTTATAATGCATTCATATTAATTGGAGTGTTTTTTATGACAGATTTACTTACTTTTACCTCATTCAAACAATATTTAAGTTGGAAAACTTAGTTTCAGATGCCCTTATTAAAATATATAGAATTTAATTATTTGGATATAGTAAAAAAAAAAAAAGAAAAAAAAAATATGGAATTTTCATAAGCGGTTTTTCTATGATGCATATTTGAAAGTGTTTTGTTTTAGGGTTATGCATGTTTAGAACGATTAAATTGTACTCAATTTTTTTATTAATTTTATTCGAAGTAAAAGTTTTGGTAAGTGTGATTTAAACTTGTCCAGGACTTAACGAAAAAGAAATTTGTAAGGGATATTCTTTTTTTTTTTGCTCAAATTATTGGGAATGTAAATTGAGAAATAAAAACACAAAGCTAAAAAATTATATAATTTATTTAAATTTTAACAGGACATTCCAACTTGCAATTTCAAAAACTTCGTCTCGTGTCTATTTAGTCTGAAAGAAAACAGATCAATTAAAAACAACATATTTTAATATAACATTTAAACTTAAATATAAAAATATAGAAAAAATATTCCTATATAAGTTTATACAATAGTAAAGGGCAAGTACTATGTAAAAATAGTAACAAAGAAACAAACTGAAGTGAAATTATTAATTTAATCCTTATTTATTGTGGTAACATAAAAAAATGACCCTGTATCAGTTTGATCAGAAATCTACTTTAAATTAGTTTTTAAATTTGACTTTATTTGTACTATACCAAAAGTATGCTATTATATAGGATGACACATACAAATATTATCAGAAAATATCCATAATATGGTTTTTATGAAGTCCAAATTTAATGAAACATAGAGCTTAAAAAAGACTTTCTCCTATTCGAAGTAAAAGTTAGTTCAAAGAGGCATCCTTTCGAGATAATGAGAATATTGTGATGAAAAGTAACATGTTTCTTTATAATATTGTAAGTTAAAATCATCATAAAACGGGATGAAAATTTTACAGTAAAAACTGAAAGAGTCCCTTGGAAATTTTTTCACCTTTATCCTAATACTTGATAACTACTCCGAAATGATAAAAATGAAGTTTTCATGCACAGACTTAGATAGTGGGGAAAATCTGCATACAAAACTCCTGAAAATTCTTTCAGAAATAAAATAAGTACAACTTTGCTTCAAATGGATTGTACCAATGAAGATAAAAAAATCTACACTGTATCAAGCACCATAAAATGTGAAATTCAACTTTTTCTAGTTTTATTTGACATGCAAATAACAGGGTATAACAAAGGAGGGGTTTATGCAATGAACAGGGCAAAAAGAGGGATATTAATTATATAATTTTAACAATGAACATACAAACATAAGTGATGTTAGTCTGTACATAGTAGCCTATCCATAGGGCAACCATAAAATATGTCTTAAATATTTCGTATATAATGAAATAGTGTGAGAGGACAGATGTTCCACATTTTAATGCAAGACATCAGATTAAGCTAGCATGATTCTTACTGAAGATTTAAGCACTTGTTTAACTTCAACATTATACAAAAAGAATGTGATAGAAGATGTTGATTTTATGCCTCCGTTTAATACAAAATTGGTCATATACCCTAAGTAAAACAGAATGGATCATTACAACTTTTCTCATAACTTCAGTTCTTTTTCTCTGAACAAAAAAGTTAAGTTTTAAATTGCAATGCAGATAGCAGGCAAAATTCAACAATTTAACAAGTGGTTGACATTGGCTACCTAAAGCACCAACACAAGGTCTCCAGCAGCATAATCGTCTTCCAGTTTGTAGCAATAGACTACAGAATCATTATCATATATAATATTGCACCATGCAGGAAATCCTGGCACATGTGAAATTACATTCCCAAGACATGCAGTCTTCACATTGTCAACCATCTTGAAATGCTGCACTCTTTTACCAACAAACACACTTCTCTCTTCCTCTGGAATGATCTTAGTACACTCTTTTATCAATGATTTAACATTTTCAGTTAACTTCTCCACTGAGTACTGTTTGCCTTTTTCACTTAACTGAAAAAGCTTTTTGTCTGACACTGACTGTTTTAGAACACTCTTTCTGAACTGGAGCTGGCATTTCAATGCCTTTTTCTTCTCATTGTGAGCAACAAAACCTTTCAAAACACTATCAACCATATCAACACTCTGCCACAACCCATAATACAACATATCATTAATAAGTTTTTCAAGCAGTTCATGCTTCGATTTCTCCTTCTTTTCAATTGCCAGTCTTTTCTTTTTTAGTACATCTGACCTAGCACTTTCAATGTCTTTTATTCTCATTAAGTACTTCTGTCTCAACTCTTTCCCTTCTATTCTTGACATGTCAAGCAGTTTTTCTCGTTGATCTTCTTCAAGATTTTGCAGCCACTCTCCTGTTTTATTCAAACTGAACATTATGTAGCTTTCATTGCAAAGAGTTGAAGCAATCGATCTACTCCTTGTAAGGGAATCCAGCATTGAAAACACTCTTTCAGGGAATTTATTATGAGTAGGCACTGACTTTGTTTCTGTTTCCAACTGTTCCGTAACGACAGCAAATTGTCCACCTTTCAGATGATCTCCAACTGCTTTAATCAAGAGAGTGTGCCATGCAGCAAATATCTGTTGAAGCAATACTGTTGTCTGAACATCAAACTCATCTTCTTTCAACAGTCTGTCATACACTTCATCCTTCGAGATGCTTGCTTGAAGAGGGACATCCTTACCACATATAAAGTCAGAACTGTCCTCCATTGCTCTTTCAAAGAAACACAAAAGGCTCTGATACACTCCATTTGCATTCTCCAGTGTGCAGTCTGGATCCTCCAGCATCCTCCAGAAAGGGGCAATAACTAACTTTGAGCACAAGCCTAGTGCTTTTAAAACTGCTAGATAAAACTTCTCATTAATGTCACTAAACACTGCTTGATGTAATCTATTGGAAGGCTTGTGGACTTTGCTGAAAAACTCAATAATGTCATCTGCTAGATAAAACACAATTTCTGCATTGTAAAACAATATGTTAAATCGGTTACCTCGAAAAGGTACCAACAAATATGAGCTTTTGTTTTTTCTATTTTTTTCTTTATCTTTCTCCTTTAGAAAAGTCTTAAAGTCCCTGTAACATCCGCTTTTCTCATCCCCTCCACGTGCAAGACATTTGCAAGCTGTTCGAACTAACCTTACACCTCCACTTTCATCTTTTTTAACAAAATGTCTGGTTTCATCTTCACTCTCAGCTCCCCGATCATTTTGCTTTGTATTTTCTTCAAATGTTCTGATGACCTTTTCAGATGTTTCGGCAAAGTTTACCATGATATGCAATACACAGAAAAAATTGTTTAGTCTTGTGAGTGCCTCTTTCTCGACTTCGGTAAAGCTTTCCCAGTTTGAATAATACTTAGGCAATAATTCTTCCCTGTAATCTTTTAACAATTCATGGAATTTTTTTTCAGTTGCTGCACGGTCAGACATGGTATTTTTTATGTTAATCAACAATTGATTGCCAACATCAGAGCTTGTGCACATACTTATATCATCAATTATTGTACGTAGAGTATCAAGGCAATTGTCACTACTTTTATTTAACATATCTTTTAATCCTAAAACCCATTCTTTCTTGTTTGAATCTCTTAGTGAGAAGACCTCATAACAATCACCATGTTTTCGAGTTTCGTCTGATTGTAATGTTGTATTGACTTCTTTACCTAGCTCATCTTGAATTTGGTGATAAGAAATGCTTGCACGTTGATCTCCAATCCTATTTATTGTTGTTGTTGTTGGCAGTTTAAGGATTTCTTTTCCACAAAAATTTGCAACATGATTAATCACATTATTTATATGATGAACACCTACACCTTCATTTAACAAGTTCATAATACATAGTTGGGTTCCTGTTGTGTAGCAGTTTTTTTCTGAATCAATAGTATGTATTAGATTTTCCTCTTTAAGAAGACTTTCTGCATAGGTGACGCATTCATCAAGATTTTGTATCTTTTTGTTGAGGTTTCCAATTTCTATATCCTTGCTGTTATTTTCTTTAAAAATACACTCTAAATTTAACTTTAAATTATTTACTTCACAATTTACTGTACTTATAACTTTCTCTTTGTTTTTCAGTGCTTTTTTTAGTTCTGTGACTTCAGTTTTCTTGTCTTGTAAAGTCCCAGGATCCACTTTTCTTTGTTTTGAAGTCCTTCTGAGCTGTTCATACAGACTGACACATGTTTTTTCTCTTCTTCTTTATAACTTCTCGGCTTGATGATATCTGTCGTTTAAGTTTTTTCTTTTCACTTTTCAGTTGGGTACTTTCAATTTTAATCTGCTGATTTACCTCTTCTAACTTTGCTATAGTTTGCTGTAAAAGTCTCACCTTTTCATTTAATGCAATGACTTCTGAGGTTGTTCCCTCACCCTCACATGCAGATTGGCTTAATTGTTTACTTGTACCTGGAACTGGCTGTGTAATATCGCAGTAAATTTCATCCAAAAAGGTTTGTTTTGCATTACCACGGAGATGTTTTACTTTCTGTTTCAATTTCCAAATGTCTTTTCTAAATTTTGAAGGGTTGATGTTTAATTTTGCTGCCAAATCTGCCTTTTGTAAAGATTTATTAGCTTGTAGTTTGTCAGCAAATTCTAAGATCTCACGTTTTGTGTATGCTGTTTTGCTTTCCACATCAAAAGACAATCCAAGAATTAGGAATTCGGCCATTATTTCAATTTTTATCTTCCAAGACCAGTAATGTCAGTATTAGTACCAATGTCAACCTCATTTCTTACCTCCAGCAACAGTTTCTGTTTAAATTTGTTTTAAAAAGTGCTATTATTAATGAAATATATTATCAGGCAATAATCAAAGCAATTGTCAAACAACAGAATGAAAAAGAAAGCATTGGTTGTTGAACAAAGTATGGACACACTCACACTCGTGCATGTTGTCTGTGGTTTGGTAAGACCAAACAACATTTCTACGATGAACCACTGATACCACATGACAGGCAGAAGATCTCTTTGGAGACTCAACTTACATAATAAAAAGACTGAAAACAAATAAGTCTGCACTCATGACCAAACTCAATGTCTGAACTAAGCAGTTGTCAATGTATGTGGCAACAAGAGCCATGTTACTTTATAATTTGATAAATTTCCTCACCTTGCTGGAGGTAGCACTCTCGGCATGGCTGCTGGAACCTGTGCTGCTGTTGTTCGCACTAGTCTCAGTCGTATCTTTATGTTGGCTGAAAATAATTTTGTTTATATTGCCTATAAATTCACACAAGACTCCAAAAGTTACAATTCATTACAATTTTTCTAACCACTCACATGTGGGTTTGAGTTCCAGTTGGTGTAAACATGTATTATGTTAAGATATTCCAGTGTGAAAGTGGTAGAGTTATAAAATTGAAACTCCTCTGACTGTGCAGTTTTTTACTGTATGGGTTTGAGTTCTGTTCAGGGCTAAGAACTTAATGTCAAAAGGTCTTCCAGCTGAACTGCAGCTGTGTGTGCCGGTGGTTCTAGCCTGATACATGTCTCGGGTTTACCTTCGCCAAAATAGACATTGCTATACTGATCATACTATGATACACGTGTCACTTTAGCAAATTCATAAAAATAAAATATACTCCTGAAGACTTGATGGTTTGGTGGTTCTTCCTGAGTCGTATTGATCTAATAAAAAAACAAAACATTGAAGGTGCTTTCACCCTGTCCCTCCAAGAACCAGTCATTACACAGCAACCTCGAACATCCAAATCTGTTTTAACACAAAACAACCATGCTTTTTAATTCAGAAAGAAAAATAAGTGCTTCTTATTTACCTCTTCTGCCACTAGACACTAAAATTATGAAACAATATTCAAGAGCGATATTCAGCTGAAACTGCATCGACATTAATCATTAATCAGTGAATAATCAATGCCATTATTACGATTTTATGAATAAATATGTTATTTTAATATAAATAATACTGCATTATAGCATTGCATTGATAAGTGCACTTAATATACAAACAAAAATATTGAGAATTACCCAAACATATTTTCTGACATAATTTCCCGCCAAAGTCGAACGGTGCTGATGTAGACTGTGGCACCGCATCGGCAAATTTGTCCGTTTTTACTCGTGTGTGTTATCCGTTAATTTACACTTAATACGTCCATTTTATAAATATATTTTAGTGCTTCTTTTTAGAATAATGATTAAAAGATAAAATAAGCCTTATCTGAATGTGGAGCACGAAGTTTTTGCATTTGAACAAACCCCCATGCTCCGACGGAAAGATGTCTTACCTTTTCTCATTGGTTGATTTTTTTCATCCAGCAAATCGAAAACCTCGTTAAAAAACGCGTAAATGAGGGTCAGGTTTGGGGTTAAAATTTGGTACCGAATTTGCGGGTAACAAAAAATTGGGGAAACGGAGTTACTTCCCTTGATGTTCCACGCTAACCCTAGCAGTGACACTAATTTATGGCCAATTAATTACCCTGGCCTCAGATAACCCCAGATATTCTCTTGGTCGGCTAATCCCAACACCCACAGCCAGTTAACACTTTATCCTAGTAAGTACAGATAAACATCAGGTTTATCAGTCAGGAATGGCAATTTGATCCGATGCTAGCACAGTATGAAGCCTGTCGTCTGCAGAAAACAGGTTTAAGGTTAGACGCCACTAAATAAGTTTGTTCTATATTCTATAGTGAATCGCGAAAAGATGGAAACAAATTGCACCATGACCAAGTTATGATAGATCCCCATAACCATATATAGGTGAAACGAGCTATTTATTGTCTATCAGAAAGACTTAGAAATAAGGCAACTTTTGCAACTTGTAAGAAGGTTCAGCTTCATAGACTGCGCATACCGCCAGTCGGTAACCGCCAAATTTCAATGAAATATGTATTTCCTGTAAAAGTGGATCAGTCCATTATTGTGCATAGGGGTTAAAGACTTTTGCTTTCTTTTAAGTCTACATAGTTTCAGCTTCCTTTTGATACCAAAAGGTTCAGATTACCTTCAAAATAGTAAATTAAATGCCAAAACATAGCAACAGACTGTTACTAAAGAGAAAAAGCCCATGTCACCCCTTTAAGCACCACTTATTAATTCAAAACTCCTTTAAAACAATATTTGTTTAAAAGGTAATATATTTCCAAAGAAAGGACGAAATGTTTTGTGGGTTTTTTTATCAAAATTAATGAAATGGGGGTCATTTTTGCATACCAGTTTTTTTGCACACAGTGCATTTTCATGGCCCTTTTTCCAGTGAAAACCTATATTTAAAAATGTAGAACAACTTATACTCAGAAGAGCTTATAAACATGCATGTGACTATTTTATGTATTATTGATTATTAGACTGGACAACTAAATTAACATTTAAAATGATTTTTATTATTTTTTTAATTTTATTGTATTTATTGATTAAAAAATGGATTTTTTTGAAGATTTGTCTTAAAAATGCAGAAAAATCCATCCTAAAGTGCAAAGTATCTGCTAAGTCACAAAACATACTGCACCAAGTACCAGACAGTTTTTCTAACATGTCATGATTATATTGTTTTATGACAATGTAGAAGCATTGTCATTAGATGTCACATAGAGTAGATGCAAATCTCTAAGGCGGCACAATCAGGTCAAGGTCTTGGTCACGATTTAGTCTTACTGAGAGAGCGATTTGAATATTTGCATGCCAGAAAGGCATAGTTGTAAGGTTTTAAGGAGTATTAAGCTATCCTTGGTGAATGCAGAACACTTCAAAGCACACAGTTATATGTTGTAGCCCCTATTTTGTCAAGAATATGATGCTGACCTATTCAAAACAGGTTTTAAAAAATGAAAAAAACAATCACACATTGTTTTCATCATTTTATCCAGATTTCAACTTAATTTTTATTTTTTACTATCACAGTCCATGGCACACATTCTACTTCCGGTCGGTATTTAGTGTAACCACCCCTTAATGTAAACAATGTTTGAAAATACCACAACGCTGTATTTAATCAGTGCACAAATTTTGCCCACCCCACCCGCACAGTACCACGTTTGTCCCAGAGCGTACGTTTTCTACAAATTGCAGAACTCTGTTATATCGCCTCCAATGGAGCGATGACAATTAATTTTAAAAAAGGGTTACGCAAATGACACTAATACAGCTTTGTGGTTTACAACAGTTTTTATAAATATGTCAATCAGAGTAAACGTTGGATCTAGAAATATAAGAAAGTAAAACAGCAATACACAAATGCATGGATTAAAGTTATTATTACAGATAATTATAGTTTAAATTAAACTAGCACTGTTCTTTCAATTGTAGTCAAAAATTATTTAAAATGGCAGTATATTTTAATAGTTCAAAGTTCACTGTTCCAGCATTGGAAATAAAGATATATATTTAACACTCACAAAGAGTTTTTCTTTAAAACATGATGTTTGCATTAATACACATGGCTGTTATCGGTAGGTCGCGGGTTCGAACCCCGGTCGGGTCAAACCAAAGACTTTAAAGTTGGTAGTAGTGGCTTCCCTCCTAACGCTCTGGGCTAAGGGGACAGCATTACGCCTGACTCGTCGGTGTCAGTATAATGGACCGGCCGGGTTCAGTCCCTGGGTACCTCATAAGTGCCCCTGTGCTATAATGATAGAAATGTCGCTGCACAGTATCAGCAAAAATGCCGGCAAATCCCATCCCATCCCATGGCTGTTATTACTATTACTAAAAGAAAGGTGACGAATCTAATAATTCTTCACTATACACTTGTCTTCATTCTTCTTGAAATGATGCCATCTGCTTTAAGGTTGTACTCATTTATATGTAGGTAATTTGGGTAAGGTTGACACTATCTTGGACTCTGTCTTCCCAAGATAGGTCAGCTATGGATTTACTAATCCCCTTCGGTCTTCCGAGGATGCATCTATTATCGGTCTATCTATCCCCTTTCTTATCCCCAGGTGGGTCTGTTAAGAAATTGAACAACTTCTTATACTCTATTTCAAACTCGTTAAAGGTTTACTGTATATTGTTATTTATAGGAAACATTAATTGCAATAATGTTAAATCATTAACAAAATAGGATATACTGTTGTCTCAATAAAATCTACATGTATGTTAATGCTGTAACACATATTTACATTAAATGCCATACTTAGCAAAGAATTGGGACTACTCGCTACTTTAAAGAATTAACAAAAATCAGATCATATATAAAGAAAAACACATACCTCAGTACTCATGGGATTCCTATTCCTTTCTTTCTTTTGTCACGATGGACACTTTTCTAACTTTTGACCATCAATGTGGCCCACAACCAAAGGAATCATACACCCCGTGTCAACGATGTTATTCTCACTAGGAACCGAGCTGAACTGACTCACACATTTCACATGCACAGTGACATACTCTGACCAAGACATAAACCAGACACTCCCATTCTAAGATCTGACCCCTCTTTGCCCCACTAATTTGTTTTGAACTTTTCATTCTGCACTCACAGCAACAAATCCCTGTCAGACTCACACTGCACACACAAACTCACAACCCGACACCCTATTAAACATAAACAAAGCTAACATTGATTTCAACTTTGCGACAATATATAAACCCCAACCATTATAACGCATAAATAAGGATACAAACAGTCGGGAACTTTTTCCTTTTTTCCTTGCAATATACATTAAGCATGTAAAAGCAATAGAACTGGTTTAGTAGTCCGTCGGGCCCCGGGCGTCCATATACCAAAAATAGGAGTAAGGGCCAGATAAAATTAACATAACTACATCAAATAAACTAACGATTATGCTAGCAGTTCTCCTAAAGGTAAACCATTTCACCACCCTTCTTTTCGTAAGAGAAGATTACCATACAGGAGGAACTTCCTATGTAATTAAAGGCATCTCAACCCCCCCCCCCCCCCCCCCCCCCCCCATTTATTCACCCACCCAGCATGTGTAGGCATCTGTTTTCTGATAAGTCAGGCTGCCACAGTCTGTCACGATGTGTCTGTCACACAGGTATTGTTCAAGATCCATGTGTATGTATGCTATATTTGGGGGTTGAACATAGACATTAACAGTTTGTAAAGGATACCAGAAATTATTCTATCAGTTCTTTTTTATTCTTTTATTCTTATATATATTTATTTGTTTTCTTTCTTACTTTGTTGGTTGATTTTGTTATTTCTTATTCATTTTTTATTTTGTTCTTTCTTTCATTATTTTAGTTCTCATATATATATTAATTTATATTTTATTTTGATTTGTAAAATGTAACGAAACGTTTCTAACAAAAGCAATTTAAAAAGTCATTAATTGTAAGAATAATGTCCTTCAGACTCATTTTAAGTCATTTTGAATACTAAAACTTGTATCTCTCATGTATTTTCAAAATCAAATATTTAACTATGAAATAAATACATAATCATGCAGTTACAAAATCGACACCTAGTAATTAATGCAATAAAGAATATGTAAGGGATCATACAATAAACAAGCCCCATTATCACTAACATCAATGTTTATGGCTTTGTGTAAAACTAGCCTACTGTTTCACTTCCATACTAGCAGGTAATTTAGTTTTGCATTAACCTATCAGTGTTTTTTTCTGTGACAGATTAGTACTATGTTGGCTGAAGACTGCCTGCAGTGATGACCAGCAATTAGCAGGTCTGGTCACAGCAGGTCGGGGCCTGGCTCAGTGGGGCACCACGTTCCTTTCGAGATGCCTTTAAATACAAAATCTTCAACACGGCCCCAGTGTTATGAGGGGTGAGCATTAGACTAGGCTCACAAGTAACATCGCTCACCCTTCATATAGGTTCAGAAACTGGAAATTATTTTCATCCTTTCTATGTAAATGGGTACATAAACTAGGTACTTCATAAGGGCCCACTTTAGATCATACTTCAGGCATACAACCTTTAAGCCATGCATGGGCAACATGGCGGGATCACGATGACCCGCATTAAACTAGTTTCAACAACAGATGCTACATTGATGGCCCAATCTTCACTAAACTTGGCCAGAATGTTTGCCAGTATGAAATCTTACATATGTTTTGAAGTGGGTAATGTGGATTCAGTAGGTTACTAGGTAAAATTCTAGAAAATTATATCAGCCCAGTGGGCACTCTTATAGTCTATTCTTCACCAAAGATTTCTAAAGTAAATAATAAAAAAATAGAGAAAAGTCTCCACGGTTTGGTCATACAATAAATTATCCATGGAAACTTATCACAGGGAAACATTATTTAATTGATATTATAAGTTTATTCCACTTTGAATATGCAAAACAGCTGTGATATAGAATACGCTGTAGTAATAATTTTATGAGTTTTAAAAAATCTGTAATATAGGTTCTATTTTACTTATTATTTAAAACATCTTTGATATACACCTTGTTGTAAGTTTAATCTTCTGTGATGTAATTTTTTATAGTTTCTTAATTATTTTTGACCCGGTTGACCATTTTAAGGACCAGTTAAAATTTGGATGAATTTTAAGTAAATTATAAACTTAACTTTTTAATCATCTGTGATTTTAAATATAATTCACAGATAATAGATTTTAGATTGTTTAATCAGTCACGTGGGGTCTGTAAGTCACTAGGTCAAATCCTAGAAAATGTTATCAGTCTACTGGGCACACTAATGGTCCAATATTTCACCAATATTTACCATATATTGTTTAAGTAAATAACTCTTAATTCAATACTTGACCCCAGATATAAGCCTACTGAAAGACCGTGTCCTCAGGTGAGCGATGAAAGACCATCATGTCCCTCTTGTTAGCTCATCTGAGCTTAATAAAAAACACACTTGATTGTCAAAATGTTGCGTGTGTCAAGGTATTGGAATTAGTCTGGTATTATTAAACATTGCCGACATTCTTTGCTTTGCTTACAATTACTAAATGTATTTAGCACTCAGGTGAGCGATATAAGGCTGTCATGGCCCTCTTGTTAAACCTTTTTTCTCTTGCAAGGGCTTATGTATATTTTAAGTATTCATGGTAGACAGTTAGCAGTTGACAACTCTTTCTGAGCTGGTGTAGGATTAACATCGACGCAATTCAAAGTGAGCATGATTTGTTACTCTGAAATTGTATTCATTGATCAAGAAGTAATGTCGATCATAGGATATCGCGAATATGTATACAAACGGTTGTAAACATTCCATTTGTCTCGTGACAAAATATGACGTCATATTTTTTTAAACAAAGATGTTGAGCGTTCATGAAGTTAGCCAATGCGAACAAAACTCAGTCTTAGTGATTCAATGATAGATCAGCTTTCGGTAGCCAAATTGAAAGACTGCGTTTTCACAACTAACAAATGACAGAGAAAAAGGCGGAACTTGTTCTGCGAACTGAAGGTGTGGGAAAGCTTTCAAAATCGGACCATTCTGTGCATCGTGAACGGAGTAATGGCGCAGACTGAACTGATGATTTGTTTTCGTTGCCACCGTTTGGTGATTGTGACATGTACAATTACTGTGTGTGTAAGGCAGGAATAAAGAAGGACAAAGTCATATTATGACGATAAACATGTCGGATGACAGATGTTTCGCTACCCAGATATTTCGCACCTGATGTTTGGCCACCTAGGTCCAGGATGTTATTAAATAAAATTATCTCTGTTGTTAGTTTACAACTATGGCCGTTTTGAGCTATTAAATAAAAAAGTATTTGTTGCCATTATTCACCCTTCTTGTACAGTAATTGATATTTAATATATAAGTTTATTAAACGATCAGAATGTACATGTAATATATTTAAAGTTATTATAAGAATAACATGGTTAACGATTAAAAGGGAAACGTTTAATTATAGTTTCATGTTAAAAATTTAGATTATGATATCTGGGTATACCTTTCCAAAGAGAAAGAAATGTTTTTTTGCTGCGGATTACCGCGGCATAGACAGGAAAATGATGTAAAGAAAGTCTCACCCCATTAATCATTTTACCACAGAAATTGCCTTTACAAACACAACAGTAACGCGCGTGTCCATTGCCTTTCGTTTTCGATGTATTGCTCATCACGTTAGTTTTTCACACTTCAATGAACCGAGTAATGTGGGCGTTCAGATTTGGCCGAGTTTACTACCCGGAAGTAACAGGCGCGCGTTTTGAGTTAAATCTCAGTTGAAGAGCAAAATGTAGGGGCAGATAAATCATGTTTTCGGAAAGGTCTGTATCTCTCTTTCTTGTTGATGGCTTGGTCTAGACAAATGCATGTTGCACATTTCCAGCGCGTCTACTGAAAACATATAGGAGAGCAGAGCATGAATGAAGTTACAACTAGCTTCTAAATGTATATAGTTTTTCATCTATGATATTGTTCACGTGTAAAAGATTACTTTCCATGTATTTACATTTCCACACTTTCAGACACAAATGGCTACTTTTCCCAGTAAGCAGGCTGGACCGAGTCAGGAGGACAGCTAGGTTATCAAGTGCACAGATATTTATTTCTTTGTGGTTATTGGGTCATTTTGTTCCAATACAGTGGACCTGTCACAAGCATGCTGACCGACCATGAACATCTGACGTTTGTCATGTTTCCAAAAATTGTTTACAATTCTTTATGTTAAATGTTTACCTGCTCTACCGTACTATACGTTTAGCTTGTTGTGTGATTATTGACCGCTGGTCATGTTTACACTGCTGAAACAAACTGACCGAACTTGTGTCACATCTACATTTCTGTATATTCAGGTTGTTGTATGGATTACGATGGGGATGGATATATTTATTTCACCTTAAATAAACAGACCGAAGCAGATCCACACATTGTATTTGTATATTCCCTCCCATTCTTTTCAGGTTGTATTATCATTTACAAACATGAACGTTGACGCATATTTTGTCACGAACACAATCTGCACATGTTCAATGTTTTACTCTGGTCTACATTTCTGTATTTCCAGGTTGCCTTCCCCAGTTCTACCCAAGTCCATGTGTACAACACAGACAGTCTGGCCTGGTCACGAGCTGTCGAGTTGGGACATAAGACCGCAATTATCACTTCTCACGGCGGCCTGCTGTACTGTGCTGAGTTGGATGGTAATACCTTGTACGTACACGACGTTAGTAGCGGCAGGAAGCTGCGGAAGATCTCCATGGAAACAGTCTGCCGCATCAACGGCATCGCCGTGAACAGTTCCGGGAACCGAGTCTATGTGACTGGCGGTGGTCTTGTATGTTTCAGCGCGCACGGGAGGCTCATATTCAATCTCTCCCAGATAGATCTCGGACTGTCTAAAGCCACGGGCGTGACCACTGACAATCACGGTCACGTATTTGTTTGTGGATATGAATCCCACAACGTTGTCAAGGTGACCGAGGATGGTCACGTGGTCGGTCGGATATTGTCCGAGTCCGATGGGATCGCGTGGAGTCCATTGAGCATCAGTTACGATGTGAGCAGGAATTACTTGTATGTCGGCGGGGAGAACAGTGATCAGCTTCTGATGGTGGAATGGAAGTATAGTTAAATTCAAACGTAGCTGGACATGAGTTAATATTAATTATAGCTGGACATTTGATTTTTCAGTTGTGTTTCTGCTTTTGTTGCTAATTGTGACGTTTTGTGAATCAGTGACTCTTTATAAAAGTGGAATTAACTTAACATTTTAGCAAACGATGTTCCACAATAAAGTGAAATTAAAACGTACCTTTAAAACTCAGCTCTTCTGTAAATGTTACAGATAAGTATGTAGTTGATGTATTTTGTATTTGCATTAAATATTATGTACAAACGTTCCTACAATTCAAGTTTATTTTAATTCACTTTCATGTTTTAGTCTCAGTTCGCCATGTTTGTATATTTTAAATGAGCATCAAAAAACTACGCCATTAAGCATAACAATATAACGTTATCACAACCGGATAATAGGTTTTCCCGCAAACTCAACAAAAAGACGTGAAGTCATCAATAAATTACCGCAATGCTAAATTATTTTGCATTCGTGTCAGATTCCTTCAGATTTTAATACATTTTCAATTCAAACATTCATAATACTAATGGTAATTTGAATTAATACATGGGTTATCATTCATGTCACATGTAGCAGTATATGCATAAATGCAATAATGTCCGAAAATCATCAATCGATTTTATTTTGTTGAAACAATCGTAGACGTGACCAGAAAGGCGTCAGTTTTAGTATATAGTGTATTATATCTAGTTAGTATATATGTTTATAGAAAAAACAAACAATTAATCACTACGAGATGTTTGCTTCAGTTATATTGTGCATAACTGTTTTACCTGCAGCAAATCAAATATCGGTGATGATTTGGTAAAATAAAGAAACATTAGGCAGATCTGTGACAAATTGATTAAGAAGATAAATCTATTGTTCAATGATTCTTAAGAGTTGTGACGAGTTTATTATATTCAAATCGGAATTGATCATAAATTCAGTAATGTAAATCGTAAAATAACGATTTGATATTGTATAAACATTTTCGACTTAGGCAATTTATGTACGAGGAATTGTGTATAAAACTATAATTCTTACAGTTATTTGACAATAAAAATATTTTTTGTATACGACTCTATAAACAAGGTCATTTATGAGCTGTTCGGAGGCAATCCCCCACCCTCCGATCTGGGACATTTATAGAATGCTCGGAGGTGCGTTTTCCAAAATATCTCGGGGGTGATGGGGGGAGGGTCAATAATATAACATTTAAAGATTTAGTAACGTTTTATGTCAAGATACTGAGTAAGAAATACATGTTTCTGTTGTATGTGGCAACTGTTTTGATCTCATAATCGATAATTATAAGGGAATCTGTGTATATTTAACAATTCTGTTTTACCTCTAATTGCATATCCCAAATTGTGCGTGATTTCAGAAGCGGATCTAAGAGCAGGAGTGAACTTCACTTCATGATGTGTGGATTTTTTTTAACGACAATGCTATATATTACTTTTAGGAGACATAAAATGACCCTTAAAGTTGGTATCCGACAGTATATGCAGTCTTCAAAGCGTCTTTACATGTACTCAAGTATAAGTTTATGCAGAAATTATGTCCCAATTTCTCTAAGCAGTGGTAATGTATTGTTACATGAATTTGATATAGGCAAACTGTTGGATACCACCTTTAAAGATATCATTAATAATGTATTCGAAGGTTGTTTTGAACACATTTGCTATTAGGTTGGTCTGGGGAAGGCTCCCTAGTGAAAAAATAGAGTTCTAGAATGCCTGGAATGTGTTCTGGCGTAAATCGGGATCACATCAGATATAATTTTACCAGTCTTTAAAATTCAAATGAAGTTATGTATTTATTAGATATATTCTACTAGTTTTATTCATGTTCCTTGACCCCAACCCCAATCTGCTCCTGGATTAACAAATCTTTATCTATCTGTATGGACAAATGTATCAATGGAGATGTGTATATATAATCGATAATTGTTATATTGTGTTTATTCTGGTTGTTGTTTATTATAACAGAACCGATTTAAAGCGACCTAGACATAGTTTAACATACACTTTATATGTGTATGATTATAACTACTTTTTTTCTTCTCAAAATATTTCGTCACTGTCAGGCCAACTATTATTCACTTTATTATTTAAACTACATGCTATTTTCAAATATTGCATAAGTTTAGGGGCAATGATTGTTCAGTTTATGCAAAAAGTATACATGTGATATGTACTCTAGTATACGCTGTTTAAATGTTTATTAGTTAGATTAAGCGTTCTGTAGGTAATTAAGCTTGAAGTACACTATTGAGTGTTTGCTTTGCTTAACCTAATTGCAATCGATGTTGTTTTCGCTTAAACACAAATGACTTACTCTTTTCTTGAATTTCGCCCAAAAGTATTTTAGCTTGTACTTATATTTCTTATTTGTAAATATATTATTACCAATGAAATACATGATTCAATAGTAAAACACAAATAGATCTAGTTTTAAAAAGTATCTCGACACCACATTTGTGGGTTTAATTCAGGTACACATGAAATTGGGACAGCAGCGTTTTAACGCTCTGATGCTACTGTTCTGTCACCGTGACATTTAACTGGAAAGTCGTCAAATCATAGACAGTTATGCCAGGAAATATCCTCAGCGGATGCTTCTCATGGACCGGTTCTCAGTATAAAAATATGACTTGTCTTTGTTTAGCAGTTCTGAAACCATAATTGTTTATGTTTGACAACCATGGAATTTTTGTTAATATATAGTATCCTCATTCAAAACATCTCCCAAATATAGGAAAGCAACTTAAGTATGACAATCAATGATTTTAGCAAGTATCTATTAATGTTGGTAGCTCTGGTTGACAAAACATGATTAAAAATTCACGCCACGACCCCACCCAACAACCAGAAATCCTGGACCAGCCACTGAGAAGTGTTACTTCATTAATTAATTAAATCGCTGCTCCCTAAATGGGGTCTTTATGCTGATTTACCATTTAAAATGTGATAATGATGCAACTTCTAATTGTGAATTCTGTTAGAGCATTGCTTAAACTGGTAGATGTTTTAGATGATTGGTACATCGAATCGACTATAATAATAGCTATACTTATGTACATGTATTTGAATGTAGAACGTAAAACCTGTGTTTGATAGAGATGACATTAATATATATGTTGTTTTTGCTTTGTTTGTTTTTTTCTTCTTTAAGTAACTAAACTAATATCTACATCTATATATATAATAAACTATTTAATGTATGATTTTGGTCTTTCTGTCAGTGAAATCCCCATACCGTCTAAACCAGAAGAAGAATCAGTTTGCTTTAACTAGCCCAAGCGATATTTTCCAAACACTAAATGCTGCAAAGGATACAGACAGTATTGTAAATAATTTACATGTTGTGAAGTCCTATAAATAATAATGTCACAGTACACTGTAAAGGTTACAACACACTCTATAAAATATATATGCAGAAGATAATTTAATGATTTCGAAGACTGTCAACTCCCGCTGTAAATGAGAGCGAGATTTGGAGGGTTGGGGGCTACCCATCCCCACCTCCAAGAGTAATGTTTAAAAAGCTTAATAGTTAAGGATTCTAAAATGTTTATATGATTCTGCTTACTTTAAAAGTAGTTTACATTAATTTAAGCGTCAACGAGACGAAACAGTGATATAATATCAAGACCATTTATTTTATTACTCTCCTGATTGATACAGATATACATAAAGGAAAAATAGAAAGATATATGGCAGCGCATATGAACATTTGCAAATATGTAAAGAGAGCAATTGTTTGTGTTTAACTCTTGAAATCGGCAATTTGGCGAAAATTTTAGTTTGAGCTTTTTATTTAAAAATATAATTATAGTTATGAGCACCACTCCAGGTAAATCAGGCGTATTGTCAACGCATCGTTTGATATTTGTTTACAACTCTATCATTACATTTTATCCATTATGAATCTTTAATCATTTTTCGATGTTTATTTTGGCTCACCTGAGCACAGCGTGCTCAATGTGAGCTTTTCTGATAACCCAGCGTGCGTCGTCAATTATTTGCTTGTGAACACGCTAGAGGCTACTCTTTTTATCCAGTCTTCGTCAAACTGCAGAATGTTTTTCTGCATGAAATCTTGGATGAGTTCATAATTGGGTCATGTTGGGTCCAAAACTAAGACAAGAGGTCAACCTTTATATATATAAAAAATTGTGAACACTATAGAGATCGTATTTATAGCACAATATTAATTATAGTCCAATTAATTGACCCAAGCTTCATTAAATTTGACCGGAGTGTTTGGCTGCATAAAATCGTAAATTAGTTAGTACCACGTGGGGTCAAAAAGTAAGTCAGTAGGTCAAATCTTAGAAAAAGCTTGTGAACACACTTACAATCCAATCTTCACCAAACTTGTCACAATGTTTGTCTGCATTAAATCTTGGATGAGTTCATAACTGGGTCACCTTGGGTCAAAAAGTAGATGACTAGGTCAAATCTTTGAAAAAAGATGTGAACAAGGTAGAGGCCACCTTTATGGTATAACCCTCAGCAAACCTGGCCAGAATGTTTGCCTGCAAAAAAGCTGGGTGAGTTCATAACTGGGTCACGTGGGGTCAAATACTAGATCCCTAGGTCAAATTTTGGAAAAGCCTTGTAAACTTGCTTAAAGACCACATTTATGGCCAAATCTTCGCCATACTTGACCAGAATGTTTGCCTGTATGAAATCTTAAATAAGTTTTGAACTGAGTCACGTAGATTCAGTAGCCTACTCGGTAAATTTAAAGAAAATACTATTAATCCATTGGCCACAATAATGATTAAGTTCCTCTGTCTGCAAAAATGGATAACCTACACTCCCACCACACTACTGGCCAGCCACATTTTTTTGTCTGAACTGCACCATGCCCAAAAATAAATATGGAAAGATATCAACAGCTGTTTCAATCAAATTTACAAAGGGAAGCTGTTACCATGACTCCTCCTACCAGGGTAATTCATTACAATACCAAGTGGAAAAGTGCTTGCCACCATCATTGACTTGTTCAATTGCCAGGACATCGGCCACAGAGCCTCCAAGTGTCGGGGTAACACTACATATGCCAAATGCGGATGTAACCTAGTATTAAAGACTGTCAAAGTGATAGAAACACTTGTGCAAACTGTGGCATTCAAGACCACCAGTTACATAGGTTGTACGACCTTCATAAAAGCTGCAAAAAACATTAAAAGTCATGCGAAGGGAAAGGGGGATGGGAGACAGCTAAAAATATGTTGCCACTCTCTCACAGTCATCAAACAAATCCAAATACGGTTATTTCAAACAGAATTTCCCCATTCCAGAAACGCAAAGAACATGAAAATTTGCATCAAGATAAAATTATAATATAAAACACCCTTAAATAACAGTACAACTACAGACCTAACCAGAAACTAAAGATGTCACAGGGAGACACAACTTAGTACAACAATAATACACCAGAGGACGGAGGAGTTCAATCGTGATGACAGCGGGCAGCTGTGGAGAGCAAAACTCAACCTATAGTTGGCGGTCGTGGCTCAGGGTCTGCGGCTGCATCCCAGGATCGACTGCTTACCGTGCGGCCAAAACCCGTGGATGCATTGGGTCCAAGATTTCCTTCGATCTCTCCGGCCATGAATCAACTATTTAGGCAATCTCGGGGTCGCGACTGTCGTCTGAGGGAGAGTCGGCTACAGGGACAGTTGTCACTGGGGCACTTTCTATTGGACAGCAGCTCGGTATCTGATTCCAGTCCATCATCAAACACTGATACAAACTCGGACTCCAACTCGAGAGGAGTGTGAAAAGGAAGAAGATAGTGAAAAAAGCCCGTGTTCAATAACAACCCCTAATTTGACACAAATTATTTGACGTAATTTATCCCTACTAAAGAAAACACTGGTATAACTGCTAACAAACACGAATCCGACATAGGTACCAGGCCGGAGGTGGGCACACCTACTACCACCGTGGAACCCAAACGTCACATACAAAGGAGGATAACGTGACAACACATATCAGAAGAAGAAACGAAAACAAAATCAATGCCACCATAGAATTAAGTAATCGTTCTCTTATTTTAAAAATATATTTGATAAATATCCCTTTACCTTGGCAGATGTTTACCCCGAAATGGTCCCCGAAAGTAACATAAAATTTAAGCTTAAATTTGAATCTTGAGGGGATGGAATGAAACCTCGGCCTGATGCAACTAAGGCGCGCAAAGGAATCCAAGGAATAGGTCATTTTTTTAAAAAATGGCTTCCCTCTTTCGAAATTTAAACAAATGATCAGAACAAGAAATCATTCCGCCACTGAGAAAGATAAAATTTCATATACATGCATACTTTTTAAAAATATGCCTGACGCCACCTTGAAACTTTGCATCAGACTCAGTCAAGTATGGGAAAAGGGAGAATACCCAAGCACATGGAGGGAAGCTGTAGTTATCCCTATCTATAAGAAAAATAAACCACAAAAAGACCCCAAATCATATAGACCTATTAGTCTCACACCCCATGAAGGTAAATTAGTCGTGGGGTGGTGAAGGCTCGTAAAGAACATATTTTGGAACCTAAAAGCATAATGAATCCTTTTAGTCTGTGTTCAAGAAAGGTAGGAGCACATAAGATCAGCTCACACGGCTACACTTTGATTTCACACAAGCTAAAAATCATAGACAGGGTGTTGTAGCTATCGTTCTGGACCTGAAGGCCGTTTTGACCTTACATGGTACTCAGGCGACTATAATTTGAAAGAATATGGGATAATAGGCAATATATTCATGTATCTGAAGTCCTTTTTAGAAAATAGAACAATACAAGTTAGAACAAAGAGGGACTCTCATAGCCAAAAAACATGAAGAGAGAGGCACCACCAGGGCTCGATCCTCTTCCCGCTATTATTCTCTCTGCTGGTAAATGACCTGCCTGAGAGTGTCAAAGAAACAGGCCTAGTAGTGAGCCAGTTTGCAGATGATTCTGGACTATGGCTAGCTCGAAAAAATCTAAATATGCTTCAACATAAAACCCAAAGCGATGACTAGATGCCATCTGGGTTTGGTCAAAGAAATGAGGTTTTAAAATTTGATAAGATAAGTCTGTAGGCATACTATTTGGCAACAAACATACAACTAGCTTGGACGTATATTTAGTGAAAACAATAAATTGGAAAAAGCTATTAGATTTTTGGGGATGACTATTGACCCCAGGTTAACATTCAAGAGTCATATATCTGACATCATTAAAAGATGCCAGTCAGACCTGAACATACTGAGAATGCTAAAGGGGACTTGTTATGGGTCAAACAAACACAGTGCTCTCCTTTTGTACAGTTCTTTAATATGTCCAAAATAAAATACGGGTGTCAAATCTATGCCTACAGAATAAGGCCCTCAGAATATCATTGGGCTCCCTTAACAAGCTGAAATGCCTCCCTTGAAACTCAGGAGGAAGGAGTAGCAAGTCGGAGTCTGGACCAAGTAATCCGGTGAATAGTCTTCGGCACCAGTTACTACCTCTGCAACAAAATAGTTAAATCTATCAAACATTACCTTTTGGAGCCACCGAGCAGACGAGTACAGTGTCGGTAGGGCGGGGGTGTACTGTAGCGGAGATGAGTAGACGAGGAGGCAGCATTGCGGACGCCAGACGTGATTGCACGATTTAAGGGGAGTAGGCGGCCTTTCAGTAGAAGCCTTTGGACAATATGTATGCGTTGGCGTGTGTGCTACTTGTGCTCCTCAGTTTCTATAATGCGCTAAGAGTGTCACACATCACAAACATATGCCTTGTTAACATAGGCAACGCCCGCCCCTTTCAAACTCAAGAGACTGGGGACGGCGACGATGACCAGCTTTGGAAAAAGCCGTCGGTACTCCTAAGATAGAGAGATAGATGGATTGATGGACGGACGGACGGACGGACAGGCGGGCGGACGGACGGACGGACGGACGGACGGACGGACGGACAGACAGACAGACAGACAGACAGACAGACAGATAGATAGAAGCATCCCCAAAATTCAGACAATAACGTTAATAATACGCATTATCTAATGAATATCTCCAATGAATATATAATACTGACTCCTGTCGTTCATATTTTCAGTTGTTATTATGATTGTGGTTGTGGTCATTAATATTTATATCATATTAATAAATGTATAGTGATAATTAACCCCTTACCAAAGTTTAAACGGTCATGTTTCTATATCATCTATGATATATTGATCCATTAGGTAATTGGACAGCATTTTCTGAAATTGTTTATAGTATAGCCTTTTCAAATACATAGCTCAACTTCGCGGAATTTTAATGTTTTCTTAAATATATCCGTCTTGGACGTGCACATTGCAGTCATTCCTTTGTTTGTAATATTAACTGTATCCATGTGTAATCTACGAAATGGATTTCATTGCTAAAATATTTGGGTCTAAATTGTGAATATCTTTATACATCAATACACCGATACATTGTTTTTAAATCAATTGGTAAAATATTTAACTTTTTGTATATTTTGTATTTGTAGAATCGAAATGTTCCGGCAGTCGGCAGAGCTGTTTGTTACCCAAACAGTTTAACAATAATCATTTTTAGTGAGATGTAAGCAATATAAAAAGGTTTACTTGATTCGAGAGTAAGGTATGTTGAAAAGGGTAGTGTACAATTAATTTTAATTATAGATGCAACTTGGTTGAATCTCCAATCTAAATAAACTCCTAGAATATTATGCCACTGTTTTCAGCTGAAAAGTTGTTTATCTTGATACTTAACATACCCGCGGAATAGATTTCCCTGTTACATAACTAAATCTTTACTGGGATTTAGAGCAATGCAATCATTGCAACAGTTATGAATGTACCGTTAGTTTACATGGTGGAATCATACAAATCTATGTTACAGTGTTTGACATTAGTGGTAGGTCGTTTATATAAGTCCGAAACAAACAGGGACCTAAAATCGACCCTTGTGGCACACCAGTTAAGTTTAATGTGCTGGGAGGTAATTCTTTCAATTTTAACCATTTGTTGTCTCTTAGTCAAACAAGAGTAAAACCCTTGTAATATAAGGTCTGAAAATGTGTTAAGTTTAAGCTTGAAAAGTAGAATTTCAAAATCAGCCAGGTCAAATGCCTTTTTCATTTCAAGAGATACGCATCTTACAAGTTCCCCGTTGTCAATAGTGCTCATCCATTGATCACATATATCAGAGTCGTCTGACAGGGGAATTTATGTCTCAATCATGACTATGTTCATTGTTTCTAATTTAACTCTCGATGCAGGTGCTTACTGTTAGTTGTTTTACTTTGGCGGGATGTTTTTATTTACACTGTTTGTTTGATAGAAACACCTTCAGGAAGTGTGAGGTTGGAGCGCTCCACAAACCAGCTTTAAGCACCCCAGTCGGTCCTATTGTCGACTGACCGCTAAAAGGCGGTAACTGGTGTTTGTTTTTTTCTTTTTGTGTGTATGTCTCGTCTCTGTGTTTTGTCACATTTACATTTACCCTGTTTACCTTTGTCTAGAGGTTGATTAGATTCAAATATCTGTGAAAAAAATTATAGGACCTTTTCTTATTAACCTACTTATGCAGTAAATCCTGCTTTTTCAAGTATTCTTCAGTTACACGGCGACAATTTTGCCAATATTTTGGAGATAGTGTAAAAATTGAGAGAGGCCTGTTTTTAGAGGTATTATCCTTAGCGCACCTATTGTAAATTGGATGCACACATATGCTTGTTTTAACTGGTCCGGAAATATATATGTTGTTTATAATACTGCTAATTGGAGTAGCTATTATATCTGTACATGTTTTAATATCTGTATGTGGTCCAATACAATCAGGTCCTACAGATTTCTTAGTGTTTAGTGTGATTGTGTTACTTGTAAAGGGTTATCATATTTAAGATGGTTGTTTTAATTTATTTAAATTTAAGAATTTCAATAATTTAAAATATTCTACCTTTAATTTAGATTTCTGAATGAAGCTAGCGATGTCAATAAAATGCTCGTTAGAAAATCGCAATATTTTTACTTCCCAACATGCTGTTACCATTAATGAGTAGTGCCGGTGGTATCATTAATGATTTGATGTCATAATAATCACATGAGTAGTGTCAGTGGTATTATTAAGGATTTGATGTTATTATATCCACATGGGTAGTGTCGGTGGTATTATTAGTGGTTTGATGTTATAATATCCACATGGGTAGTGTCGGTGGTATCAATAATGATTTGATGTTATTATATCCACATGAGTAGTGTCGGTGGTATTATTAATGATTTGATGTTATTATATCCACATGGGTAGTGTCTGTGGTATTAATAATGATTTGATGTTACTATATCCACATGAGTAGTGTCGGTGGTATTAATAATGATTTGATGTTATTATATCCACATGAGTAGTGCCGGTGGTATTAATAATGATTTGATGTTATTATATCCACATGGGTATTGTCGGTGGTATTATTAATGATTTGATGTTATTATATCCACATGGGTAGTGTCGGTGGTATTAATAAGGATTTGATGTTATTATATCCACATGGGTAGTGTCGGTGGTATTATTAATGATTTGATGTTATTATATCCACATGGGTATTGTCGGTGGTATTATTAATGATTTGATGTTATTATATCCACATGGGTAGTGTCGGTGGTATTATTAATGATTTGATGTTATTATATCCACATGGGTAGTGTCTGTGGTATTAATAATGATTTGATGTTACTATATCCACATGAGTAGTGTCGGTGGTATTAATAATGATTTGATGTTATTATATCCACATGAGTAGTGCCGGTGGTATTATTAATGATTTGATGTTATTATATCCACATGAGTAGTGTCGGTGGTATTAATAAGGATTTGATGTTATTATATCCACATGGGTAGTGTCGGTGGTATTATTAATGATTTGATGTTATTATATCCACATGGGTAGTGTCGGTGGTATTATTAATGATTTGATGTTATTATATCTACATGAGTAGTGTCGGTGGAATTAATAAGGATTTGATGTTATTATATCCACATGAGTTGTGTCGGTGGTATTATTAATGATTTGATGTTATTATATCCACATGGGTAGTGTCGGTGGTATTATTAATGATTTGATGTTATTATATCCACATGGGTAGTGTCGGTGGTATTAATAATGATTTGATGTTATTATATCCACATGGGTAGTGTCGGTGGTATTATTAATGATTTGATGTTATAATATCCACATGAGTAGTGTCGGTGGTATTAATAATGATTTGATGTTATTATATCCACATGGGTAGTGTCGGTGGTATTATTAATGATTTGATGTTATAATATCCACATGAGTAGTGCCGGTGGTATTATTAATGATTTGATGTTATTATATCCACATGGGTAGTGTCGGTGGTATTAATAATGATTTGATGTTATTATATCCACATGGGTAGTGTCGGTGGTATTATTAATGATTTGATGTTATTATATCCACATGGGTAGTGTCGGTTGTATTATTAATGATTTGATGTTATAATATCCACATGGGTAGTGTCGGTTGTATTATTAAGGATTTGATGTTATTATATCCACATGGGTAGTGTCGGTGGTATTATTAATGATTTGATGTTATTATATCTACATGAGTAGTGTCGGTGAAATTAATAAGGATTTGATGTTATTATATCCACATGAGTTGTGTCGGTGGTATTATTAATGATTTGATGTTATTATATCCACATGGGTAGTGTCGGTGGTATTATTAATGATTTGATGTTATTATATCCACATGGGTAGTGTCGGTGGTAGTATTAAAGATTTGATGTTATTATATCCACATGGGTAGTGTCGGTGGTATTATTAATGATTTGATGTTATTATATCCACATGGGTAGTGTCGGTGGTATTATTAATGATTTGATGTTATTATATCCACATGGGTAGTGTCGGTTGTATTATTAAGAATTTGATGTTATTATATCCACATGAGTAGTGTCGGTGGTATTATTAATGATTTGATGTTATTATATCCACATGGGTAGTGTCGGTTGTATTATTAATGATTTGATGTTATAATATCCACATGGGTAGTTTCGGTGGTATTATTAATGATTTGATGTTATTATATCCACATGGGTAGTGTCGGTGGTATTATTAATGATTTGATGTTATTATGTCCACATATGTAGTGTCAGTGTTATTATTAATGATTTGATGTTTATTATATCCACATGGGTAGTGTCGGTGGTATTATAAAGATTTGATGTTATTATATCCAAATGGGTAGTGTCGGTGGTATTATTAATGATTTGATATTATTAATCCACATAGGTAGTGTCAGTGGTATTATTAATGATTTGATGGTATTATATCCACATGGGTGGTGTCGGTGGTATTATAAAGATTTGATGTTATTATATCCACATGGGTAGTGTCGGTTGTATTATTAAGAATTTGATGTTATTATATCCACATGAGTAGTGTCGGTGGTATTATTAGTGGTTTGATGTTATTATATCCACATATGTAGTGTCTGTGGTATTATTAATGATTTGAAGTTATTATATCCACATATGTAGTGTCTGTGGTATTAATAATGATTTGATGTTATTATATCCACAGGGGTATTGTCGGTGGTATTAATAAGGATTTGATGTTATTATATCAACATGGCTAGTGTCGGTGGTATTATTAGTGATTTGATGTTAGTATATCCACATGAGTAGTGCCGGTGGTATTAATAAGGATTTGATGTTATTATATCCACATGGGTAGTGTCGGTGGTATTATTAATGATTTGATGTTATTATATCCACATGAGTAGTGCCGGTGGTATTAATAAGGATTTGATGTTATTATATCTACATGGGTAGTGTCGGTGGTATTATTAGTGGTTTGATGTTATTATATCCACATATGTAGTGTCAGTGGTATTATTAGTGGTTTGATGTTATAATATCCACATGGGTAGTGTCTGTGGTATTAATAATGATTTGATGTTACTATATCCACATGAGTAGTGTCGGTGGTATTAATAATGATTTGATGTTATTATATCCACATGAGTAGTGTCGGTGGTATTAATAATGATTTGATGTTATTATATCCACATGGCTAGTGTCGGTGGTATTATTAGTGATTTGATGTTAGTATATCCACATGAGTAGTGCCGGTGGTATTAATAAGGATTTGATGTTATTATATCCACATGGGTAGTGTCGGTGGTATTATTAATGATTTGATGTTATTATATCCACATGAGTAGTGCCGGTGGTATTAATAAGGATTTGATGTTATTATATCTACATGAGTAGTGTCGGTGGTATTAATAAGGATTTGATGTTATTATATCCACATGAGTTGTGTCGGTGGTATTATTAATGATTTGATGTTATTATATCCACATGGGTAGTGTCGGTGGTATTATTAATGATTTGATATTATTATATCCACATAGGTAGTGTCAGTGGTATTATTAATGATTTGATGGTATTATATCCACATATGTAGTGTCAGTGTTATTATTAATGATTTGATGTTTATTATATCCACATGGGTAGTGTCGGTGGTATTATTAATGATTTGATGTTATTATATCCACATATGTAGTGTCAGTGTTATTATTAATGATTTGATGTTTATTATATCCACATGGGTAGTGTCGGTGGTATTATAAAGATTTGATGTTATTATATCCAAATGGGTAGTGTCGGTGGTATTATTAATGATTTGATATTATTATATCCACATAGGTAGTGTCAGTGGTATTATTAATGATTTGATGGTATTATATCCACATGGGTGGTGTCGGTGGTATTATAAAGATTTGATGTTATTATATCCACATGGGTAGTGTCGGTGGTATTAATAATGATTTGATGTTATTATATCCACATGGGTAGTGTCGGTGGTATTATTAATGATTTGATGTTATAATATCCACATGAGTAGTGCCGGTGGTATTATTAATGATTTGATGTTATTATATCCACATGGGTAGTGTCGGTGGTATTAATAATGATTTGATGTTATTATATCCACATGGGTAGTGTCGGTGGTATTAATAATGATTTGATGTTATTATATCCACATGGGTAGTGTCGGTGGTATTATTAATGATTTGATGTTATAATATCCACATGAGTAGTGCCGGTGGTATTATTAATGATTTGATGTTATTATATCCACATGGGTAGTGTCGGTGGTATTAATAATGATTTGATGTTATTATATCCACATGGGTAGTGTCGGTGGTATTATTAATGATTTGATGTTATTATATCCACATGGGTAGTGTCGGTTGTATTATTAATGATTTGATGTTATAATATCCACATGGGTAGTGTCGGTTGTATTATTAAGGATTTGATGTTATTATATCCACATGGGTAGTGTCGGTGGTATTATTAATGATTTGATGTTATTATATCTACATGAGTAGTGTCGGTGAAATTAATAAGGATTTGATGTTATTATATCCACATGAGATGTGTCGGTGGTATTATTAATGATTTGATGTTATTATATCCACATGGGTAGTGTCGGTGGTATTATTAATGATTTGATGTTATTATATCCACATGGGTAGTGTCGGTGGTAGTATTAATGATTTGATGTTATTATATCCACATGGGTAGTGTCGGTGGTATTATTAATGATTTGATGTTATTATATCCACATGGGTAGTGTCGGTGGTATTATTAATGATTTGATGTTATTATATCCACATGGGTAGTGTCGGTGGTATTATTAATGATTTGATGTTATTATATCCACATGAGTAGTGTCGGTGGTATTATTAATGATTTGATGTTATTATATCCACATGGGTAGTGTCGGTTGTATTATTAATGATTTGATGTTATAATATCCACATGGGTAGTTTCGGTGGTATTATTAATGATTTGATGTTATTATATCCACATGGGTAGTGTCGGTGGTATTATTAATGATTTGATGTTATTATATCCACATATGTAGTGTCAGTGTTATTATTAATGATTTGATGTTTATTATATCCACATGGGTAGTGTCGGTGGTATTATAAAGATTTGATGTTATTATATCCAAATGGGTAGTGTCGGTGGTATTATTAATGATTTGATATTATTATATCCACATAGGTAGTGTCAGTGGTATTATTAATGATTTGATGGTATTATATCCACATGGGTGGTGTCGGTGGTATTATAAAGATTTGATGTTATTATATCCACATGGGTAGTGTCGGTTGTATTATTAAGAATTTGATGTTATTATATCCACATGAGTAGTGTCGGTGGTATTATTAGTGGTTTGATGTTATTATATCCACATATGTAGTGTCTGTGGTATTATTAATGATTTGAAGTTATTATATTCACATATGTAGTGTCTGTGGTATTAATAATGATTTGATGTTATTATATCCACAGGGGTATTGTCGGTGGTATTAATAAGGATTTGATGTTATTATATCAACATGGCTAGTGTCGGTGGTATTATTAGTGATTTGATGTTAGTATATCCACATGAGTAGTGCCGGTGGTATTAATAAGGATTTGATGTTATTATATCCACATGGGTAGTGTCGGTGGTATTATTAATGATTTGATGTTATTATATCCACATGAGTAGTGCCGGTGGTATTAATAAGGATTTGATGTTATTATATCTACATGGGTAGTGTCGGTGGTATTATTAGTGGTTTGATGTTATTATATCCACATATGTAGTGTCAGTGGTATTATTAGTGGTTTGATGTTATAATATCCACATGGGTAGTGTCTGTGGTATTAATAATGATTTGATGTTACTATATCCACATGAGTAGTGTCGGTGGTATTAATAATGATTTGATGTTATTATATCCACATGAGTAGTGTCGGTGGTATTAATAATGATTTGATGTTATTATATCCACATGGCTAGTGTCGGTGGTATTATTAGTGATTTGATGTTAGTATATCCACATGAGTAGTGCCGGTGGTATTAATAAGGATTTGATGTTATTATATCCACATGGGTAGTGTCGGTGGTATTATTAATGATTTGATGTTATTATATCCACATGAGTAGTGCCGGTGGTATTAATAAGGATTTGATGTTATTATATCTACATGAGTAGTGTCGGTGGTATTAATAAGGATTTGATGTTATTATATCCACATGAGTTGTGTCGGTGGTATTATTAATGATTTGATGTTATTATATCCACATGGGTAGTGTCGGTGGTATTATTAATGATTTGATATTATTATATCCACATAGGTAGTGTCAGTGGTATTATTAATGATTTGATGGTATTATATCCACATATGTAGTGTCAGTGTTATTATTAATGATTTGATGTTTATTATATCCACATGGGTAGTGTCGGTGGTATTATTAATGATTTGATGTTATTATATCCACATATGTAGTGTCAGTGTTATTATTAATGATTTGATGTTTATTATATCCACATGGGTAGTGTCGGTGGTATTATAAAGATTTGATGTTATTATATCCAAATGGGTAGTGTCGGTGGTATTATTAATGATTTGATATTATTATATCCACATAGGTAGTGTCAGTGGTATTATTAATGACTTGATGGTATTATATCCACATGGGTGGTGTCGGTGGTATTATAAAGATTTGATGTTATTATATCCACATGGGTAGTGTCGGTTGTATTATTAAGGATTTGAAGTTATTATATCCACATGGGTAGTGTCGGTGGTATTATTAGTGGTTTGATGTTATTATATCCACATGAGTAGTGCCGGTGGTATCAATAATGATTTGATGTTATTATATCCACATGAGTAGTGTCGGTGGTATTAATAATGATTTGATGTTATTATATCCACATGGGTAGTGTCGGTGGTATTATTAATGATTTGATGTTATTATATCCACATGAGTAGTGCCGGTGGTATTAATAAGGATTTGATGTTATTATATCCACATGAGTAGTGTCGGTGGTATTAATAATGATTTGATGTTATTATATCCACATGGGTAGTGTCGGTGGTATTAATAATGATTTGATGTTATTATATCCACATGAGTAGTGCCGGTGGTATTAATAATGATTTGATGTTATTATATCCACATGGGTATTGTCGGTGGTATTAATAATGATTTCATGTTATTATATCCACATGAGTAGTGCCGGTGGTATTAATAATGATTTGATGTTACTATATCCACATGGGTAGTGTCGGTGGTATTATTAATGATTTGATGTTATTATATCCTCATGGGTATTGTCGGTGGTATTAATAATGATTTCATGTTATTATATCCACATGAGTAGTGCCGGTGGTATTAATAATGATTTGATGTTATTATATCCACATGGGTAGTGTCGGTGGTATTATTAATGATTTGATGTTATTATATCCACATGAGTTGTGTCGGTGGTATTATTAATGATTTGATGTTATAATATCCACATGGGTAGTGTCGGTGGTATTATTAATGATTTGATGTTATTATATCCACATAGGTAGTGTCGGTAGTATTATAAATGGTTTGATGTTATTATATCCACATGGGTAGTGTCGGTAGTATTATAAATGGTTTGATGTTATTATATCCACATAGGTAGTGTCAGTGGTATTATTAATGATTTGATGTTATTATATCCACATAGGTAGTGTCGGTAGTATTATAAATGGTTTGATGTTATTATATCCACATAGGTAGTGTCAGTGGTATTATTAATGATTTGATGTTATTATATCCACATGAGTAGTGCCGGTGGTATTAATAAGGATTTGATGTTATTATATCCACATGGGTAGTGTCGGTGGTATTATTAATGATTTGATGTTATTATATCCACATGAGTAGTGCCGGTGGTATTAATAAGGATTTGATGTTACTATATCCACATGAGTAGTGTCGGTGGTATTAATAAGGATTTGATGTTATTATATCCACATGGGTGGTGTCGGTGGTATTATTAATGATTTGATGTTATTATATCTACATGAGTAGTGTCGGTGGTATTAATAAGGATTTGATGTTATTATATCCACATGAGTTGTGTCGGTGGTATTATTAATGATTTGATGTTATTATATCCACATGGGTAGTGTCGGTGGTATTATTAATGATTTGATATTATTATATCCACATAGGTAGTGTCAGTGGTATTATTAATGATTTGATGGTATTATATCCACATGGGTGGTGTCGGTGGTATTATAAAGATTTGATGTTATTATATCCACATGGGTAGTGTCGGTTGTATTATTAAGGATTTGATGTTATTATATCCACATGGGTAGTGTCGGTGGTATTATTAATGATTTGATGTTATTATATCCACATGGGTAGTGTCGGTGGTATTATTAATGATTTGATGTTATTATATCCACATGAGTAGTGCCGGTGGTATTATTAAGGATTTGATGTTTTTATATCTACATGGGTAGTGTCGGTGGTATTATTAATGATTTGATGTTATTATATCCACATGAGTAGTGCCGGTGGTATTAATAAGGATTTGATGTTATTATATCCACATTGGTAGTGTCGGTGGTATTATTAATGATTTGATGTTATTATATCCACATGAGTAGTGCCGGTGGTATTAATAAGGATTTGATGTTATTATATCTACATGAGTAGTGTCGGTGGTATTAATAAGGATTTGATGTAATTATATCCACATGAGTTGTGTCGGTGGTATTATTAATGATTTGATGTTATTATATCCACATGGGTAGTGTCGGTGGTATTATTAATGATTTGATATTATTATATCCACATAGGTAGTGTCAGTGGTATTATTAATGATTTGATGGTATTATATCCACATGGGTGGTGTCGGTGGTATTATAAAGATTTGATGTTATTATATCCACATGGGTAGTGTCGGTTGTATTATTAAGGATTTGATGTTATTATATCCACATGGGTAGTGTCGGTGGTATTATTAGTGGTTTGATGTTATAATATCCACATGGGTAGTGTCGGTGGTATTATTAATGATTTGGTGTTATTATATCCACATGGGTAGTGTCGGTGGTATTATTAATGATTTGATGTTATTATATCCACATGGGTAGTGTCTGTGGTATTAATAATGATTTGATGTTACTATATCCACAAGAGTAGTGTCGGTGGTATTAATAATGATTTGATGTTATTATATCCACATGAGTAGTGCCGGTGGTATTAATAATGATTTGATGTTATTATATCCACATGGGTAGTGTCGGTGGTATTAATAATGATTTGATGTTATTATATCCACATGGGTAGTGTCGGTGGTATTATTAATGATTTGATGTTATTATATCCACATGGGTAGTGTCGGTGGTATTATTAAAGATTTGATGTTATTATATCCACATGGGTAGTGTCGGTGGTATTATTAATGATTTGATGTTATTATATCCACATGGCTAGTGTCGGTGGTATTATTAATGATTTGATGTTATTATATCCACATGGGTAGTGTCGGTGGTATTATTAATGATTTGATGTTATTATATCCACATGGGTAGTGTCGGTGGTATTATTAATGATTTCATGTTATTATATCCACATGGCTAGTGTCGGTTGTATTATTAATGATTTGATGTTATAATATCCACATGGGTAGTGTCGGTGGTATTATTAATGATTTGATGTTATTATATCCACATGGGTAGTGTCGGTGGTATTATTAATGATTTGATGTTATTATATCCACATATGTAGTGTCAGTGGTATTATTAATGATTTGATGTTATTATATCCACATGGGTAGTGTCGGTGGTATTATAAAGATTTGATGTTATTATATCCAAATGGGTAGTGTCGGTGGTATTATTAATGATTTGATATTATTATATCCACATAGGTAGTGTCAGTGGTATTATTAATGATTTGATGGTATTATATCCACATGGGTAGTGTCGGTGGTATTATAAAGATTTGATGTTATTATATCCAAATGGGTAGTGTCGGTGGTATTATTAATGATTTGATGTTATTATATCCACATAGGTAGTGTCAGTGGTATTATTAATGATTTGATGTTATTATATCCACATGGGTAGTGTCGGTGGTATTATAAAGATTTGATGTTATTATATCCAAATGGGTAGTGTCGGTGGTATTATTAATGATTTGATATTATTATATCCACATAGGTAGTGTCGGTGGTATTATTAATGATTTGATGTTATTATATCCACATAGGTAGTGTCGGTGGTATTATTAATGATTTGATGTTATTATATCCACATAGGTAGTGTCGGTAGTATTATAAATGATTTGATGTTATTATATCCACATGGCTAGTGTCGGTGGTATTATTAATGATTTGATGTTATTATATCCACATGGGTAGTGTCGGTGGTATTATTAATGATTTGATGTTATTATATCCACATGGGTAGTGTCGGTGGTATTATTAATGATTTCATGTTATTATATCCACATGGGTAGTGTCGGTTGTATTATTAATGATTTGATGTTATAATATCCACATGGGTAGTGTCGGTGGTATTATTAATGATTTGATGTTATTATATCCACATGGGTAGTGTCGGTGGTATTATTAATGATTTGATGTTATTATATCCACATATGTAGTGTCAGTGGTATTATTAATGATTTGATGTTATTATATCCACATGGGTAGTGTCGGTGGTATTATAAAGATTTGATGTTATTATATCCAAATGGGTAGTGTCGGTGGTATTATTAATGATTTGATATTATTATATCCACATAGGTAGTGTCAGTGGTATTATTAATGATTTGATGGTATTATATCCACATGGGTGGTGTCGGTGGTATTATAAAGATTTGATGTTATTATATCCACATGGGTAGTGTCGGTTGTATTATTAAGGATTTGATGTTATTATATCCACATGGGTAGTGTCGGTGGTATTATTAGTGGTTTGATGTTATAATATCCACATGGGTAGTGTCGGTGGTATTATTAATGATTTGGTGTTATTATATCCACATGGGTAGTGTCGGTGGTATTATTAATGATTTGATGTTATTATATCCACATGGGTAGTGTCTGTGGTATTAATAATGATTTGATGTTACTATATCCACATGAGTAGTGTCGGTGGTATTAATAATGATTTGATGTTATTATATCCACATGAGTAGTGCCGGTGGTATTAATAATGATTTGATGTTATTATATCCACATGGGTAGTGTCGGTGGTATTAATAATGATTTGATGTTATTATATCCACATGGGTAGTGTCGGTGGTATTATTAATGATTTGATGTTATTATATCCACATGGGTAGTGTCGGTGGTATTATTAATGATTTGATGTTATTATATCCACATGGGTAGTGTCGGTGGTATTATTAATGATTTGATGTTATTATATCCACATGGCTAGTGTCGGTGGTATTATTAATGATTTGATGTTATTATATCCACATGGGTAGTGTCGGTGGTATTATTAATGATTTGATGTTATTATATCCACATGGGTAGTGTCGGTGGTATTATTAATGATTTCATGTTATTATATCCACATGGGTAGTGTTCCCACTGGGTTGTATTATTAATGATTTGATGTTATAATATCCACATGGGTAGTGTCGGTGGTATTATTAATGATTTGATGTTATTATATCCACATGGGTAGTGTCGGTGGTATTATTAATGATTTGATGTTATTATATCCACATATGTAGTGTCAGTGGTATTATTAATGATTTGATGTTATTATATCCACATGGGTAGTGTCGGTGGTATTATAAAGATTTGATGTTATTATATCCAAATGGGTAGTGTCGGTGGTATTATTAATGATTTGATATTATTATATCCACATAGGTAGTGTCAGTGGTATTATTAATGATTTGATGGTATTATATCCACATGGGTAGTGTCGGTGGTATTATAAAGATTTGATGTTATTATATCCAAATGGGTATTGTCGGTGGTATTATTAATGATTTGATGTTATTATATCCACATAGGTAGTGTCAGTGGTATTATTAATGATTTGATGTTATTATATCCACATGGGTAGTGTCGGTGGTATTATAAAGATTTGATGTTATTATATCCAAATGGGTAGTGTCGGTGGTATTATTAATGATTTGATATTATTATATCCACATAGGTAGTGTCGGTGGTATTATTAATGATTTGATGTTATTATATCCACATAGGTAGTGTCGGTGTTATTATTAATGATTTGATGTTATTATATCCACATAGGTAGTGTCGGTAGTATTATAAATGATTTGATGTTATTATATCCACATGGCTAGTGTCGGTGGTATTATTAATGATTTGATGTTATTATATCCACATGGGTAGTGTCGGTGGTATTATTAATGATTTGATGTTATTATATCCACATGGGTAGTGTCGGTGGTATTATTAATGATTTCATGTTATTATATCCACATGGGTAGTGTCGGTTGTATTATTAATGATTTGATGTTATAATATCCACATGGGTAGTGTCGGTGGTATTATTAATGATTTGATGTTATTATATCCACATGGGTAGTGTCGGTGGTATTATTAATGATTTGATGTTATTATATCCACATATGTAGTGTCAGTGGTATTATTAATGATTTGATGTTATTATATCCACATGGGTAGTGTCGGTGGTATTATAAAGATTTGATGTTATTATATCCAAATGGGTAGTGTCGGTGGTATTATTAATGATTTGATATTATTATATCCACATAGGTAGTGTCAGTGGTATTATTAATGATTTGATGGTATTATATCCACATGGGTAGTGTCGGTGGTATTATAAAGATTTGATGTTATTATATCCAAATGGGTAGTGTCGGTGGTATTATTAATGATTTGATGTTATTATATCCACATAGGTAGTGTCAGTGGTATTATTAATGATTTGATGTTATTATATCCACATGGGTAGTGTCGGTGGTATTATAAAGATTTGATGTTATTATATCCAAATGGGTAGTGTCGGTGGTATTATTAATGATTTGATATTATTATATCCACATAGGTAGTGTCGGTGGTATTATTAATGATTTGATGTTATTTTATCCACATAGGTAGTGTCGGTGGTATTATTAATGATTTGATGTTATTATATCCACATAGGTAGTGTCGGTAGTATTATAAATGATTTGATGTTATTATATCCACATGGGTATTGTCGGTGGTATTATTAATGATTTGATGTTATTATATCCACATAGGTAGTGTCGGTGGTATTATTAATGATTTGATGTTATTATATCCACATGGGTAGTGTCGGTGGTATTATTAATGATTTGATGTTATTATATCCACATGGGTAGTGTCGGTGGTATTATTAATGATTTGATGTTATTATATCCACATAGGTAGTGTCGGTGGTATTAATAAGGATTTGATGTTATTATATCCACATGAGTAGTGTCGGTGGTATTATTAATGAATTGATGTTATTATATCCACATGGGTAGTGTCGGTGGTATTATTAATGATTTGATGTTATTATATCCACATGGGTAGTGTCGGTGGTATTATTAATGATTTAAGGTTATTATATCCACATGAGTAGTGTCGGTGGTACTAATAAGGATTTGATGTTATTATATCCACATGGGTAGTGTCAGTGGTATTATTAATGATTTGAAATTATTATATCCACATAGGTAGTGTCGGTGGTATTAATAAGGATTTGATGTTATTATATCCACATGAGTAGTGTCGGTGGTACTAATAAGGATTTGATGTTATTATATCCACATAGGTAGTGTCGGTGGTATTATTAATGTTTTGAAGTTATTATATCCACATAGGTAGTGTCGGTGGTATTATTAATGATTTGGTGTTATTATATCCACATGGGTAGTGTCGGTGGTATTAATAAGAATTTGATGTTATTATATCCACATAGGTAGTGTCGGTGGTATTATTAATGATTTGAAGTTATTATATCCACATAGGTAGTGTCGGTGGTATTAATAAGGATTTGATGTTATTATATCCACATGAGTAGTGTCGGTGGTACTAATAAGGATTTGAAGTTATTATATCCACATGGGTAGTGTCGGTGGTATTAATAAGGATTTGATGTTATTATATCCGCATAGGTAGTGTCGGTGGTATTATTAATGATTTGATGTTATTATATCCACATAGGTAGTGTCGGTGGTATTATTAATGATTTGATGTTATTATATCCACATGGGTAGTGTCGGTGGTATTAATAAGGATTTGATGTTATTATATCCACATAGGTAGTGTCGGTGGTATTATTAATGATTTGAAGTTATTATATCCACATAGGTAGTGTCGGTGGTATTATTAATGATTTGATGTTATTATATCCACATGGGTAGTGTCGGTGGTATTATTAATGATTTGATGTTATTATATCCACATGGGTAGGGTCAGTGGTATTAATAAGGATTCGATGTTATTATATCCGCATAGGTAGTGTCGGTGGTATTATTAATGATTTGATGTTATTATATCCACATAGGTAGTGTCGGTGGTATTATTAATGATTTGATGTTATTATATCCACATGGGTAGTGTCGGTGGTATTAATAAGGATTTGATGTTATTATATCCACATAGGTAGTGTCGGTGGTATTATTAATGATTTGAAGTTATTATATCCACATAGGTAGTGTCGGTGGTATTATTAATGATTTGATGTTATTATACCCACATGGGTAGTGTCGGTGGTATTATTAATGATTTGATGTTATTATATCCACATGGGTAGTGTCGGTGGTATTATTAGTGATTTGATGTTAGTATATACACACGAGTAGTGTCCATAGTATTATCAACTATTATACAATTATTTACTTATTAGCTGGGAAATATGCTGTGATATTGACCAAAAATCGTTATTGACCGAGGATAGCCGAGGTCAATAACGACTTTTGCGGGCAATATCAACCACAGGGATAAATAGAGTTTTTGAACATATATATCTATAATATTAACAAGGGATGTAACTTTAATATCACCATTTCATATAGGGCCCTTATAAAACTGTTTCTATCCTAGTCATTTGCTGGGTAAAATAAATCAGATTTTGTCTATCAATGGCTTAGTATTTTTTCTTCATATACAAATAAAACATTTTTCAATATAAGAAGCATATCATCACGATTTTTTATTGTAAAATACTTAAACTTACGAAATTCCGTTAGTCAGACACAGGTTCGTACAGTCGACCCCTAAGAGTAAAACCGTCCTTCTTCGCAGTAACTCGGCGAAATTTTTGTTCCGTTCAACATTGTCACTAAATATCTCTCACTGACACACAAAGTTCCGTCAAAATACTGTGGTTCCTGGATTGCCGTCCAATGAAACAACTCCTTCCAAAGACGATTAGGCTTGATGTTACGTGACTAGTAAGATGGCCGCGTCCACAAAATTTTAAAGCAGAATCGTGAAATTGGACTATTACAGCATTGTTTCGCTGTATTTTGACGGAACTTTGTGTGTCAGTGAGAGATATTTAGTGAAATTGTTGAACGGAACAACTGTATCACACCAAGTCAGCGTGATCTTCACAGTGTTACCTAACACTTCAATGCATAAATCGATCGATAATCCTTCTCGCCTTCTGCTGTAACACAAAGCTGACCTTTTGTCGGTAAAGTAAGAGTTATTTATAGATAATGGGATGTGGCAATACGTTAGGGGTGGTCATTTTAATGTTAACGCGTTTAGTGTTTAATTGGAATAATCAGGGCACGATAGGCTGATACGTGCAAAAATTTAATTGCCGTGCAGTGGCATTAGAAAGAAATGTAAATCGAATCCCAAAACGATATTCGAATATTCGGAACGTGTATTCGAATCATATTCGAATATTCGGAACGAATTTATATCATAGTGGCACATAACACGGTAATTTTCCATTACATTCAATGTGTTTATTCATTATAAAATGTTTATTTCTGGCCACAATTTACATTGCTAGCCTTACTTAATGCAGAAGCGGCGATAGATTTATGATTTTAGCATTTCTTCTTTTTGAAATACAAACGGCAATATTATGAATCCGCCATTATCCTGTTTATAGTGAAGGACCAGACGGGATGTTTCTTTACTTGGTCAGCGGTAATTTGCAAGAAAATACTGTCAGTGAAGAATGCCAGTAAATGCGTAAACAATGTCATTGCTACTTAACAATTATTATTATTGTTATTATTATTATAATTATTATTATTATTATTATTATTATTATTATTATTATTATTATTATTATTATTATTATTATTATTATTGAAACTCTTATAAAAACTATACAGTAACCAATCAATTAATTAGTCACTTTAAACTTGGGTGTCTTTTAGTTACGTGTTGTACTTAGTGTAATAACCTTTACAATTTAAAGGCATTTTGTGAAATTAATTACTTATTTGTATTAAAATATGACGTATTTAAGGGGCTACTTAAGCTCCTTTTAATGTTAACATATCGATTTAATAAAACCATATCATAATTTTATTAGATGAAACTGTACAACACATGCAAAATAGCTTACAATTTTAATATTTTATATTATATAATTAATATATATATATATATATATATATATATATATATATATATATATATATATATATATATATATATATATATATATATATATATATATATATATATATATAATTAATATATATATATATATATATATATATATATATATATATATATTAATATTTAATATCTACTAACCGCAAACAATGTATAACAACAAACAGTCAATTATGTTTTGTGAACTAATCATATAAAATACATTAACGATTAAAGGCGGCATTTTCAAAAGGACAAAATGCGGGTGATACTGGATCGACTGTAAGACAATTAGGCAAAACCACGAAGGTTTTATGAAGGAAAATCGCTCAAGTGTACAGCCAATTAACGGTCTTGATTGGTTGGTGGTCGGATTGATGTTTAATTGTGATTGGCTGATATCGCTATGGGCGTTAATCCGAAGCCATAAGATGTCAATTAGAGACATTTAGTTACCAATACACAAGTGACAATTACGAACCTGCTCGCCATATGCCTATGGGTGAAAGGCGAATGTAAACAAATCTATTTGATGACGATAATTACTGTGATTGGCTAGTGTCAAGATTACCTGACTGTTTATAAATTGATGAAGTACCAACCAATATATATATATATATATTTATATATAAAGAATGATTAAAATTGTAAGCTCGTGAGTTTTAAGTGTGTTAAGTAAACCTATGACGAACAATTAAAAAGTATGTCGATTTACATTTTTGTTATTCGGAGAGAACGAAGCAAAAACAAAGAACAGAAAATCGCGGTGACAAAAAATAACAGATGTCGCGGTATTATATAGGAATAAAATAACAAGTATGAAGTAGAGTGACAAAAACAGAAAGTGATTGCAATTAAAGTTTGTTTGACAGTGATCTAGTTGTGCTTTCCAAAAAATAAAAGACGTTCTCAGCTTCTGGTGGACTGTTATCAATAAGTATAGCCTTATATAATGTATTTATTACACACAATCCCGACCGAAGCTGGGTAGAGTCAGTGTTACGTAATTGCTGTAGCTAATTGTCGCAGCGTTGAACTGACATGTGTGTTTATTGTACTTTGGCAATTGTTTCCACAGCTGTATGGTGATGTGGGTGATGTGACTGAGTCTAAGTAGGAAAGGGGGCAGAGAAGGAGCTGTGCGCGGTAAGGTGATTTCATGCTGTTAACCAGATGGCAATTCGTTATCAGGAGACATGACCCACCCCCTCTATCTAAGAGCGAACGCGATCACATATCGCTAGCGTCTTAAGTCATTGGGAGACACTACGATAAACTAAGGAAATGTCTTTTCAATGTTCCTTCGAACTTAACAAAAGTGGAATAAAAATTATAAAATATTCGAATCCCAAAATCTCTATTCGAATAGCGACTTGATATTCGAATATTCGAATATTCGTTAACATCCCTAAAGAATGTAAATTATTGTTTGTTAAGTTTATGTTACCGACAAAAGTGACAATTAAAGATGATTGACTGATGTAACTGTGCAGCGTAGTTATCGGCGTGATATGTGTTAAAACAGAAATGCAAACAACATACCATACTGGGTACCGGTATATATTTTTGCCAAAAAATTGGAAAGAACATCACTTCCAAGATGCCTTCATGGAAAAGCTACACTGCCGGCTTCAAGCTTGAAGTAGTCAGCTATGTGAAAGAGAACGGAAGTCGGCCCGTCTAGTTTTTTAAATTTTGTTGTTTATATTTATCACATTGCTCTAGTTTGCTATTAATTAAAATTTACACAACTAATCTTTTTTCGTCGGTTCCCGCTAAAGTCCCCGCTAATGTACATTACTGAAAAAAGACACATAAAGCATCAAGAATGAGTGCATATACATGTATGCAAAATAGTTATGAACCACCATCCAATGCTCGAAACTGTTCACGTTACGCTTGGAGACGAAAGTGGTTGCGAATTTTAGTGAGATGGTCCTTAATTCTGACCCCAGTATGCTGTAAATTATGAACCACCATCTGATGCACGAAACTGTTTATTTTACACTTGTAGACCAAAGTGGATGCAAATCTTTGTGAGACGGTCCTTAATTCTGACCCCAGTATGCTGTAAATGTCTTCTGCAAAGAATATTATTAAACTGAAGGTCACACTTTTAAGCAGCAAAAAGAGTTAAGGAGTTCAGTCAAGCCTGCAATCAATTTCCCTGATCTTATGTTAAGGAGTGGCAGTTGACGAAAATTGGATTTTGTCAACAGATTCCCCGCACCGGAATATTCCCCGCATGCCGCCATCTTAAGAAAAAAAGTTGCGGGCTATATTCCGCAAAATACGGTATAACATTGGAATGTCAGATCATGTAGGACAGGATCAGTTGCGTTAAATTTAAATGTTTCCCTTTTTAATCCATTTGAAAAAAAAAACTGTTGATGGTGGGATAAAAAGAATACCAGGTTAGTGTTGATATAGATAAATGTTATCATGCTCGACCCGAAAATCAGAAAGCACTGAGTGCATTTATCTATATCAACACTAACCTGGTATTCTCTATGTATCCGCCTCGTAACGTCACTTCGGAGGTAGAATAATCATAGAGAACATACGGTGGCGTGTTTTTTTTATGACATTCAGTAAAGATACAAATAAAAAGATGTGCTAATTTATATCTAGTCGATTCTCTTCCGCAACCTAACATGACGGTCTTAAAAGAAACTAATAATGGCGTGTATTACACCCCCACCTCTCATGAATAATCTGTACCTGTAGTTCGTGATATAGGTATGTGACCTGTAGTTCGTGATATAGGTATGTGACCTGTAGTCCGTGATATAGGTATGTGACCTGTAGTTCGTGATATAGGTATGTGACATGTAGTCCGTGATATAGGTATGTGACCTGTAGTCCGTGATATAGGTATGTGACCTGTAGTTCGTGATATAGGTATGTGACCTGTAGTCCGTGATATAGGTATGTGACCTGTAGTTCGTGATATAGGTATGTGACCTGTAGTCCGTGATATAGGTATGTGACCTGTAGTCCGTGATATAGGTATGTGACCTGTAGTTCGTGATATAGGTATGTGACCTGTAGTCCGTGATATAGGTATGTGACCTGTAGTCTGTGATATAGGTATGTGACCTGTAGTCCGTGATATAGGTATGTGACCTGTAGTTCGTGATATAGGTATGTGACCTGTAGTCCGTGATATAGGTATGTGACCTGTAGTTCGTGATATAGGTATGTGACCTGTAGTCCGTGATATAGGTATGTGACCTGTAGTCCGTGATATAGGTATGTGACCTGTAGTCCGTGATATAGGTATGTGACCTGTAGTCCGTGATATAGGTATGTGACCTGTAGTCCGTGATATAGGTATGTGACCTGTAGTCCGTGATATAGGTATGTGACCTGTAGTCCGTGATATAGGTATGTGACCTGTAGTCCGTGATATAGGTATGTGACCTGTAGTCCGTGATATAGGTATGTGACCTGTAGTCCGTGATATAGGTATGTGACCTGTAGTCCGTGATATAGGTATGTGACCTGTAGTCTGTGATATAGGTATGTGACCTGTAGTCCGTGATATAGGTATGTGACCTGTAGTCCGTGATATAGGTATGTGACCTGTAGTCCGTGATATAGGTATGTGACCTGTAGTCCGTGATATAGGTATGTGACCTGGTAATTCCTGTGATATAGGTATGTGACCTGTAGTCCGTGATATAGGTATGTGACCTGTAGTCGTGATATAGGTATGTGACCTGTAGTCCGTGTATAGGTATGTGACCTGTAGTCCTGTGATATAGGTATGACCTGTAGTCCGTGATATGGTATGTGACCTGTAGTCCGTGATATAGGTATGTGACCTGTAGTCCGTGATATAGGTATGTGAGACCTGTAGTCCGTGATATAGGGTATGTGACCTGTAGTCCGTGATATAGGTATGTGACCTGTAGTTCGTGATATAGGTATGTACCTGTAGTCCGTGATATAGGTATGTGACCTGTAGTTCGTGATATAGGTATGTGACCTGTAGTCCGTGATATAGGTATGTGACCTGTAGTCTGTGATATAGGTATGTGACCTGTAGTCCGTGATATAGGTATGTGACCTGTAGTCCGTGATATAGGTATGTGACCTGTAGTCCGTGATATAGGTATGTGACCTGTAGTCCGTGATATAGGTATGTGACCTGTAGTCCGTGATATAGGTATGTGACCTGTAGTCCGTGATATAGGTATGTGACCTGTAGTCCGTGATATAGGTATGTGACCTGTTGTCCGTGATATAGGTATGTGACCTGTAGTCCGTGATATAGGTATGTGACCTGTTGTCCGTGATATAGGTATGTGACCTGTAGTCCGTGATATAGGTATGTGACCTGTAGTCCGTGATATAGGTATGTGACCTGTAGTCCGTGATATAGGTATGTGACCTGTAGTCCGTGAGAATTAGTTTTCACGTGAATGCCTACCAGCACAGTTCTGATCCGAGTCTCTCGTCATTCGAGGCTGACTTTAAAATGAATTGTCTTTTTTTTTGTTAGTTTTGATATTTTTTATTTACTGGTACTGATATATTGTATAGTTGTTGTTGCTTTTGCTATTTTTTGCGAACACAACAAACACGACATAAAGACGGAGGTCGTAAACGAAGTAGGCTTCTTGCCGGATAGAGTTGGGTACCGCAGAATACGAGGAACCTAAATACTCTTTACAAAGGAGGAAAGCGTCATCGGCAACAAGGCAATCGCTAAACCCACACCATTTAACTCCGCGCATCGTTTAAGGCTAGTAGTACAGGCGGAGTCATGGTGCTATGTGGGTGGGGTTAAACGTGTATCCAAATACCAACATCGTCCGAAAAGTACAGAAAAGGACAAACGTCCCTTATAATTTAATAACATCAATCCGGTAAAACAGAAACAAGAATTTAAGTAGTGACAGTATATTTTACGGTATTTTGTGGCTGGTGTACATATCGAACCATAATACATCAAAAAGCCGCACACCATATATGTGTGTTGGGTAAAAGGTGTATTTAGTGCCTCATATTGCTTTAAAGGTAACACCATTGAAGTCCGTTGTGTAAAATGTGAACATAGTGTCCCGTGTTACCACTAACGGTCGTATTCCATTTAAATCAGGCAAGAAATATTGAAACATTGTACAAAGAGACTAATGTTACCACTTAAAGTCGCACACAATGAAAGGTGTACATAATGTCCTTTATGACCACTAAAAGTTCCACACCATTTAAGTGAGGTGGGTAAACGGGATACACAGTGTCACACATGACCACTAAAAATCGTACATCATGTGTGTCATGTGGGTAAAAGGTGTACAGTGTCCCGGAAGCCGCACACCATTTAATGTGGGTAAATTTTTTTACAACTCATTGTTGAGATGTTAAGAACATCGTTGTCCGCTGGCAGGGGCGTGCCTATGCGACTTTTGAGTTTACGCACTATTCCTAGGAGAGTCGGAGAGCATGTCCCTCTCTACCTCTTTCCCCTCGTCCCCTACCCCCAAAATTTCTTTTTTCCATAGAACGCCGTAGATGGGTTTTGTGGTAGGTGGAGGACTCTCACTGTCTTAGTACAAAGAATTGTCTAAGTGCAGGAAGAGGGATGGGATTAGCCGGCATTTTTGCCGATACTGTGCAGCGACATTTCTATCATTATAGCACAGGGGAACTTATTAGGTGCCCAGGGACTGAACCCAGCCGGTCCATTATACTGACACCGACGAGTCAGGCGTAATGATGTCCCCTAAGCCCCGAGCGTTAGGAAGGAAGCCACTACTACCAACTTTGAAGTCTTTGGTTTGACCCGGTCGGGGTTTAAAACCACGACCTCCCGATCCGCAAGCCGACGCTTTACCACCTGCGCTAAGTGCAGGACGAATCAAAAATACGTCAAACAGGATTGCAGTAGAATGTTTAGAATTTGGAAAAATGCTTAAATTGCAATTTAAATAATGAACAAAACTAACTGATAGTGCCTAACCCGGACTAAACGATTATTTTTATGCGCTTTAGGACGTTTTTGTTGTTTCAATTTTTGGAAGCAACTGTACGCACGTGCGTAAGTGCGTAAGTGCGTAAGTGCGTAAGCCCAGGCACGCCCCTGGCTGGTACTATATTCTGATATTTTCAACATCAATTTAACATTTAAATTCATATTTGTTTATTCCCTTACTTCTGTCTTGACAAAACTTATGGCAGAGAACTCAAAACATTCGAAATGCAGTGAACATGCTCTCTTTGTTTGACACAAATATTGACGAAGTCACCTTTGATCGCATTTAAAATGTCATATAATATGCCATATGTCATCAATGAAGTTAATTTTGCCGTTTCCAACAGAACGTTTTATACTTTATTGATTCTATCAATTCTCCACAAACACAACATGAACCAAATGATAAGAAATCCAGGAAAATCCACCCCCCCCCCCCCCCCAAAAAAAAACAAAAAAAAACAACAACAAACAACAACAAACAAACAAACAAACAAAAAACAAACAAAAACAAAACATAATAGCTCTTGAAGTGAGAAATTCGAAATTGCAATGTGAGGAAGACTTAAATGGTGAGCGGATTGTAATTACAATACGAGGCTCCGTGTACAATGATTTCGTACTGACTTAGATGGTGAATAGATTATAATGACAATACAAGGCCCTAAATACATATGTCATAAACCTGACTTAGATGGTGTGTGAATTATATTGACAATACAAGGCCCTAAATACGTATGTCATCCACTTGACTTAGATGGTGTGTAGATTATAATGACAATACAAGGCCCTAAATACGTATGTCATCCACTTGACTTAGATGGTGAATAGATTATAATGACAATACAAGGCCCTAAATACATATGTCATAAACCTGACTTAGATGGTGTGTGAATTATATTGACAATACAAGGCCCTAAATACGTATGTCATCCACTTGACTTAGATGGTGTGTAGATTTTTATGTTATCCTATATAAACGAGAATTTGGAAACCAACGTCTAGTGTTGGTTCTTTTCGATGAAAACTGAACCTGCATAGAGAAGGCGTGGCTAACAGTGAGTGACACCTAACTCAAACGGTGTATAGACTTTAACGGTGTGGATCTAACAATTTCCTCGACAACAACTGATCAATTATTTCTGTTAATTGAATGGTAGTTGCCTATTTATAATGGATATTATCGACAAAGATGATTTATTTTTAGTCGACAAGAGTCTTGCATCATGGAAAGACCGGGAATTACAATTAGTTCGTCTTCACGAAGAATTGTAAGTGTGAAATCCCGAGGCTTCACTTGGGTACATGTAGCGATACTGCATCAGTCAGAAATTTAGTCGATATGGTAGAGTGAGGACAGTAGTTTTGAAACAGCAGTTGGTCCGAAACAACCACTTGATTTCTGTATATTTGCCCGTAAAGTACTCCAGATATTCGTTCTTTTCTATCAAGTACGGTGTTTTTCACAATTTTCCAAGTCTTTCAGAAGATTTTCGATGCGTTTTGAAGTGCGAAAAAACAACAAGAAAAAACAACAACAGTCGATTGAAAATATCACCTGCTTAACAATATATTCAAGTCAACACCGTTTAACGAAACTGTGGGGAAAAAACATTGCGGTCAGAAAAAAACACAGTCCTAAGGTAAGCAATCACACTTAAGCATCATAATGTACTCCTATACTTATTCTTTGTTAACTTAATGCAAACTATTGTTTTATGACTGTGAAAAGCAAAGTATACGCTGTTTTATGTTTGTTTGTATGAGCAGCTATTCAAAACAGCTGAGACTAGTAAGAGCACATTGGGGTTACATCATCCCACATGGCAGGAAATCGCAAAGGATTGAACGATTTTGTGAAAACCTCTTTTAATTAATAAATTCTTTGTGACTGTTGTCATTTACCCTGCCCCCCCCCCCCCCCCCCCCCCCTAATTTATACGGGATTGGCTATGATTGGATGTGAGATTCAAGCAGTTTCCCTTAAGTAAATTGACTATTTTGACAGCCGATTTCATTCGATAAATGAAACCTGATCTAGACAGAAAGGAAAAGTATAGGATTTTTAATCTCTTTACTTTTAATTTGTTTTTATTCCCACATGTTACTATTGTATGTACATGTGGCTCCTATAACCAAATTAAACATGTGCCATGCAAAAAGAGTTTTGTTTCACTAAAACAACATTTGAATATACCCTGAGACGGTCCTGCATAGTAGGGAAAGAAAAACTTATAATAGACCCAGTGACATTTAGAATGTCTCTGTGCAATCATGGCTTTAAGAAAATTTCAGAAATTATAATGCCTGTTCACCACATCTTCGTAATCAAAATACATCTTCAAATATGTATACCTGGACAACAACTGAAGGCCTGTTGTTATTATTGTCATGCTGAGCTGAGTGATGAGCTTTGACATCATGTATGTCTGCATGTTGTCCATGCATAACATTGAACTTTTATTTGTCCATTATTATAAAGACAATCATTACTTAATAAATAAAATAACATTTGTTTTATTTTTCTTCAGGTGCACCAAGGAACTGAGCAAGGTGAAGGTACCAGTACATGTAGCCTGCCTGCTAAAGAGGCGTATGTGACTTTGTCAGATATTTCCATTTTGGTAAAAAACTGTGTTGTAAAAGGTTACCATCACTTCAAAATAAAACCTCCCAGAACTGATCCTCCAACTAGATAACCTGTAGATAGCGAATATGCAAAATATTTTTGATGAAAGTGCATGTCTTGTCTGGATAGCAGAACTATCCACTTTTTCACACCTTGTTAACCAATTAACAATGTAATATTTTTTTTGTCAGGTATTGCAGGTCTCCCGGTTGGCCATGCTCCAAGAGAACTGGCATCTGTTTTAGGAAGGTGTTAGATGAAGGGGGAATAGTATATGCTGAAGTCTGTGGTGACCCAGTACTAAGTTCATATCCCTGGCCAGACCAACATGATATTGTGGTGGGGTTCATCTGCCTTGTAATTACTTCATCAAGACAGAAGCAAAGTATTTTGATCAAACACTTGCACAAGTTAACAAGACAGTTTCAGAAATGGAAGCTGGATCAACTATTTCAATTGTATGTTTGTACGAGACTTTACATATGGTTGTACCTTTATTGCATGTTACATATTTAGTGAGTGTAGCAGTAAACTTGTTAATAACAAGTGATACATCTTTCATTACACTTTTTTTTGTTTTTTATATATTGCACTTGTAATAATGATGTTAAATTCTTTGTCTACCATTTCTGGGGGGAAAAAGCACCTGTTGGTGGGGGAAATACAGTCTTTAGCAGAATCTTGTTCTATTTGTAGATATTCCTTGCTTTGTTTTTTGAAAATTTATGTAGAAGTACCTACTCAATTTTTCTATGTGAGAATTACTTCATATTTTTCTCTTTTTTTTTTTGCATCATTTTCTTATTTTACCTTGAAATCCATCATAACTGTGTTTTATTTTGTTTTTGTTTTTTAACCCAAGTTTCAAATTGTTTATTGGCATTAATTTTTCGTAATCATATTTTGCATTGAATGACATACAAGATAAATAGTGTCTCTGTTTCAAATTTTGAAAAAATGTCAGGTTAAAGTTATTGTCAAGGTAACAGAAATTTTGAAAATTAGGTTGTAAAACTTTAAAGGTGGTCCAACAGTTTGCATATATTAAATATGCACACCACTTCTGACTACTGCTTTGGAGAATGTGGGCATACTTTGTGCATAAACCCATACTTTAGTCATTATAAAGACAATTTTGAACTATAACTTTATTTTTAGACAATACTAATTGCGAAAAAATGGGTCTAAATGTTCTGTCATCCCAACACTATAACAAGTTTGATAGTGGTCTAGGCTGAAAATAGATACGAACGTCAGAGCAGATTGCCCGGATGACTATATAAAAGTAAGGGGTCACATGGTTTTTCTAAGTTTGAAAATAGCTATCTATGAAGCGTGGCTCAGATAGGAAACACAAGTTTGCAATGACGAGTGGGGATTTATCCTTGACTGTTCAAACAGATCTTTGGCATCAATGAAGATTTTGCAAGACCTTTTCAGGCGCCAATGACTTATTCGGTTACTTTTAGGGGAAGAAAACAAACTGTCGGATACCACCTTTAACATAATACTCTTAAAATCAAGAAATATTTACTCTTTACTTGATTTTACTTCAGAATATCATACCTTCATAGATATTAATAGAAATAAGTTTTTATTATGAGCTACAACTATGGGCAGATAGATCAGGCCTTGACCAGACTGTTGTCTAATTTGATTCAGCATCTAATTTGGGTCAGCACTGTCTGCTTGGACAATACCTCCAAAACCCAGAGGGAATGAGATAAGAAAGCCATTAAGTCCGTAGATACACACAGGTTTGTAACTTGACCAAAGTTATAAAACACATTTGTCTTTCACAATTACTAGCATAACCTAACTAGTCTTTCAAAATATGAAACTTAATCTTATTATCGGTTCTGCTTATTTTGCAAAATAATTGTGTCATAAACTATTGAAAAGATGTCATATCATTTGACATCAATCATTTTGTTGTGTTATTATTTGTTACTTACGTTTTTTGATTATTTATATGCGTACATCTCAGGGACAGTAAAGCTGTATGCAAAAATCTGTTTGGGTTGTTTTGTTATTCCACCTTCAAAAATTAAATGCTTACTGTGGTTTGTCTTTCGTGTATTACCGATTTTAGTGTGCTTAAGTAGGAAAGCGACAGGTCATTTGACAATTAAACATAAGATTGAGAAAGTCTCCAACTTCCGTAGTGTACTGCAGCGGGCGGAATATGCCAAGATATAGACATGTTCCGGAACACATGTTCCTGTTTCCGAACTATTGCTTTTACTACAGGTAGAAAACATAGATTTAAATGGCGAAGATGGAAACTCCTCTCAAATGTTTTATATGTGTAATTAAGAAGATACATTAGTGCTTTCAACCACATAAAGTTTTAATCAATCCCCAAAAACAACAATGAATAAACAGCGATAGTTTCGCTCATGTTACGGAACTACTGCCTTAACTGTTTGCTTATTGGGTTTATCGTCCCACCAACAGTATTTTAGTTATCTGGAGACGGCGTCTACTTGAAGCAGTTATAGTGCTGCCTTCACTGTGTATAGCATGCCGTGAACACCTGGGATGATACCACACCCAGTCACATTATCCTGACACTGGGCCAACCAGTCATGGAACTGCCCTTATATTTGCTTGAGCGTTAGCAAGGGAGCTATACCACTACCATTTTTAACGACTTTGGTATGTCGCGGCCCGGGATCGAACTCGGGGCCTCCCGTACCTGGAGCCGACGCTCTACCGATTGCGCTACCAGGTCCGGTGTCTTAACTGTATTTGTATTGATTCGATCATTTGATTTTTTTTTAAATATGTTAGCTGGCTTTATTATCTTGACATATCTTTCTTGATTTAGCCAAAATGACCTCAGCCAACATTGCCTGTAAAAATGATTTCATTGTAAAGGGCAGAGCCATAACTAGGTATGATATTATGTGATGCAAGGCCGCTAAGGGTGGGGATCCAGTTGCTCCAATGAAAAATGATTTATTTGTAGATTGTACATTTTTAAATTATGTGCATAATCGTTGCCATTATATTAATGTTTAGCTATTTTGGTTGTGGAAGACCAATGGGGCTCCAAATTGTTAATTGTTAATCTGAGAATTGTAATCTTGTAACAAACTGGCAACTAGTTAAACTCAAAGTTCAGATTTCAAGCAATATATAATGCATTTTCATACCTTCCTTTATGGTTTATTACCTTTCACACAAAATTAAAGTAAAAATTAAATAGTTGATCACTGTGTTAATTTATCTAGTTTACAGATTATAATACCACAGGCAATGGAGGCTCTAGGTTCGATCACGGGCTGCGACATACCAAGTCGTTAAAAAGGGTAGTGGTATAGCTCCCTTGCTAACAGATTATAAAAGCATTAACATTCTACGCTACAGTTAACTGCATCATTCCATTATCACCAAAACTGAGCCTTTCTTCAATCTTGATTTTCTTACTGATAACATATTCACTGGTGGCTGACGATGTCAAACCGTGAGCCGTTTTGTTAGGAAGACAGTAGTTTTGTTGTGAGTATTTGTTTACACACATGTCTCAACACACCTATGGTTACTGGAATACTATAAGAATAATAGAATTGTGCATATAAAGGTAAGAGTATTTGTGAGTATTCCTTAAAATATTGCCTTAAATACTCGGTCGTGTTTATAAGAAATGAATCGGAGTTTTCTCTCAAAGTCACTATATTAGGTTTGAGTTTTCAACTGAAGGTGTATGTGTTTTCTATTGAAGAAATCAATAGAAAATATCTAGGTTTTCTTCTGCAGCCATTAGGTAATCCTACATGTGTGCTGACATTTAATATAATTGGTTTATTTTGTTGTGTTTAAAATTAGGGGAAGGTGATTCATTCTCCTGTTTAAATTTCACTTAAAATCATTCGTCTTGGTGATTAAGCATAGCTCTTTTGATGTATATGTCTTAAATTTGTATTTAATTCAACCTGAGTTAATCATAATTTGTTTTTATATATTTCAACTTCAATTTGATGCCTTGGCCTTAAAAACCTGTTTATCATCACTAAGTTTGGCTGTATACAATCTGCATTTGCTTTGTTTTCAGATGAGTGACTACATGACCTGGCTAAACATGTCTTTTGTTGATGAAGAAATAATTGAGTTGTAACCCCTAATCTTTCCTGAAACCTGGGGCTATCTTTTTTCCATCAATCCATACTCACTTCTGGAGTGTATCTCATTAGCCATACATCTTCTAGGCCTGAAAACTTTATGACATCTAGAAACATCCGGGCCAAAATAGGTTTTACACTGAAATCTCCATAGTTAATCAAATGAAAGAAGTTTATCCATTCATGTAATCAACCACAATCGGCCAAAAGAGTGGTAATAGACAGCAATACTGTTTCAAGTTAACAAACTACTATGTATACAGTTTGTGTGTCCGCCATTAGGTCATCAGGAATGTCATTTCCATTGTCCATTAGTTCAATGTCGGGCTCTGAATCTGAATATAACACATTGGTGTCCAACAGTTCTGATAAATCAGCAACTGAACCTGTAGCCTAACTTGAAGATAAGTTTTTGGCATGTTCTTTGTCGACTTCTAAATATTGTGAAAATAATTTACGATGAACTGATTTTGATGATGTGTTGATTTTCTGTAGTTTTCCAACTGGACTGTCGCGGTCTGAAGATTTTGTTGGTACTATCATTTTTCCAGATTGGGGATGAAAACTGATTTCTTTGCCGCTAACATTGGACCCCAATACATCGTATGTCCTTTGGAGATTAGTCCTCCAATCAGTTGACTGCCACATGTAGGACACCTTTTCTGTATGGTGATCCTTAGCACAGTGACACACTGTGTCTTTTATGTTGTCAAATGTAGACTCACAATAGCTACAAATAAGAATCTGAAGAATAGAAAATCGATTCTGTAATGAAACACATACTATTTTGTTGTACTTCATATAGAAAACCTAAACACTGTGCAAAAAAAAACAACAAAAAAAAAAATATTTAAATTTCTGATTTTAATGATGTTCTCATAATAACAGAGACATCTTATTGTAGCAGCAACAAACATTCACTATTATCTCGACAAGTGACTCTTTCTCTGATTATTTTATATTACTTTTATACCGTTTTACAAATAAACAAGTTTTTTATATAAACACTTAGTAATTAAACACTGATAAACACAAATAATATTTAAGAAAAAAAAACTGTCATATATAGGGCATACACAAACATACCATACACATTAACTCACCATTTCTGTGTAGCTATCCAAAGATCTACACACACAAAAAACAAAATATATTAAAAATTGGTTAATCGCATATGCATGCCACGCTAGATGTAAACAAATACAACGAAACCATTACCTGTCTTTGTAATGAAACGGTTTGACAGCTACCATTGATACTCACTAGGCTATCTGTCAAAAATTTTCTCAGCAACATTGTTTTCCTTGTTTCAGATAACTGATTATTATTCTCATTATGATAGACCTAAACTGAACTGATGGCTTCTCTTTTACTTTTTGGCAAATGTGATTTTATATCTATAGGTATTTTAATACATGTTTTGATTGGCTGAAATGCACATATATATCTATAGGTATTGTAATACATGTTTTGATTGGTTGAAATGCTCATATATATATATCTATAGGTATTGTAATAGATGTTTTGATTGGTTGAAATGCTCATATATATCTATAGGTATTGTAATAGATGTTTTGATTGGTTGAAATGCACATATATAGTAAATTGTTGATGCTTCATCAAATCAGAGATTGTAATCAGGTAAGTTTTTATCAAGTAACTGAGTTACAGAACACAATTTGTTCAGAATTTATTTTGTTTGGAGCAAAATATGTATTTTTTCATTGAAAAAGGGAAAATACATCTAAAAGAGGGGCAAGATGCCTTTCAATGATGCCTGTTTTTTAGGGAAAGAAGTCTGTTATACGAAAAAGAGTAGCTTTTTTCTTTGTGATTTTTTTCTTCATGGATCAATTTTTTGTCTTGTATCATTTTGGATAACCTTAAAACACTATAAGAAGGTATTAATTAAGAAAAAAAAATACTTTAATTGTATAATCATTTTTGGTTTGTATATATATTGTAGTGGATGGTTTTTGTTGGAAGTATGTTCTTGTTTCTATCAGATTAGCACAAAGGGAGGTATTACTTCATTGTTCAACTGCCTACAGTCACAGTCAGGAGGCGAGAGCTCAGCGACTGATGGTATCTCCAGGTGAAGCAGTAGTTAGAAATAGGAAACTTCTAGAGGTAATTATACTGAGTATGATATTACTAGAATACAAAAAGTTATGTTTAATGACATATCTATTCAATGTCAATGTTCAAATGTAATCAAAGACAGTTGAAAAAATTGTATCTTCTTATTTTACCCCCAAAATAGTGGTTCAGGTTCAGAAAATAACTGCTTGTAAACATCCACTTTGATTTAAGCATCTGCATTTTCCACAAGTTTGATCCCATTTTCAAAGCTATTAGGTTAAGCACAATCATTATATATTGTTTATGTTTATCATATGTAATTCTATGTAGCTAGTGATAAATATGCATTTTTTTTATGAGAAATTTATCAATTATCTCAGAGTTTTTTTTTGTTGTCTTTTTTGTTAATCACTGTATTAAGTTTAGTTGTTTGTTGGATAGGTATATTGTCCCACCAACAGTATTTCATTTATTTGGAGATTGTATCCACTTGAAGCAGATGTAGTGCTACCTTCATTTGCTTGAGCAGTAGCAAGGGAGCTATAACACTTCCATTTTTAATGACTTTGTGCAACCTGTGCTTTACTCCATTACCTGCAACCAGTGCTTTACCCCATTACCTGCAACCAGTGCTTTACCCCATTACATGCAACCAGTGCTTTACTCCATTACCTGCAACCAGTGCTTTACCCCATTACCTGCAACCAGTGCTTTACTCCATTACCTGCAACCAGTGCTTTACTCCATTACCTGCAACCAGTGCTTTACTCCATTACCTGCAACCAGTGCTTTACCCCATTACCTGCAACCAGTGCTTTACCCCATTACCTGCAACCAGTGCTTTACTCCATTACCTGCAACCAGTGCTTTACTCCATTACCTGCAACCAGTGCTTTACTCCATTACCTGCAACCAGTGCTTTACCCCATTACCTGCAACCAGTGCTTTACCCCATTACCTGCAACCAGTGCTTTACCCCATTACCTGCAACCAGTGCTTTACTCCATTACCTGCAACCAGTGCTTTACCCCATTACCTGCAACCAGTGCTTTACCCCATTACCTGCAACCAGTGCTTTACCCCATTACCTGCAACCAGTGCTTTACCCCATTACCTGCAACCAGTGCTTTACTCCATTACCTGCAACCAGTGCTTTACCCCATTACCTGCAACCAGTGCTTTACCATTTGTGCTTCCAGGTCCAGTCAATTCAGTGTTTTAACTCACCTGAGTTTATGCTCAGATGAGATAACAACATGGCCATTTTCCATATATGTAGGCAAGCTAACTAGGAATACTAAGAAAATGTTTTTGTCAGAAACTACAAGAGCTAGAGCCTTGCTATTTTAGTATACATGTTTCTTGGCTGGCCCTGTGTCAAGATTGTTCAAAGAATCAGTCAAAAAAATAGGGCCGGCAGGGGCATGGCCATTTTCCTATATTGCTATTTATAGAAAATCTTTTTGTCAGAAACTACCAGAGTTATAAAGTCAAGATTGTTAAAAACTTTCACCAGAAAAGATTGCTCCAGGTGTGTAGCCATTTTCTATGTATGCTTTTATAGGAAAACTTTGAAAATATTGTCAAACTATAAAAGCTTGTTATAGAGTACAAGAGTTAGAGCCTTGATGTTGGGTATAGATATTTCTTATATATATATATATATAAAACATTATTTGAATTTTAATTATCAAAATCCAATCCATGTATATCTTTAATTTTTCGAATTTTTATGCTATTTGACATTTCAAACCTTTAAGTTTCTTGCTTTTGCAGGACATTGAAACAGCCTACCAAGGTGTGTTTGAAGCTTTACATACATCTCCAACACCTAGATTTATGACACTGCAGGTATGATACCGACTTAAAACAATAAAGAGTACTGATATGTGTGGAAATTCTATTCTTTATACTTTAAACTTTTAATTCATTTTGCTAATCTTTATTGCCATTTTAAAGAACAATTTTGTTCTTTTATGCTTTTCATGTGTTCTGTAAAATTAAACCTTTATTTATTGAATACTTATAAAATGCAATTAAGTGGCCTTTTTGCTGCATATATTATGTAATAAATTTGCAGAACAAAACAGCCAAATGCACCCAATTATACCCCAAGTACATCCAAATATACCCCAATCCAAACCCTAAAGGTATGCACAAATGCTTACTCCAACCTTAACCTTAATTTTGCATTTTTTAAACATTAAACTAATTTTTCTAAAGTGAAAAACAACAGACAGTACTATACAAAAGCAAGTTACTATATTTAATATCAGTGTATTTGATCTTTTTGAGATGTCCACCTACTACAGCAATGGGTCCTCGCTGTAACTAGGTTAGACAAACATTGGCCAAAATGGCGTGACTTACATTGAAATGTATGCAAGTTATGTGTATTTTTCTGTATATTTGACAAAAATCGGATTCTTCTGTATTAATAAACTTCTTGGGTCTTATTCAATTGAATTCCACAGATTTTTGAGGGAAAAGGTTAAGAAACTGGGTAATTGCCAGTACATGTAAATCTTGAATCAAATAATTAGAAAAGCTTTTTTGTGTTTTAACAAAAAAAAAAGAATATTTTTGCAAAATTTTGAGACCAGCATCACACTTTTTTGTATAAAAGAGATTATATTGTACTGTTTTTGGAAGTATTGTGTTATTTGGTCTTTATTTTGCAAAGTACAAGTTAAGTTTTGAAAATGAGAGGCTATGTGTTGATGCTTTTTAATATATTTTGCACAACTTTTCACCATTTAATCTATAATATTTAAGTATATTCTGTTCTATTGAGTTTCTCACATTCCTACACAAAATGAGGCAATTCCTTTATGTGCTTATGTGTTTGTTATTGATGATCTATTCAAATGATCCCATTAGTCATATTAGTGAATCTTTGAAGAGTTGTCGCCTGTGACAGGGTCATCAAACAGCCAACTCATGCTTTTCGATGGTATGCTAAGTGTCCTTTTGTAAGTTTTTTGATCTGTGTGTAGGAGATTGTCACATGTCAGACAACTGTTACACATCCATAATACTTTTTAAAAAAAGCTTATTTGTAATTGATGACAATGTTCAGCAACATGCCATAAGTAGTAAAGATGAAAACAAAGCAAATATATAATAAATGCATATTTTCACCATAAAGTCCCCCAACTTTCACTCTATAGCTGAGTAGTTTAAGATTTACTCATGAAATTTTCAGAAAGTACGATAGCATGAATGCACGTTTTACTGATAACTGAAAGAAATCATAAAAATACAGTATTTATATAGTGAGAAAATGAACAACATTCTTAGAAAAGATGTGTAATTGGTCATTGTCTTTATGTCACAAGCATCAGTGTCAGTCGTTTGAATCAAATGTACAATTCCACTTACCTGGTACATGTACACTGTATATATATGTCCAAATTCACTTACATTTAAATATCTGTGATTAAAGTGTTAATTTGTTTTGAAACATTTAGTATGTGTAATAAATATCCACCACTCCTTAACAGCTGTCTAACCATGGTCTGGCCATTGCAAACACATGAGGAAATCCAGTTACCTGATTGGTTAAAGGGTTCTGTCAGTCATGACCTGAGGAAGGTTCACTTGAAACATAAGTAAAAATTTGGTTCAAAGTAAGTCCAAGTACAAATAAAAACGTTTTTTTACTCAAATTGTAAATATTTATTTTTTTTATTTGATTTGTTATGTTTAACAGACTGACATATTGATGTTGCAGAAAAACTACTGGGCCATGGTCAAAAGTCAAGTTCCAATGTGGGAAGCCGAGCTTGGTATGAAAAGGTCAAAGGTAAACACAGAAGTCAAAAGACAATCAGTGAAAAGCCATAGATCAAGGTCAGCACAGGGCAAGAGTAAAACAGGATGACAACAGTGGTCTTCCAAATCTCCTCAAGGTCCATGACATTGAGATTTCCAATGTTAGAGATTTAAATGTAACTTTTGAGTTAAATCTTATAATTCATATTAAGTATTTTTTTGTTGTTGATCAGTGTCATATTTGTGATAATGTGTATTATATTATTTTATATATTATGTCATATTGGTATCATTATGTCGTTAGCATCTTGGTATCATTCAGGCGCGTTTCTGCCATTATGCACTTTACGCACATGCGTAACCTCTGTTCGAAAATTCGGAAAATCTAAAAGTACCAAAAACACTAAGAATGTCGATACCTTACCCGGGATAGGAATGATATATTTTATTTTCCCAGTTTCTATGTTATAAAATCTTATTACCACGCCATTCAAGTTGAAAAGGTCATTCATATTTTGGGTTAAGTTCCACGCATGTCCGCATTTTACCTGTTTTTCATTAGAAAAGAACCGAATATATTCAAAAGTATTACTACAAAGGTCATTTCCCTTGTAATTGTGCGTAACTTCAAAAATGGCCTAGATACGCGCCTGGTATCATTATGTTGTTAGCATCTTGGTATCATTATGTCATTAGCATAGTGGTATCATTGTGTCATTAGCATATTGGTATCATGTCATTAGCATATTGGTATCATTATGTCATTAGCATAGTGGTATCATTGTGTCATTAGCATAGTGGTATCATTGTGTCATTAGCATAGTGGTATCATTGTGTCATTAGCATAGTGGTATCATGTCATTAGCATATTGGTATCATGTCATTAGCATATTGGTATCATTATGTCATTAGCATAGTGGTATCATTGTGTCATTAGCATAGTGGTATCATGTCATTAGCATATTGGTATCATGTCATTAGCATATTGGTATCATGTCATTAGCATATTGGTATCATTTCATGAGCATATTGGTATCATTGTGTCATTAACATAGTTGTATCATTATGTACTACTTTTTCTTACTAAGCTTGTTTTTTAAAATGTAGTATAACATAACTTTATAGATGAATACCCCAGGAAGTGAACATAGCCAATGGAAAGTTAAAATTCCACTTGGAAACTTTAAATTCTAGTTTTAGTGTTATTCTAGTTATGTCATAAGCTTTCATTTATGTCATATTTTAAGTTCTAGAAACCTGTATTCTGTGCATGTATCCAGCAGATATTGTTCATTAAAGCAATGCACAACTTTTATCATGTAAAATCCACCAACGTCTGGGTAGAACCTCTGATACATGAAGGCTGGGAGACTGCCCCCATGAAAGATGTACCAATACAGTGTGAGGCTGTGCAGCAGTGCTTTGTACAGCTCAACCATGGGTGCCCTATAGTGTGTGGGGCTGTGCAGCAGTGATTTGTACAGCTCAACCATGGGTGCCCTATAGTGTGTGGGGCTGTGCAGCAGTGATTTGTACAGCTCAACCATAGGTGCCCTATAGTAAGTGTAAAACCATCTTTATAGTTCAATGAGTCTTCAACAACGTAGCATTTACACTTGAGTAAAATTTATTTGTTCCTGCCACAAGTCACTGAAATTATTAAAAATGTGGAGGTAATAAAGTACCGATGACAATATAATACTCTGTGCATTGTAGTATTGGTGCAATTAATGTTTGTTTTCTTGTTGTTCATCCTCATTTCAAAAGTGAAAACATGAATTTCAAGTTAATTGTTGGGCGTGCTAATACAAACTTTGGTCAAAGTATGACCTTGTGAAATTGTTTCAGTTCTATCACTGATATGGCTAATTGGATGGTCAGTAGGCTTGTAAAAGGTGGGGTATTCAGTAAGTAATGTGAAACTCAAAGTGAAACTAATTTTTACTGATAAATCCTGATTATTTTACTGCTTTGACATTAAACAATCAGAATGTTTTTTATTACTTGTACGTTTTTCTTGAACTTTTTCATAAGGCCTTGCTCACTGGTAGAAAGAAATCATGTTTTATTTTAGGAAAATTATGTTTACTTTGTCTTAATCATAAGTATTTATAGACTGTTATATTATACTGTTATCAACTTATTATTTTATGGCATACTTCTTTTACAAAAAACAATTAATTGATAGCATTGAGCTATTATTTATACATTGACAGCTCAGTAGACATCTCATTATATTCTCCAACATTGCATTGTAATTTTTTATATCTATGTCTATTTAGTTTTATACAAAGATGAAAGGATATTTCCCATTTATAGACAGGTATATCAATTTCTTTTGGAAGTTTATTTTATACTAAGTTCAGTTAAAGTCAGTTAAGTATATAAATGTGTGGATTGTGTATAGCATGGTAACATGCTGGTAAAAGCAACAGCCAGACTTTAAGAACTATAAGGCACCAGCTAAGAACTCAATAAAAAGTTATGAAGCTGAATGAAGTATCTAGAATTTAGTTGAAAAAAGGTCAGTCAGGCTGTTTCTGTCCAAGATTAGTGTGGGAGTCATACTTCCAAAGTGAGGGTAATTCCTGTCTCTGAATAAGACGTACGGCATAAAATCCTATCTCTATGAAGTATAATCCTATCTCTCAATATAAAGTCTCTCATTATGAAGTATAATCCTATCTCTCAATATAACTGTCCTATGTCTAAATATGCAGTACAGTTAGCTATTTTAAGCACCAGCCACCAGGAGTTTAGGAACACACTGCTTAAACACATAAAGTAACAATAAAAACAATTATGTGGTCGATGAAAAAAAGGTTTTCCATAAGTAACAAAGTCTGTATTTAGGCAAAATCTCCATTGCATCAAAAAATGAAGAAAAGTCAGATTGAGTTTTGGATGACTTGGGAGAAATCTTACCAGTGTAAATGGAAAGAAAATCACCTTGATAAAAAGCAAGACCATACCTTAAGTCAGTTATCATTCCAAAATACCCACATGCTGGTTTTTATTGTTACATTCAGAATGGTGTATTTAAAACTTTTGTGGAACATTAAAACCAGTTTTGCACGTAGTTTCTTTAAGTAGAAAATATTTAATTAAAACTTGCTAAGTTGCAATATGAAAAAAAGATCATTGTACGATTTTATTGACAAATGTTTTGATTTATGTCTTAACTCATTTACATATTTTAAGCAATTGTTGTGTTGTGTCCAATTTGCCATTTTACCTCATAACCTTTTTCTTTTTTTATAAATATTTATTCACCATTTTAAATACTTTACTATAATGTTATATAATATATAGTAATTTAATCTGCACCAGAATATTGGATCTTCAGTGTATATTTTTATATCTTTATGTAAATAAGTTTTGAGTTAAATACATCTTTCTCTTTTTAACTTACATATATATACCCAAGAGTGCAATAAATGGTTTCCTCCCCTAAGTTTCTTTGTTGTTATTTTGAATAAATTTATGTCCATTATCGTTGTGTTTTTTTCTCAAGAGGGGACTGTGTTTAGCAGTACATATAAGCTTGATACTAAAGATAAATGCACTTTAACTATTCCTTTCCCTTTAAGATACATATATACATATTTTTATTTTTTACATCGTCTTCAATGGTTTATTCATATCCCTTTTGCGTATATACAATATATATTCTGTTTAACACCATAAAGGTTAAATAATAAATATTAAAATAGGCAATGATAGAAAGACAACAAATAAATAAAGGGAGGAAGAATAAATGCAAACATAATGAAATAAAAGATATGTAAGAAAGAAGAAAACAAAAAGAAATGAAGAAAGAAAAATGAAAAGTACAGAGAGAACGATAACATAAAAAAAACTTCAATCTGCCAAACTGATGTGCACTGTTGTGCAATGCACTCTAGTATGATTGTGGACTGCAATCTGGGTAATTGAAAAAAAAAATCAAAGGGCAATACCATCAAATATACAAAAAAATTACATGAGAGGAATGGCATTAGTGCAGAAAGGGGAATTACTCGAAAATAATAAGAGGAAAGTGACGGTTTTTGTGCACTGCACTCTGTTCAAATAACAGCTATCCACCTATGAAGTTTCAGGTCAATAGCTTTGACAATGTAGGAGTATGGTCCAGACAAATATAAAGTATGAAAATTGAACTAAGGGGATAACTCCAGTATCATAAAGTGTAGAGTGATGGTTCTTGGGCATTGCACTCAGTCTAAATGAGTTCTATCCACCTGCGAAGTTTCAAATCAATAGCTTTGATGACGTAGGAGTTATGCTCCTGACAAGAAAATTAAACAAAAGGACCTAACTCCAAAATCATGAAGTACAGAGTTACAGTTCCTGTGCACTGCACTTTGTATCAATATCTATCTATTTCAAGGTTCAAGTAAATAGCTTTGATAATGTAGGAAGACGCTCCAGACAAGAATATTAAACAAAGGGCAATATCTCCAACATCAAAAAGTGCAGAGTGATGGTTCTTGTGCACTGCACTCCATCTCAATGAGATCTATCTACCTATGAAGTTTCAAGTCAATAGCTTTGATAGTGTTGAAGTTATGCTCTACGAGCAAGAAAATAAAAGAGAATAACTCCAAAATAATGAAGTGCAGAGTGATGGTTCTTGTGCACTGCTCTCTGTCTAAATGAGATCTATCCTCCTAGGAAGTTTCAAGTCGATAGCTTTGATAACATAGGAGTTATGCTCCGGACAAGAAAATTAAATAAAGGGGCATAACTCTAAAATCATAAAGTACAGAGTTACAGTTTCTGTGCACTGCACTCGGTCTCAATAAGACCTATCTATGTATCAAGTTTCAAGTCAATAGCTTTGATAATGAAGGAGTTATGCTCTAGTAAAACATCCGGATGCAGCCGGCCCAATTTTGCTGGGCATATTATGAATAGAAAAAGAGAGAAATTGATATGTAAAAAACGTCTATTGGGGAAAAAAGAAGACAAAAATAGAAGAGCTGGTGAAATGACTTACAGCAATATTTAATGAAATAAAATTAAGAAACAAGGTAAGAGGGAACATGTTAAATCAATCCAGTAGAAATTAAATTCATGTATTAAGACTAAAATCGAAAAATAGGGAAAATGAATTACTATCTTTATTACAAAAGTCACGGTAATAGCCACACGATTCAATGTTTTATAAAGTATTTTGGTTGATGCTGCAAAATAAAAAAATAACTTTCACATGGTTTTGATTATTTTAGACATTGAATATACCAGGAAATAAATTTGTTATCAAATTTAGCATAAATCAAACAAAGTTCATTAACAAAAATAAAATTTGAAATTATAAATGTTCCTTTTTAATCTGGTAGAGTGAAGCAGAAATAATTGTAAAAGTGAAGAGTAGAAAGAAACAAGAGGGCCATTATGGCCCTAAATTGCTCACCTGAGGACACAGGCTTTTAGTAGGTTAATACTGGCATCAAATAATTTATTTACTTTAGAAATCTTTGGTGAAGATTGGACCATTAGTGTGGCCACTGGGTTGATTACATTTTCTAGAATTTTACCTAGAAACCTAGTGAATCCACATGACCCACTTCAAAACATATGTAAGCTTCTATACTGACAAACATTCTGGCCAAGTTTGGTGAAGACTGGGCCATCAATGTGGCCTCTGTTTTCACAAGGTTTTTCTAAAATGTGACCTAGTTACCTACTTTTTGACCCCATGTGACCCAATAATATACTCATCCAAGATTTCATGCAGACAAACAATCTGATCAAGTTTGGTGAAGATTGGGCTATGAATGTTTTTCTTTACTTTATTACAAAAGGGTAAAATATGTCAGTAGTACAAGATGGGGAAATATTACAAATCTTGCAAACGATAATGTGAATGTTGAACATCAAACCTTTAATGATGGAACATTTGAGACAAAAATCAGATTACTGTGGTCACTAGTAAAATATACACGCACCTGTACTATCAACAAAACAATAAAGTTGAGAAATGAACAAGCTGCAACACAGTAAAATAAAGTATAACATTAAAAAGTCAGAAAGTACAAGTTTTAAAAAGCTTGTATAAATTATCAACAAATAAATATGTATAAAAGTTCATTTTATAACACTGGAATGTTTTTAACAATACGGTTAAACTAATCAAGAGGGCCATGATGGTCCTTAATCGCTCACCTGAGGACACAGGCTTTAGTAGGCTCAAATCTGGCATCAAGTAATCAACAGTTATTTACTTAAGAAATCTTGGTGAAGATTGGACTATTAGTGTGGCCACTGGGTTGATAACATTTTCTAGAACTTTACCAAGTAACCTACTGAATCCACATGACTCACTTCAACACATATGTAATATTTCATACTGGCAAACATTCTGGCCAAGTTTGGTGAAGATTGAGCCATCAATGTGGCCTCTGTTTTCACAAGGTTTTTCTAAAATGTGACCTACTTTTTGACCCCAGGTGACCCAATAATATACTCATCCAAGATTTCATGCAGACAAACAATCTGATCAAGTTTGGTGAAGATTGGGCTATGAATGTGGCCTCTAGTGTGTTCACATGCTTTTTCGAAGTTTTGACCTAGTGACCTCTTTTTTGACCCCACAGTCATGACACAATAAGGAAATATTCCAAGATTTCTTGCAGACAAACATCCTGACCAAGTTTGATGAAGATTTGGCTATAAATGTGGCCTCTAGTGTGTTCACAATCTTTTCCTAAGATTTGACCTTGTGACCTACGTTTGACACCACATGATCCAATAATGAATTCTTCCATGATTTCATGCAGGCAAACATTTTGATCAAGTTTGGTGAAGGTTGGTTCATAAATGGGGTCTCTAGTGTGTCCACAAGCTTTTTCTAAAATTAGACCTATTGACCTAATTTTTGGCACAACGTGACCCAACAACGAACTCATGCCAAATTTCATGCTGGCAAATATTCTGACCAAGTTTGGTGAAGATTGGTCAATAAATATGGCCTCAAGTGTTTTCTCAAGCTTTTTCTAAGATTTGACCAAGTGACCTACTTTTTGGCCCTGACCCAGTTATGAACTCATCCAAGATTTCATGCTGGCAAACATTCTGATTAAGTTTGGTGAAGATTATACCATAAATGGGGCCTCTAGTGTGTTCACAAGTGTTGTTTTTTTTCCTAAAATTTGACCTAGTGCCCTATTTTTTTACCCCACGTGACCCAATAACGAACTCATTCAAGATTTCATGCAGAAAAACATTCTGACCAAGTTTGGTGAAGATTGGGCTATAAATGTGGTCTTGTGTGTTCACAAGTTTTTCCCAAAATTTGACCTTTTGTCCTAGTTTTTGACACAAGGTGACACAATAATGAGCTCATCAAAGATTTTCATGCAGACAAACATTCTGACCAAGTCTGATGAAGTTTGGATAAAAACTGTAGCCTATATTGTGTTCACAGGCTAAATTGATGACGCCACATGAAGGATGATGGACGAAGGGGTATCAGAAACGCTCAGCAGATTTGTTCTTACTTTTACATTTGGACTACATGTTTATTCTGTTGTCCTGTGCTTTTTCAAATTTTGGTATATGTTGCAACGCTTATAGGACTTTGTCATATATTCTTATTCATGGCTTTAAGCTGTTGACTGGGCCTTTCACTAGACAGAAGAGTGCCACAGCTGCCAGGGCATTTCCAGCAACCATAGTATTTCCAAGACATAACATTAAATAATGACTCATTTCCAATTAATGTTAAGCTTTTTGCATGCTAGGCCAAATTTTCATTTTAAACTAAATTTTGTTTTTAAATGCTAAATCAGAATATCACCTGATTCCTGTAGCACTATTTTAACTGAGTGAAGTTGTTAGGATCAAGATCCTTTTAAATAATACATGTATATTTGTAACAACAATTCCAACCATGCATTAAATGTGTCAGTATCAAATATAGTTACAAATCAACATGTCAGTATTGAATATGGTGTCAACTACAAAATTGTTGACCATGTAAGTGCAGACCATGTAAGCATATGGACATTAACCCTAGATATACTACGATACCAGGTTTATATAACTATCATAAGTCCTGTCTGTCCCTCTTGTATGTGGCCCGCTGCCATGTGAGACCATTCCCCTCTGGACTGTGGGCTGAAGGCAAAAGAATATGCCTCCAGAATGACCTGTGGAGAGTTAGAAACATTAAATAAATCTATATATTGAACATTACATACATGTATACAAAGAACATTACATACATATACACAAAGAACATTACATACATTTACCCATTGAACATTACATACATGTATACAAAGAACATTACATACATATATACAAAGAACATTACTTACATCTACACATTGAACTTTACATACATATACACATTACATACATATACACATTGAACATTACATACATGTACACAAAGTACATTACTTACATGTACACACAGAACAGTACATACATGTACACACAGAACATTACATACATGTACACAAAGAACATTACATACATGTACACACAGAACATTACATACATGTACTCAAAGAACATTACATACATGTACACACAGAACATTACATACATGTACACAAAGAACATTACATACATGTACACAAAGAACATTACATACATGTACACACTGAACATTACATACATGTACACACTGAACATTACATACATGTACACATTGAACATTACATACATGTACACAAAGAACATTACATACATGTACACAAAGAACATTACATACATGTACACACAGAACAGTACATACATGTACACACAGAACATTACATACATGTACACACAGAACAGTACATACATGTACACACAGAACATTACATACATGTACACACAGAACAGTACATACATGTACACACAGAACATTACATACATGTACACAAAGAACATTACATACATGTACACAAAGAACATTACATACATGTACACAAAGAACATTACATACATGTACACACAGAACAGTACATACATATACACAAAGAACATTACATACATGTACACAAAGAACATTACATACATGTACACACTGAACATTACATACATGTACACAAAGAACATTACATACATGTACACACAGAACAGTACATACATGTACACACAGAACATTACATACATGTACACAAAGAACATTACATACATGTACACATAGAACATTACATACATGTACACACAGAACATTACATACATGTACACAAAGAACATAACATACATGTACACATTGAACATAACATACATATACACAAAGAACATTACATACATGTACACAAAAGAACATTACATACATGTACACACAGAACATTACATACATGTACACACAGAACATTACATACATGTACACAAAGAACATAACATAAATGTACACATTGAACATAACATACATATACACAAAGAACATTACATACATGTACACAAAAGAACATTACATACATGTACACACAGAACATTACATACATGTACACACAGAACATTACATACATGTACACAAAGAACATTACATACATGTATATATTGAACATTACATACATTTATATATTGAACATTACATACATGTATATATTGAACATTGCATACATGTATATATTGAACATTACATACATGTATATATTTAACATTACATACATGTATATATTGAACATTACAAATATGTATATATTGAACATTGCATACATGTATTCAATGAACATTACACACATGTATATATTGAACATTACACACATTTATATATTGAGCATTACATATATGTATATGTTGAACATTACACACATGTATATATTGAAAAAAACATGTATATATATTAAACATTACATACATGCGTACATTAAACAGTACACATGTATATATTGAACATTACACACATGTATATATTGAACATTCCCTACATGTATATATTTGTACTTGGTCGGTGTCAGTATAATGGACCGGCCGGGTTCAGTCCCTGGGCACCTCATAGGTGCCCCTGTGCTATAATGATAGAAATGTCGCTGCGCAGTATCGGCAAAAATGCCGGGTAATCCCTAATCCCTTGGTTACACCCAATACCCCAAGTAAAATTACTGGCTTTGAAAGCATCATCCCCAGGTCTGCATGTGAGTGTAATTACACACCTGGTCAGTCTGATGTCAGGATATTGTGAATGAGTGTTCAAGGCATGATATTAAAACTCTACATCAGCTCTTTGAACACACTGTTAGTGGAATGTTGAGCCCAAGAAAAAGTTCAACCTTACCTGCCAGGTGTTAATCCTAATAGAACTTTCCAATTGTTAAGTATTCCGTAATCATAAGGATTCTGATATACCTGAAATACACACATGACAGCTCGATAAATACACACATGACAGCTTGATAAATACACACGACAGCTTGATAAAAACAGCAGGTACTGACGTGGTTCTACAACTGAAGTAAAAAGGTTTTAAAAAAAATTGTTTCTCTGTCATTTATTTAGCAATATATTCAATCAACAGTGGGTAATCTTCCTAAAAAAATTCAGTCCATGATAAAGTACATATAAGAGATTAACTTTAGTGAAGTAAGTATGCTTTAAGTTTAGCACAGTACATATTTTATATTACTTTTTCATAACTGTTTAACTGACATTTGACATTAGTCAAATCTACCTGCTTTTAACCAAACATAACCCTTCTGTTACAAATTAGTTATGCGGTAAATTAATACTTGTCATTAACACTGACTAAACATGAGAACATCGAAGACAGGTGATGCTCCCCGAATGGCTATTATGTCACAAAAATGGTTTGTTATATAACTACGAAGGTGAATTTTGTAAATGGGATAGTGCTATAAAATCAGACATAATCAAACCTGTTACTATGAAGGCTGAAAGGAATGGCTATATCAACCACTGCCTTAACTTGGGGAGCAATGGAACTGGTCATACTAACAGTGGCAAATAAATCAAGAAATATAATTCAATGTGTCTTGTATTTAATAAGGTAGACTGATAGACGAAAAATGTATCAGCTGGACACGATTTTGCTTCAAGGTCGAACTGTGACCTTGACCTTTAAGGTAGGGACCCAAATTTCACATGCGACAATTTGTCTTGATATAACGAAAATTTCTGTGAAATAATTTTAAAACGTGAATGCAAATAACAAAGTTGTGGGACGATCATGATTTTGCTTCAAGGTCAAACTGTCACCTCAACATTCAAGGTAGCAACCCTAATTTAGCGCACGACACATCCTCTTGATATGGTGATCATTTCTGTGAAATAACATTAAAATCCAACTATATATAACAAAGTTGTGGACCGGACATGATTTTGCTTCAAGGTCATGCTGTGACCTTAACCTTCAAGGTAGCGACCAGAATATTGCGTGTGACACACCGACTTGATATGACGATCATTTCTGTCAAATAGTTTTCATTCGGGGAGCATAACAAATGTACTTCATCAGTGTAAATTTACTACTTATTTGTTGTCAAAATCATGATGGTTGAAATGAAAGCTAAAAGACAAATTGATTAACAGTGTACTTCTGCAATGATTACCTTTCCTTTCTTTTTATATTTTGTCCTTTGTTTATTGTTGATATGTACTTCGATACTGGTTTGGCCGAAAGTGATGAGATTTGCATGCCACAACATGAGCAACCCAAGAGCAAGGGTGACACCAGAACAGAGAATGAACTCATACAGGACAGCTATATGGTAATAATACTCTCTGTAGTTCTCCCGGTCATATAACTGGTCTCCAATTGTCAGGGATTGGGCTTCCATCTTACAAAATAAATAATATTTTGTTGATATAGAAACAACTGATCATACATTGTATAGACATAAGCTTACATGTTTTATATGAATAGGTTTGCATGTGTATTATAAAACATAATGAAAAAAAGTATTTCATACATAGACACTTTACAACAAAGCATGTATAATGTTGGAAAAATAAGTGACATTTTTTTAAAATCCATAACCAGCCATCATTTTTTCAAATATCTATCTTAAAATATAAGCATTTAGCCTTTTTGACGATGTACAATGACATGGGAATATTAGACAATAATACAGATCACCAAGGTGCATGAGAAGCTCCAACTAAAGTCATTCCTAGGCAGCAAGTTCCTGGACAGGATCACTCTCTACCATTGGCTCATACATTCACCTCTGTTATTGGCTCACTTAATGTGGGGACTACTTTCGATCCACGTGACTTTCAAAACTGCCTTGTGGATCACGTCCATGTTTATTTACAAATGCGCATTAATATCACTATGTTATTCTTCCAAAAAATAGTGCGCTTGAATTAATAAAATATCTTTAATTATTTACTTCAATATATGTCTTTTTTAGTAGTTGTTTATTCATTTTATGTAGAAGTATTATTTTAATTTGAAAATATTCGTAAATTAACACATTATAAATTTCCGTCAAAAATCTTGACGTGAGCCCATTGCAGAGGTGTCTGAGAGAGGAACGAACAACAAACCTGCATGGGAGATTGGGACAGGATATATCATGTCTGAAATTTATCAACATAGCTATCTTACTGGTGCTGAATTTGTATTCCTCATTGTTTGAACCTTGCCAGCATAAACGGCTGCATACATTGCATTCAGTGGATACAGGACTGCAGGGAAAGGAGTGGGCTGAAAATGTAACAGGTGTACATCAAGTTAGGTATTCCAATGTCTTCTTTCATCATAATTAAACTTTATCATGATAAACAATATCCATAGTTTTCTCAGTCTTCTCTGTTTATCTGCATGAAACAATGACAAAACATATTGTTAAATATTTAACAGCAACTGTTGCAGATCCTGTAGTTGACTGGTCTGGTTCTACACTATATGCCTAAACGTGTTGTATTAGTGCTAAGCAAACTAACAGTTAACACAACATATCCATGATATCCATGTTAAATAGTAGTTTCAAAAAGTTTAGTGTACACTTATTATCTAAACAGGCAGTTTCTGAATTAAGATGGCAAACAACGCCATCTACAGTAATAATCCGTTGAAAATCCTTTTCAACTGGACAAGCATGTTAAAAATAAAATATTTTTGTATAAAAGTACTTAGGAAGTAATATTTACCTCATCTCCATAGAAATGTTGTTTAAAGAGATCATGACCCACCCATGATACATAGATGGTGCCTAGCCACATATACACACAGAACATGAAGAAATATCTGTGGTTGTTGTGGCCCACACAATTGTTCAGCCAAGCTAAGATCAGACATCAAGGTTATAATAAGTTGACACAGTTCCAGTGTTCAAGGTTATTATTAAATACAGGTCAAAGTTCCAGATCATCATTGTAAATGTTCATAAAGATTATTATCTTTCAAATTATATATAAATGTGATATGCTACATATTTTTTATTTATAATAGATTGGCACTTACAAATGTTTCTATTATTTACTGAAACAGAAGAAAGTATGCTTTTGCTCTGAATGATGAAAACCACCAAGAAAATTATTATTTATATTTTGGGTGCATGAACTCATGTAGGGGCATCAACTCATGTAGGGCCATCAACTCATGTAGGGGCATCAACTCATGTAGGTGCATCAACTCATGTAGGGGCATTAACTTATGTAGGGGCATTAACTCATGTAGGGCCATCACATCAACTCATGTAGGGGCATTAACTCATGTAGGGGCATTAACTCATGTAGGGCCATCACATCAACTCATGTAGGGGCATTAACTCATGTAGGGGCATTAACTCATGTAGGGCCATCACATCAACTCATGTAGGGGCATCAACTCATGTAGGGGCATTAACTCATGTAGGGCCATCACATCAACTCATGTAGGGGCATCAACTCATGTAGGGGCATCAACTCATGTAGGGCCATCAACTCATGTAGGGCCATCAACTCATGTAGGGGCATCAACTCATGTAGGGCCATTAACTCATGTAGGTGCATCAACTCATGTAGGGGCATCAACTCATGTAGGTGCATCAACTCATGTAGGGGCATCAACTCATGTAGGTGCATCAACTCATGTAGGGCCATCAACTCATGTAGGGGCATCAACTCATGTAGGGGCATCACATCAACACATGTAGGGGCATTAACTCATGTAGGGGCATTAACTCATGTAGGGCCATCACATCAACTCATGAAGGGGCATTAACTCATGTAGGGGCATTAACTCATGTAGGGCCATCACATCAACTCATGTAGGTGCATCAACTCATGTAGGGCCATCAACTCATGTAGGGGCATCAACTCATGTAGGGGCATCAACTCATGTAGGGCCATCAACTCATGTAGGGCCATCAACTCATGTTGGGGCATCAACTCATGTAGGGGCATCAACTCATGTAGGGCCATCAACTCATGTAGGGGGTTATGTATGAAATTAATTTATGCTCTAAAACAAAATTAATCTTGGGTACTATATCAAAAGATAATATAGATATCTAACAGATGTTGCCAGACAAATGCACAAAATGTTAATTAAACTTTCTTTTCAGGGTATTATAAAGAGTACAATAAAAGATGGGTCAGTTTGCTAAGGATACGACAATGGTGGTCCATCTTGAGAATACATTGTCCACACACAGTACAATGGTGGGTCCGTGGTGGTTTGGGGGAGATACACTTTTTACAGATGGATACAATCTCGGGGACATCCTGAAACAGAGGAGATTATCAATGAGCAAGCTATCACAGCTTACAGATCGATACAATCTCGGGGACATCCTGAAACAGAGGAGATTATCAATGAGCAAGCTATCACAGCTTACAGATGGATACAATCTCGGGGACATCCTGAAACAGAGGAGATTATCAATAAGCAAGCTATACTTCTTACAGATCGATACAATCTCGGGGACATCCTGAAACAGAGGAGATTATCAATGAGGAAGCTACACTTCTTACAGATGGATACAATCTCGGGGACATCCTGAAACAGAGGATATTATCAATGAGCAAGCTACACTTCTTACAGATGGATACAATCTCGGGGACATCCTGAAACAGAGGAGATTATCAATGAGCAAGCTACACTTCTTACAGATGGATACAATCTCAGGGACATCCTGAAACAGAGGATATTATCAATGAGCAAGCTACACTTCTTACAGATGGATACAATCTCAGGGACATCCTGAAACAGAGGAGATTATCAATGAGCAAGCTACACTTCTTACAGATCGATACAATCTCGGGGACATCCTGAAACAGAGGAGATTATCAATGAGCAAGCTATACTTCTTACAGATGGATACAATCTCGAGGACATCCTGAAACAGAGGAGATTATCAATGAGCAAGCTATACTTCTTACAGATGGATACAATCTCAGGGACATCCTGAAACAGAGGAGATTATCAATGAGCAAGCTACACTTCTTACAGATCGATACAATCTCGGGGACATCCTGAAACAGAGGAGATTATCAATGAGCAAGCTATACTTCTTACAGATGGATACAATCTCGAGGACATCCTGAAACAGAGGAGATTATCAATGAGCAAGCTACACTTCTTACAGATGGATACAATCTCGGGGACATCCTGAAACAGAGGAGATTATCAATAAGCAAACTATACTTCTTACAGATGGATACAATCTCGGGGACATCCTGAAACAGAGGAGATTATCAATGAGCAAGCTACACTTCTTACAGATCGATACAATCTCGGGGACATCCTGAAACAGAGGAGATTATCAATGAGCAAGCTATCACAGCTTACAGATGGATACAATCTTGAGGACATCCTGAAACAGAGGATATTATCAATGAGCAAGCTACACTTCTTACAGATGGATACAATCTCGGGGACATCCTGAAACAGAGGAGATTATCAATGAGCAAGCTATCACAGCTTACAGATGGATACAATCTTGAGGACATCCTGAAACAGAGGATATTATCAATGAGCAAGCTACACTTCTTACAGATGGATACAATCTCGGGGCCATCCTGAAACAGAGGAGATTATCAATGAGCAAGCTATACTTCTTACAGATGGATACAATCTCAGGGACATCCTGAAACAGAGGAGATTATCAATGAGCAAGCTACACTTCTTACAGATGGATACAATCTCGGGGCCATCCTGAAACAGAGGAGATTATCAATAAGCAAGCTACACTTCTTACAGATCGATACAATCTCGGGGACATCCTGAAACAGAGGAGATTATCAATTAGCAAGCTATACTTCTTACAGATGGATACAATCTCAGGGACATCCTGAAACAGAGGATATTATCAATGAGCAAGCTACACTTCTTACAGATCGATACAATCTTGGGGACATCCTGAAACAGAGGAGATTATCAATTAGCAAGCTATACTTCTTACAGATCGATACAATCTTGGGGACATCCTGAAACAGAGGAGATTATCAATTAGCAAGCTATCACAGCTAAATAGTTTAACAGAACATACTAGAGAAGAAGCTCTATCTTGTTTTTGATGACAATTGAAACTGAATTGTCTGTTTTATTGCTTGAAAAAGTTCATGAATATTTTGCAGGTGATTGACTTGAGTAAAGGACAGAGAGCCATAACATGTACAAATCTGATGTGACAGTAAGCCATAATCTGCTAAGAAAAAAATAATTAATAAGTGTGCTGTTATATAATAATAAATTCACATTTTTTCCTTGATCATAATTGAGGTAATCAAAACAAGGAAATTGAAAATAAGCTTGCACTGGTTTGGCTAACCAGTAAACTAAACTCCAAATCCAAAATATGCCAAATATATATATTGATAACTATAGAACAGACTATATAATAATCACTGCAATATTTAGTTACTTTATTTAATAGTATAAGCTTGTGTTGTTTGCTGCTACAAATAGTCTCTATTAAACTGACAAACTGTTGACAAGTTATAATTAGAGGTTATTATACATTTTACTGTACAATATGGGAATATATTTGGACGAATACACAGCTTGAAAAGTCATATTGGACGAGCCGATGGCGAGTCCAATATGACTTTTCAAGCTGTGTACGAGTCCAAATATATTCCGTATTGTACAGTTAAATGTATAATAACCTTTTTATTATATATCTTTCGTGATTTTGTTTTGTTTACAGTGTTTTTCGCCTTTTGTCCATCGATAAAATCAGAAATTTCTTGATCTGTCAACATTTTGTCTTCTGTCAAAACAAAACAATGCTTCCTGTTCAGCTAGACGCTTTACAAGCAGTTTTAAACATATACTAACAAGCGTCTTTATGCACGCATGGTTCCCGGTCTTTTAATTTGTTAGAGATTGAATTCGGAAACCAGACTAGCATCGTTTAGTGCACATGTACCCAACCGTCCAATATGAAATTAATATATATTTTTTGGATCCAATACGGGAATATATTGGACGGTCACGTGGTACAAATGCAGATTGTCGATTGGTTAGATTTATTAGATATATAATAATATAATATATAATGGTGTTAAAAACAAAAAATGCAACTACTGTCTTATTCAGTGAAAATTACAGGATAAGAGATATTTAACAATTTAAAGAATTCTTTAATACTGGTAAAATTGGGTGACAAATTATCCTCCACTGACAATGATTGGTGATCCTACTTGTGAGGTGCCAAACTAAATCTCTAAGCTTTGTCAGCTCCTAGTAGGGGTAAAATGATATGCTACCCCCACCATACGATATGTAACAAGATATACACCACACAATACAATATATATGGCAGTATACACCACACAATATGATATATATATGGCAGTATACACCACACAATACGATATATATGGCAGTATACACCACACAATACGATATATATGGCAGTATACACCACACAATACGATATATATGGCAGTATACACCACACAATACGATATATATGGCAGTATACACCACACAATACCATATATATGGCAGTATACACCACACAATATGATTTATATGGCAGTATACACCACACAATATGATATATATGGCAGTATACACCACACAATACGATATATATGGCAGTATACACCACACAATACGATATATATGGCAGTATACACCACACAATACGATATATATGGCGGTATACACCACACAATACGATATATATGGCAGTATACACCACACAATATGATATATATGGCAGTATACACCACACAATACGATATATATGGCAGTATACACCACACAATACGATATATATGGCAGTATACACCACACAATACGATATATATGGCAGTATACACCACACAATACCATATATATGGCAGTATACACCACACAATACGATATATATGGCAGTATACACCACACAATACGATATATATGGCAGTATACACCACACAATACGATATATATGGCAGTATACACCACACAATACGATATATATGGCAGTATACACCACACAATATGATATATATGGCAGTATACACCACACAATACGATATATATGGCAGTATACACCACACAATACGATATATATGGCAGTATACACCACACAATACGATATATATGGCAGTATACACCACACAATACGATATATATGGCAGTACATCATATTTCAGTACCAAGGATACTTTTTCGCTTACCACATAGTTACACTAGTACACAATGACTTATTGTTAAACAATATGTTAACATATATTTAAAACTTACAAGTCTATAAGTCATTAATCAGAATGTATGACATAATAGGTTATCCAAATATTGATTGAACTAGTAAAGTAAGCTAAAACTTAAGCATGTAAGGTCTTAACAAGAAATGTCACTGTAAAAAGAAATAGGCCCCAAAGTCATGTCCAGTAAAGCTAATTTTTGTAATTGTCATGGAGGTATTTGAGTTATTAAAAAGACAACAGTAACAGATTTATGTATATAACCATATTGAATTTTTTACCTCCTATCATTTGTTTTCAGTCAGAAAAAAATACATCAGAAAAAAATAAAATAACATAAAGGCTGTCCTACAAACCAACATTAGGTGACAATCTGCAATAGTTCAAAATCCCTCCAGAAATGACAGAGTTACTGAGCAGACATGACCACCAGTGAACTTCTAGGGATTATGACTTTGGCCTGTTAGTGTGACCTTGACCTTCGAGTAACTGACCTGGGTCTTCATGTGTTTGACATTTGTGTCAGGTCTTTATTTATTTAACATGATAAATGAAAGCTAAAAATAAGTGGATTATGTTATTAGGTAATCAATACAGTAGTTGCATATTACTAACACTTTTGCTGTTTTGATGTTTACAATATTATTATCTTAAAGCGACTCTTTCCGATATGGCTAAAATTGCTTTTTTTTTAATGTTTTCAAATACTTTTTTCTTTTATATTGTAACAAAAGCCTGTAATGATACCAGATTACTGAAAATAAATATGACAAGAAAACATTAGTAACACTTTTTCGGCTGGTAGTTCTTTTTTTAGCGCAAGCTCTTTTTGCTGGAAACTCCAATACCTTTTAAAATGTGTGCAGTGAGGCGCAGTTGTGTGAACGGATCATTAGAAGATAACGGATATAGTCCAACAGTTAAGTATGGTGACCGCCCACCCCTGCGCACACCCCCGCGCACTGTTGGTGTCCATGACAACCATCATGAAATTTTAATAGGAGGGTAGGTTTAGGAATATGCTTATAAAGTTTCCAAAAATGGTGATAGAAGTATAAAACTAGTACTCAATTAAAGGTTATGGAATGGCCATTATGGTCATGTATTAATTATGCAAATTAGCACTTATGAATATTTATAAATTTTAATGATAATCTAAAAATATACTTTATTTTTAAAAAGATGAGTAGTCTTTTTATATAAAAAAGCAACATTCAAACAAACTCAACAGTTTCTAGAATAATATACATACCCCGACTTGTCTAATACATGTTGATCTAAGTTTCATATGAATTGGTTCATTTTATGATTTTTTAAGATTTTCTTTTCATTTTCGTCCAAATTTAGCTCATTCAATCTTTATGCCTAATTTGGCCAGAAGTCTGCTTATAACTAACCATAACATTGAAGAATAAGTTTTATCTTGTTCCTTATGTGGAGGCTATTACTAAACTTTGTTTTGAAATAATTAATAATGCAAATTAGCCAACATGAATATTCATATATCTTAATGAGAATCTAAAAATAGACTATTTTTGAAAAAGTTGATTAGATTCTTTTAGTTTAAAAGCAATATTCAAACAAACTTGCATATTATATTATAACCAACACATTCAGGACATTTTTCTTAAGTTTTGTTTTTGAAAGCCGATATTTTGTAAACTGTCAGTTAAATAAGAATTGAAGTCAACTTTAAAAACTCCATAAAACAGAATAAAGAGAAACCAAGTTCTTAGAAAGTTTTATATTTATATGCAAACATTGTTATTTTATCATTCCACATTAAATTTTCTGACTCCAGTGTCAATATTCAATTCCAATGTCACTATTTGAACACCTGAATGTTTTAGGTACAAAACCATGTAGAGATTATTTCAGTAAACAATAAAGTTCTATGGCCTTTTAAGGAAAATGTTTAAAGTTTTTATTGTCAACACAATTGGAATGATAGGATATGTTTCAAATGAAAGTTTAAATATGTTATATGGCTGAATGATCAGTTCTGATTATATGGTTGAATGGTCAGTTCTGATTGTATGGTTGGGTGGTCAGTTCTGATTATATGGTTGAATGATCAGTTCTGATTATATGGTTGAATGATCAGTTCTGATTATATGGTTGAATGATCAGTTCTGATTATATGGCTGAATGGTCTGATCAGTTCTGATTATATGGTTGAATGACCAGTTCTGATTATATGGCTGAATGGTCAGTTCTGATTATATGGTTGAATGGTCAGTTCTGATTATATGGTTGAAAATAGTAAATATAAATTATGGGTGCACACATATGAAATATACAAGAGAGATGGGGATTAAAGAAAATAGTAGAAAATCTCTAAAGCACATACTGACAGAGGGGAAACAAGAAAAAAGAAGAAAATTCTAAAGCACATATTTTAATGTTAATGTACTTGTACAATGTATACAGGTAAACAGCATAAAAGAAAAAAGAACAGCAGATGTCAATGCTGTTTTTAAAATGAATGGAACACTTATTGTTCGTATTATAAAACATTTCCTATCTCAATCTGGTAAAGAAGGATGCCTGGAGCTAAGCAGTACCATGTTTTTTAAGTTTCCCTTTCAGATCTTTCTCTGATATTTCATTAAGTCTTATATAATTAAATCAGACATTGAACATAATACTGTAAGCTTGTAATTTCACAATACTGCACTGGAGCAGCTTCCTATAGGCACTGTAGGCATGTGCCTACACTTTTTTTGAAAAAATGAAAATAATAATAATGCCGAAAATGCAATAAAAGTTGAAGGGGGCAGGGGGTAAGGGTCAAGCAAATTTGAGATTCAAGTAAAATAAAGCTGAACTTTGTATTTTTGTGAAATGTCCAATGCGGTACTAGCTAATGTTACTGAATCCGGTGATCAGACGTAGAATGCAGCATCAAGATCAAAGTTATTTGGTGGTTGTTTGAACTGTTCACATTTAACAAGGCTGAATATGACCAACCATATCCTAACATTGAAAGCATCAGCTTTTGCATGAATGACAAAGTGAACTCTGTTGACCGCGAACTGGGCATTATGTTTGTCCTTTCCATTTCCAGCGGTATGTCTTCATATTAAGTAGATCATTAACATTTACTGAGTTACAAGTGCACTCACTAAGTATCTTATTCCAGTAAGACATTACTAGTAAAAAAAACAACAGATATTATTATACAGGAAGTGCGTTTAAAAATAAATATAACCATCACCTGACAAAGAACTGTGGTAACACGCTTGCTTACCATGCACAATGGCCTGGGTTCGAATCCCACCAGTGGCATTATTGTTACTTTTTTATTATTTTATTTGAACTATCATTCAAGAAAGCCAATTTACTCATAACATTGGTGATAAAACAGATGAATTTTTGGTTTGATTTAATATTACAAATGAGCCAATTTAAAATTACGTTCGCCAACCAGCATCTTCTGCCTTACAAATTACAGCATCTACATGATGTTCCTATAATTTATGCTGCAGATGCTTGATCTTGAGCATTCATTTGAAGAATTTTGTAACAAAATTGCAAGACAGAGAGAGTTTGATGGAATCTCGCCAAAAACATTGTCTCCGTCCTGTTGACAATGCCACCAACATCTGCGCCATGAGAGGTCATTCAGCACTATGAAGTGGATCAAAAACTATCTGCGGTCTGCTATGACAACAGACATTGTTGGCAATATTGCATTTCTACTAGGACATGAATGTTGTCACTGATAACGTTATCAATACATTCACTTCCAGGAAGTGACGAAAACTTTTTCTGAATTAACTGTGTATGGCATATATACAAACAGTTACGCACAAACTGTTATGTCTAAATTGTCGATATCTGGCAGGTCTATTTTCACTTCCTTTGATACATGTTTGCAATAACATTAAATTAACTGCCAGTTACTGGTATATTTTACCTACACTGTCTTCAACTGGCTTTAACATATATGGACGTGTGTAGCAACCGTTTTTGCAATAATCCCAGAATTTCAAATAAATATTGTATATGCTGAGATTATTGCAAAAGCTAGCAACATCACCAACAGCATTTGCAATAATAGGGTTTGCAATAACAAATCAAACTTAAAATAAAGGTCTATATTCTATACCAGTGTACTTATATAAATGCGTAATTAATAAGAAATTGTTTAAACTTAAATTTTAATGAGGTTAAAGACATATTTAGACCAAAAATGAAAAAAAATCAAATTTAAAAAAAAAAAAAATTTAAAACAGCCCGAAACAGACTATTGCCTCTTAAATGGTCTGAAAACTAGTTTGCATTGTCTTTTTCAGGGAAACAAGTTTTCACTGCAAATGCTGGGATTATTGCAAAAACTTGCGACAACGCGAAAAAGCATGTGCAATACCAGGGTTTGCAATAAAATATCAAACTTTAAGTGTATGTCTATAATCTATACCAGAGTAAATATATTGGTGTGTAATTAAAAAAATGTTCAAACCTAACTTTTGATGATAATAAAGACATAAAGTAAGAAAACAATTTTCATTTGACCCAAATTCATGGTGAAGTAGTTTCTCTTGGCAATATTCAATTAAAATAGCATGTATTACATTTTTAGTGCCATTTTGTAATGAAGAAGTACAAATGTATGGGAGCAAAGCATCTTTTGCAAATAATTCTGTTACAAATGCTGTGTTCATATCAAATAGTGGTGACAACTTCAGCAACATATGCAATAACATTGTTTTAAAAATGTAATTATTTAGTAAATAATACTAGTCTTTTTTTTTTCTAAAAAGTACTGAACTTTAAATATCTAGTACTTAACATTGCATTAGGTAAAGACTTCTGAAAAAAGTTGATAAGAAACTCTAAAAAATGTTTCGTGCTGAAATAGCTTGAAAAAAGAAAGCCCAAACAAAATCTTATACAAAATATTTAGCGTCGGAAACAGACGATAGTTACTGAGCCAAAGTTAATACGATATTTAATTGCAAATGCTGGCACAAATCAAACAAAATTTACACTAAAAATTTACAATGAAATCACAAATAACAATTTCAAATAAAGAGTATGCCTATTTCATATAGACACTGTACCCGGATACAAAATCCGGTACTCTATATATTACATAACGTGAATTATGAACATTTGATTTTGTTGTTTGCCAAAATAAAACATCATGTTTTTATAAATAAAAGTCCACTTAACTTTTGTCGCTTTTCCCGAAAACATTATTTATTTAACAAAATGAAAACAACAAATAATAAAACAACCCACCCCCACCTCCAAACAAACAATAATTCATTAAATTAACAATGGTAACTGCATACTTAAACTTTTTGTACAAATGTTATAAGGTGAGTTGTTATAGATTATTTTTGGTCTGACCCAGCCCAGAACTTAAATCTCAGATCCCTGTTCAGCAAGTTGAGCCGTACCAACTTAGCTATGCAGGTAGTTGCTTAAGGAGACAATTTTGAGGTTTGCATGGTGCATTTGACTACCCTTGAAAATGCATAACACCCTAGACTGTTGTGGGTGTTATTCATGTTCATTCCAGGGTTGTCAACATTCCATAAAACCTTTGCTGACATGTGTTATTTATAATCTAGCAGACTAGGTACATAATAAATACTACCACATGCATTATATAATGTCATAATCATAGAAAAGTTTCAATTCCACAAAAGTACTATCACTTTAAAAAGCTACAGATCTGGATTGTTTTGGTGAGATTTAAAAACAAGAGGGCCATGATGGCCCTTAATCGCTCACCTGATGACACAGGCTTTACGTAGGCTCAAATCTGACATTAAGTAATTAAGAGTTATTTACTTAAGAAATCTTTGGTGAAGATTGGACCATTAGTGTGGCCACTGGGTTGACAACATTTTCTAGAATTTTACCAAGTAACCTACTGAATCCACATGACTCACTTCAAACATATGTAAGATTTCATACTGGCAAACATGATGGTCAAGTTTGGTGAAGATTGGGCCATCAATGTAGCCTCTTAAGTGTTTTCACAAGCTTTTTCTTAAATTTGACCTAGTGACCTACTTTATGACCCCACGAGACCCAATAACGAACTCATCCAAGATTTCATGTAGACAAACATTCTGACCAAATTTGATGCAGATTGGCCTATAAATAGGGCCTCTAGTGTGTATACAAGCTTTTTCTAAGATTTGACCTTGTGACCTACTTTTTGACCCCACGTGACCCAGTTACGAACTCATCCGAGATTTCATGCAAACAAACATTCTGACCAAGTTTGGTGAAGATTGGGCTATAAAGGTGGCCTCTAGTGTGTTCACAAGCTTTTTCTAAGATTTGACCTAGTAAACTACTTTTTGACCCCACGTGACCCAGTTACGAACTCATCCAGGATTTCATGTAGGCAAACATTCTGACCAAGTTTGGTGAAGTTTGGGCTATAAATGTGGCATCTAGTGTGTTCACAAGCTTTTTCTAAGATTTGACCTTGTGACCTACTTTTTGACCCCACGTGACCCAGTTACGAACTCATCCGAGATTTCATGCAAACAAACATTCTGACCAAGTTTGGTGAAGATTGGGCTATAAATGTGGCCTCTAGTGTGTTCACAAGCTTTTTCTAAGATTTGACCTAGTGACCTACATTTTGACCCCTTGGACCCAGTTACGAACTCATCCAAGATTTCATGTAGGCAAACATTCTGACCAAGTTTGGTGAAGATTGGGCTATAAATGTGGCATCTAGTGTGTTCACAAGCTTTTTCTAAGATTTGACCTTGTGACCTACTTTTTGACCCCACGTGACCCAGTTACGAACTCATCCGAGATTTCATGCAAACAAACATTCTGACCAAGATTGGTGAAGATTGGGCTATAAATGTGGCCTCTAGTGTGTTCACAAGCTTTTTCTAAGATTTGACCTAGTGACCTACTTTTTGACCCCACGTGACCCAGTTACCAACTCATCCAAGATTTCATGTAGGCAAACATTCTGACCAAGTTTGGTGAAGATGGGGCTATAAATGTGGCCTCTAGTGTGTTCACAAGCTTTTTCTAAGTTTTGACCTAGTGACCTACTTTTTGACCCCACGTGACCCAGTTACGAACTCATCCAAGATTTCATGTAGGCAAACATTCTGATCAAGTTTGGTGAAGATTGGGCTATAAATGTGGCCTCTAGTGTGTTCACAAGCTTTTTCTAAGTTTTGACCTAGTGACCTACTTTTTGACCCCACGTGACCCAGTTACGAACTCATCCAAGATTTCATGTAGACAAACATTCTGACCAAGTTTGGTGAAGATTTGGCTATAAATGTGGTCTCTAGTGTGTTCACAAGTTTTTCCTAAAATTTGACCTCGTGACCTACTTTTTGACCCCAGGTGTCCCAATAATGAACTCATCCAAGATTTCATGCAGACAAACATTCTGACCAAGTTTGATGAAGATTGGATAAAAATTGTGGCCTCTAGTGTGTTCACAAGGTAAATGTTGACGACGAACGACGAACGACGGACGCCGGACGACGGACGAAGCGGTATCACAAAAGCTCCCCTTGAGCACGTTGTGCTCAGGTGAGCTAAAAAAAAGAAAAGGAAAATGAAAAGCAGAGCTATGGCTGATTTTGTGTTGCAAAATAATATTGAGCTATTGACATCATCAATTAACTACATGTTATACTATATGCTACTTCAGATTTTGGCTTAACCAATAAATAAAAAGGTCAAATGGCCTAATGTGTGTAAAGACCTCAACTTTTTTAACAGTGATGGGATATTCCAATTACATGCAAAATACTATAACCACAATGAAACGATGTTTAGCTCATTATTTCCAGATACGTTGCTTAAAAGCATGGTAACCTTTGTGTCAATGATAAAATGTATGTGCCTGTGCGTGTGTGCACGCGCGCCTGTGCGTGACCAGATCATGCCTTTGTTCCTTTCAAACTTTCGATATTATCATACCTTGTAAATACAGCTTTGAGGAAATGGTTTCTTTGTCTTTTTTGTAAATTGCCGATAAACCCCTTAATGGCTATCAAGTGGAATTTTTTACCTTTTTTTAGGTTCTTTTTCCATACAGATAAGTTTATTGGCTACATAGAAGAAACATATCAACATCAGTTGATTTGATTATCGCTTATAATCATATTGCGGCTATCAGACATTTTTCATACAACTTCTATCATAATGACCCAAAACACAATCAAATGCACCTAAAAAGATGGGTTTATTAAACAGTAAAATAGGGACATGTTTTTACTGAAACTCTTTAAAAGCAATTCCCATCAGTTAAGCATGATGAGGCAAGCATGTGTTTGCATGTAATCTTAAGAAAAAACAATGTATAAAGCCTATCTTAATAGCTGCAAAACAATGCAGTTTAGGTAAAAGAAATGAGACTGTTGGGCATTTTAAATGAATGTACTGCTGTCTTGATCAAAAGAGGTTAGTTTTAGAAGTACTTAGAAATTCCATTAATTTTAAGGGAAAGCTGTCTCGTCGCCATGTGTTCACCATTCGTTCAGCTGTTATATCGGCTGTTGTCACTTAAAATTCAACTTTACTCATGCTGAAGACTGAATGAGTATTGCCTATCTTGGCAAGTCATATAAATTTCATTTGTTGATGATGTCCAAAATTAAAGGTTTCATCTCTAATTTAAAGGATATTGTATGCCAATTAAATGTGATATTGAAATGATACTTGATATCATTTTTGCCATATGAAGTAGACGCAGGAAAAAGAAAAATCAACACAGCCCAAAATAAGTCCAACACTTTTTTCTTCATTGTATGATACAAAACATGTAAGTATTGATTCTTGTGGGCTATGTCGATATGTAAATGTAGAAATATGTTTTAACCTTAAAAATTCAAAAACTGTTCTGATTGGATCCACATTTAGACTTCCTCATTACCAATTTGAGACATAGGAAAATTATCACTTGGGGGTATTTTGGATGAATAATGTTCAAAGAAATTTTTTTCACAAAAGATTTGGTTAAAATTGAATTTTAAGAGAAACATATTTTCACAAAATGAGCAATTATATGATGTCTTCCGGCTGTTTTGTGTGATAAAAGTTTTAAAAGGTTAAAAAATATACAATTTTTTACACGAAATATGTCTTTAACCTTAACAAAGTTAAGATTTAACAAGTTTTCCTTTAACTTGATTACAATGGTAGAGAAAATAGACCTATTTGAAAGTTTGATATTTAATTGCAAGTCTTGGTATTGCACATGCTGTTCGCGTTGTCGCCAGCTTTGCAATAATCCTAGCATTTGCGATGAAATTATTGCAAAAGCTGTTGAGAGTCGACTTGCTTAAGACTTCTTCATTACAATTTTCTATCTAATAATTTTTTTTTCTAGAAAAGACCATATATAAAAGACTTTTGACCATTTGAGGCGATAAAAGTATGTTTCTGGCTATTTCCAGCAAAAAACATGAGGGATGTTTTAATTTTTCTATTTTTGGACAAAATATGCCTTTAACCTCATATAATGTTAAGTTTTAACAAGTTTTTATGAAGACACACCGATGTATGTACACTGGTATAGATTATAGACCTTTTTCGTAAGTTCAATTTTTTATTGCAAACCCTGTTATTACAAATGCTGTTAGCGTTGTCGCCAGCTTTTGCAATAATCCAGAGATAATTATTGCAAAACGGTTGCTGCAGACGTGACATATTGTATCAAGCAATATATACATGTATAAATCCCATTTTATTTCGAAATTATGAATAAACATGCCTATATTTAGTATGCAAAGAATTCAGATTGAAACACATTTTAGTTGTCAGAACTAAATTTGGAAATATATCATTTGCTCTAAAAGTAGATCTCGCTGGCTTGCAAACAGTCACTTAGGAAACCTGTGAAAAAATATGACTCATACGAATTCAGTTACAATCATTATACTTAGACAGAAAAAACTTGGATGAATGTCTTACATATAAGTGACTAATTTGTTCCAAAAATACGTCTCATGCGATCTAAATTTTAAAAGATCTCCATAAGAACATGCCCCCTCCCCCATCAGGAATACTATGAGTATCTAATGGTCCCTTTAAATATCCTTGATAATTTCCACATGAGCTACATTTTTTTTTTTTTTTTTTTTATGATTTTTGTGCAGCAAGCTGGATCTGGTTTCCTGACACCTCAGCCCAGACACCGGTAAACTAAGCATATGATAAGTATTAAGGCTAGCACTATTTTTGTCATTGCACTGTAGAGACTCTTGATAAACATTATAGCAATTGACTGGAGCAATGTTGTAGTGCCTTTGGATGAGTTATGACCAGCTCCATTTCCTGAAATATTAAAAATTATTTTAAAACTTTATAATGGATGTGAATACCGGTAGTTTCATTTTCCTATCCATTAAAATGGTGCACAACTAAAAGTGGCCATTTTAGACAAGCATGTACGTTACTATTTTTTCAGTGTTCCCTCTCTGAAAGAAAATGGGCTTACGGATATTACCAATAATTTGGACCAAGTTTTCCCACTTAAACAATCAAACAAATATTGTTACCTGAAATTATCACATGAAAACCTGTTGACGTCCTACATATATGGGAAAAAATCATGTTATATCATCATCCCAGTAATTTGCTGTCATTAAGTACTATTTTAAGCAGACCCGTCCTCCTTCCACCCCCCAACATGCTTATTTAAAGATTTAGAAAGATGAACATTGAGCATTTTTTTCTTCATGCTTTGCACTGTCTAACAACTGAGGTAGTGTTCCAACTCTAATTATGAGTTTATGCTAAGATTATGCCTAAATTCCCCAAAACAGTGGAAAAATATTGTTACATTCACTTGATATATAGCAAACTGTAAGATATCCCCATTTATACCATTTCACATCACTATCATTTGAGGAAAAGCCATACATTGTGTTTGTCTAAATGCACAATACACATTTAAAAAATAATCATTCCCTTTTTGTGACATTACTGACATTTCTGTGGTAAACAATATAACAAATTAGACTATTATACACTTAATTATCTCCAAGTGCATATGTGCTGGTTATAAAGTGAAGCATTACTTTACAACCTGACGCAAAACAACCTAGGTATTGTACAGTAAGTTTCTGCATACATTAGGAGACAATCATGCTATCATGACACTGTATGGAATGTTGAATGTTATAACTATCAAGAAGGGAAGGTCATGAAATGAGTTTATGACATTGTGATTTTATGCCATCGGTAGTCAAGATTTTTTAGCATCTAAGCTAATTTTTTTCTCCAGTACCTAAATGGCTATTTTAAAATCAAAATACAACCTACAACAGTTAATTTTTAAAAAGAAATTTAAAGTAACCTACTATCTCTGATCTTTTCCTTTGTACACTCCACCCACTAACTGGTAGTTTACCTTTCTGTCTGGATATGTCTTTCTCTCTAACAACACCTAGAGATAATAAACAAACTCTTTTAAGTAACAACGTCTCACATGTTCTATGGCTGAACATTGGTAAATAACAATCTTAAAACAACAATAACCAAGCAGATAGAACAAATGTACACAATGAGGCATTAATGATTGCTGCCTTAAATAACCTGTCTATACAATCAGTACAGTGTTTGGTGACAAAGGCAGGACATGATGACCAAGTAAATACAGAGATTATTAGATATATAAGTCTTCAGACTACCCTAAATTATGTTTAGTGAACTGATAGCCATTTATGTTCTTTGTCAAAAAGTGTCTACTTAAGCAAGAAAGGTAACTGATATTCTGATCATTTTGATACCTGCCCTCGACATAAATAACAAGAAAATTAGATCTATATGCAACCCAAGCAACCTGAAATATTTCATTACAAGCTAACAACAAGGTCTTATTTACTAGCCCTTTCCTTTACCGTATAAACTTTAGAGCTGTGAGAAATAGAAATTCATAAAAACTTACCTTTTCCATGTTGAAGTTAACGCTTGTGTCACATGACCTTGTTTGGAAATTGACATGATCTTCTTTGGTCACGTGATGTGTCACTCTCACTTGGAGAGCACTATTTATACACTGGGGTTTAAAAGATTCGGCGGTTTAAAAGATTCGGCTGAGATGCTCTTCATCCAGGAGTGATTATATACTCAATGCTGACGTGTTTTGCAAATAAAAGTATCTCAAAATCACATGATAGTCAATTTTATCAATGTATAATAAGGTATGAAAACTCTACAGAAGATAACATCAATATCAGAAAGAGTCGCTTTAAGATTGCAAAAAACAACACTAAAACCCCAAATATCTGTAAACGGAAAAAGAAACAGAAGAGAGAATATACCTTTTTGCATGAAATGAATATTTCATACAAGTGTCATTTTCTCATACATTACCCATACACAAACAAAGATTAGTAAAGTCATGTATGTGCAATGCAAGCCCACAATTAATGGGGAAAAACTGGAAAAGGTCTGTCAAGATCAAAGCAGAAAAAAGAATGATTCAACTCACTGAAACAGACTTGACTGAGATTAAGAATGTAACAGACTTATTACATTTAGAAAGAAACACTTCCCATGTATACACTTATCACTACAAGATTATTCATAATACATTTGGGTGAAAAAAAGTATCAATAATCGCTTCCTCCTGTATACATGAGTAGACACATAAGAAGAGTGCATGTTACTTTCATAAAATTTATGTATTTATTACAGCGCTGACTTTTTTCATGTACTTAGCCATCAGCATAATAACAGGGTTCTAGTGTACTTTGTGCCTGTCATTAAAATTACTTTCATTGGCTTGACAGTGCTGCAATATTTTTAAATGCTGTGCTGATCATAAGTCCAGATAAACCCTAGGTACATATGCTTAACTTTGTACACACTTGAAGAAGACATACTTTTGGTGGTGGTGTGCCTGGTTTTGTAAAGGCAGCCATGACATAGTTGAAGACAATGTTGACCAGTAGCCAGTGACCAAAGATCAGATGGAAGATGGTCCAGCTTAGACTCATACTGTATGTATGAGGTAGCAGACACACATAGAAGATGGTAACTACAGATGTTGTCATGACAACAACCACAGTGACGAATATCTGAAAGATAGTAGCAAAAAAAGAAATAAATGATAAATTTCTAGATGCAAAATAGAAGATTCTTTTCTTTCAAAGAAATAACAGTTTAAGTTGAAGGAATTCAAGCTCAAATCAGTGAGATGAAAAATTATAAAGCAAGAAAAGAATCATAACATTTAAATGTCACATTTATTTAAATTGTAACTCAGGGTAACAATTTAACAGAAAAAAATGTTCAGCTAGTCCAGGCTGCAAACCCAGAGACTTGGTTATTGTCATATACTGTAAGACTAAATAAGTAGTACTGCATACAGTCATTGATTAGTAATGGCATGTTCCGGATGTAATCACTATAACAAATATCTACTGGACCAGTAAAATCAAAGATTTGTAAATTGTTATAAACCTCTGAGGCTATCGCTGTCTACCAAACAAATCGTAAATGTTATACATGTTGAATATAATGTAATTTAAATTGAAAATAAACACTAAGCATGGAATGATAAATGTACAACATGTTTATTATTTGATATATCTGAACAAACCGCGTTTGCTGCTTATCAAGAGCTTGATTAAAGTGTCCATCATGGGAATCGAATTTCTACACAATAGCTGTGGTAAATCACTGCAGAACTAAACAGCTGACAAAATTCTACATTTATAAACCTAGTTAAGAAGGCAATTGATTCAAAGGTCTATGACTGTCATCTGATTGTGCATGGAAATCAGATGCATTGCGATCTGAAGGGGTGCAGGAATAGTCGTGCCATTTTGGGAATAGTCGTACCATATATGAACTGCATATTTCCAATCAGCAAATAATTTGTCTTCTGCAGTCAGCAGTCAGTTTTCTTTAACTGACATGTAATAAGTAACCACTGAACGAAACTTGAAAGTAAATGTGTGACTGTTAATTGTTTTATTGCCGTCATGCGCTAGAGGTGTGACCATAAATGACCTTTACTTACACAAGACCAGTCTTATTGATCGATACTGGCTTTACTTACACAGATCATAATCAAACTGAATTCACTTACAAACAAAAGGCGGTCGGCAAATATAACATGGAATATTTACAACATAACGGCAGTACAGATCAAGTCCTGGAAAGATTTTTACAAACAATCTCTATACTAAAAATTTACCACTATATACTATATGTGGTACGACTATTCCCAATTCAGAACGAGAGTGTAACAGTACAAATGTGTAGTGCTACAACTATTCCTGAAGCTGATCTTATGTATTATATTACTTTTTAACAAAGAATATATAGGAAGATTTATGGAGCTGGCTCATGAATTCATAACAGACTGTACAATAAGAAGATAATTTCATCTAATTTGTGTTGTATTTAAAACATTTTAACTGAGCATTTGAAGACTCAAAGTAAACTTACTGGTCCAAGGTATCTGGCAAATCGTTCCACAAACCAGAACATAGGTTCCATGAGTGTTTCCACAAATATCCACCACGTACAAAAGTAGTTGGTTAGCAGGCTGCCATATAGTGTTTGTGTATAGAAGATTCCACTCCTGAGCCGTCTGCGGATCACCCATGGGAAGCAGCGACAAACGCCTCCCAGTTTTATCATTGTTACAACATACAACAACTGAAGCTGGAATAGTGGACACATTCACCTCTAAAAAATAAGAAATATTAGACTGAATATAAGAGTAACACTTCTACAAAAAATAAAAAGATAGCCATTATTTTTCAAAAACGAAACATAAAATTAAAGCAAGCGTGATGAAATTAACCTTACCACATTTAGTTATATATATCTTTATTGTATTCCAGTCATTTGGTTTATTCGCTGGTTGTATAAACAGCAAGCAGCTGTTTCTACAGCAAGCGGCTCTCACCATTGACACTAGAATACAGACATTTGAATGTACTAACAAGAAAAATCGCTGATGCCAACCATCAAAGGCGACGCAAAAACTAGAAGGTAAACTGAAAGGTTAACAGGTTAAAGCAATATGAGAGCATGTAATTAAGTTTTTATTTAAAGGTTTTGAATTTCAGTATAATAGAAAAAAATTCGAGAAAAATTATGTTTAACGTATAGGCCTATTCCTCAAACCATAGATTGGTTTAAAACAAAATAAAAGCAAAACCCAACACCATTTAATAGGTCTTTCATGAGGTTACATTTGTAGAAAAAAGATGCCATAATTATTCTTATTTACAATGAAACTAAAGTGTACAAGCAGAAATTGCACATGTGCAGGAGCCCCACATTGAACAAATAAGTATTGTTCAGATAGTATTTTTCTGGAACACAGTACTATGTATACAAAGAACAATGTTGAATATTTCCCAATCTAAATAGTATTTTTCTGGAACATAGTATTATGTATACAAACAACAATGTTTAATATTTACCAAACTAAATGGTATTTTTCCGGAACATAGTATTATGTATACAAAGAACAATGTTTAATATTTCCCAAACTAAATAGTATTTTTCTGGAACATAGTATTATGTATACAAAGAACAATGTTTAATATTTCCTTAACTTAATATTATTTTTCTGGAACATAGTATTATGTATACAAAGCACAATATTTAATATTTCCTAAACTTAACCTACTTCTCACATTTAAAGTGAAATGGATGAAGACAAACTGAGAGAATCAGTAAAGACAGAACGATCTAGTGTGTCTTTAAACCCGATGGAATAAATGTTGTAACAAAGTAATTTTATTGCCTAAGTATGTGCTACTGTGGTTTATAATTACACACTGAGCTGACATTAAGACTTCATAAGTTGCTGTCAAGTGAAAGGCAGTATATGTCATTCAATAGAGGAAAGAAATAACTACAAAAATAATTAATCTTATTATCCAAGAAGGATATTTCTTTCTAGTAAATATGGGTGTAAGGATGCAATAAATAGTCTTTTATTTTTGGCAAAATGTTAATGAAATAAAGGTCTTGAGAAGAAATAAATCCCGAGTCCATAAAACTTAACCTCTTGACCAAGCACACTTCAAATATGTTATAAATGCTTTCTTGGTTTGTTTCAAACGTCTCTTTAATGATCATCCAAATCGTTAACAATATCATTTTCAAACTCGTCATAACGGATCTAAGGTTTGAATTCGGAACCATCTTATCCTGAGTCTATAAACTTAACCTCTTGACCAAGCACACTTCAAGCATACTATAAATGCTTTCTTGGTGTGTTGAACGTTTCTCGTATGCAAGTGAATTAAACATCCGAGTCTTTAATAAGATCCTTTTGAAAACTTGTTATGGGGCAAGGGATGCTATAAAAGCATTTCTGCACGCTGGAAGTGGAAGCACTGGAGTCTGGAAATGTTATGTTTTAGATTTGGGGATCTTACAGAAATCGTTAATGTATCTGTAGTGACTGTAGTGCATATAGGCACTTCCAACAGTCTTGCTGTTGGGTTAACCCTTTAGCGACGTGGTTGAGTGCCTGGACTACTGATCTGGCGGACCGTGTTCGAATCCCCGTTAGGGCCAGGATTATTGTCTCCTCTGAGATTTACTTTCATGGTGTCAGAAGTAAACGGAAGCCAGGTGTGGCTGTCCTGGGATGGGCTTGGGCCCAGAAAAAAGTAAAGGGGGAGGAGTGTAGTGACTGTAGTGCATAAAGGCACTTCCAACAGACTTGCTGTTGGGTTAACCCTTTAGCGACGTGGTTGAGTATCAGCCTTCTGATCTGAAGGTCCCGGGTTCGAATCCCCGTTAGGGACAGGATTATTTTCTCCTCTCAGATTTACTTTATATCTTTACATTACATTTAAGTCAAATTAACCATGCATACTCAATAGACCGTTCAGACCAATTTTTTTCTGGCTATGGACTGTTTCGTTGCTAATAGGTAGTCTCAGTTTGGAAGCATGCAGTCCGAACATAGAAGGATGTACCGACGAGCATTCCTATCTACTTTCGATACGACGATAGTTCGTAAGTAAGGGCGTAGAGACTGTCTATGTACATTTACGTTAACATTTTTATATAAAAGAGAAATAACCAAAATCTCTCATTTTTACCATGTTTTCATAAAAGTTACAGACATAAAAGATATAAAAAAATAGAACGCCGTTTACCGAATTAAGACCCATATATTTCGAGACTAAAATCAAGCCGGCAAGCAGCAAGCAACAAGCATTAACTCAGGGTAGCCGAAGAAATATTAGAGCAGCCGACATTAAAAAGGTACGTATAACATGCGTTTTCAACGCATACTAATTACATCGATAAAAAAAATATTTAATAGTTCCAAACGTATAAAAAACCAAAGAAATGATATTTTAATTAATTCATTTAACTCCAGCGTTTCTTTTGCGTAATATATAATTTAAAAAACCAAACACGTTTTTAAGTATTACATTACATCTACATCTACATGTGTTTCTCCCTACAATCAATACTGATTATAACAGGGAGGTCGGGGACAGTAAATTAAAAAGCCAGACGCTATACAACAAGTTAGATTAAAAATAAAATATTAAAAGATACATGTTATGGTTACGGTTTGAGTGAGATTGACATGAGGCCTTATGCGAAGCTTTCAGGGCTTGCACTTGCCTTAGTGTCAACAGGCAGAGCATTCCAAAGTCTGATGGTGCGTGGAAAGAAAGAGTTAGAGTAGTACTGAGTTCTTGAGAAGGGTACAATGAAGTTATGATTTCTGGATTGGATAAGATGAGTGTGGTCAACTTGTAACATGTGTCACGTTGTAACATGTGTCACGTTGTAACATGGACTTCATATACCGCTCTATGGTTAATACTCAGTGACATTTATGTTGGGATAAATCGGCATGTTTTATCATTATAACTGTTACTAAGTTATCTCCCATTTCTTCTTCGCATATTCCTGCTAACGACAAAAACTAAGTCCGTTTAGTTATTATGGTAGAGAGTTCACTTTTAAGAGAAATAATTTCTTTTGTATCTGTACTAGCAAAATAAAAAAAAACCCTCATAACTTCAAGTCACAAATGTACTTGGCTGGTTGAGATATATAAACCCTTTTGGTTCATACAGTGCACCTGACTAATTGAATCATGCAGGCCGCGGGTGTGACCAATTAGGGACGGTTACACACCCGCCATTGTTTTAGCAAGTAAAGAACTTATTTACATCTAACCAATTAACGGCACGTTGGTCAAGCTCAAGCCTATCTCCGTTCCGCATTGCATAAGGTAGATAAACGGGGAATATTTCAAATTGGCCGTCTGCAAGACAAAAATCCCCATCTTTTGTTTACCTGAACAGTCGTTTGAAATGCTTAACCGCATCTGAAAGAAGTGTTTTAAGTGAATAGTTAACTGTTCTGCACTCGGAGAAAAAAATATTTGAAAAGAAATAATGTTGTGTACTGGTTGACAATGACCGTGTGCGAAGATATTTATGACTAGCCTACTATTCAAAATAACATTTTTTTATGAAATAAAAAGTCATTTTACCAAATTGTTAACAATGTAGGAATAAATAGGTTGCAAACCATGTATAGACTGAATAAATATCGACAAAATAGACCAATAAAATGCTCAGGGGCGGATCCACAGAATTGTTTTCCGTGGGGTGGGAGGTGGGGGTGGTGGTGGTCGGGTATGAATCAAGGTCCATTCAACTTTAAAGCAGTAAATACTATGGTTATAATGTTATAGGGGTACGATAATTATGTGTTACCAAAGTAATAAACTGTTGTATGTGTTCGTTATAAAGGTATTTTGATAGACAAACATTTTATATTAACACCTAATTTAAAATTGTTTAAAACTGTTGGCTCCACTATCGTAATTGAACACGGATTCTTCAATATGTCACTAGTGTAATTGAACACAGATTGTTCAATATGTCACAAGTGTAACTGAACACTGATTGTTCAATATGCCACTAGTGTAACTGAACACAGATTGTTCAATATGTCACAAGTGTAGCTGAGCACGGATTGTTCAATATGTCACTAGTGTAACTGAACACAGATTGTTCAATATGTCACAAGTGTAGCTGAGCACGGATTGTCCAATATGTCACTAGTGTAATTGAACACAGATTGGACAATATGTCACAAGTGTTACTGAACACTGATTGTTCAATATGTCACAAGTGTAGCTGAGCACGGATTGTTCAATATGTCACTAGTTAAACTGAACACAGATTGTTAAATATTCCACTAGTGTAGCTGAACACGGATTGTTCATTATGTCACTAGTGTAACTGAACACAGATTGTCCGATATGTCACTAGTGTAACTGAACACAGATTGTCCAATATGTTACTAGTGTAACTGAACACAGATTGTTCAATATTCCACTAGTGTAGCTGAACACGGATTGTTCAATATGTCACTAGTGTAATTGAACACAGATTGTTCAATATGCCCCTAGTGTAACTGCACACTGATTGTTCAATATGTCACTAGTGTAACTGGACACATATTGTCCAATATGTCACTAGTGTAATTGAACACAAATTGTTCAATATGTCACTATTGTAAGTGAACACAGATTGTTCAATATGCCACTAGTGTAACTGAACACGGATTGTTCAATATGCCACTAGTGTAACTGAACACAGATTGTCCAATATGTCACTAGTGTAATTGAACACAGATTGTACAATATGCCACTAGTGTAACTGCACACTGATTGTTCAATATGTCACTAGTGTAACTGGACACATATTGTTCAATATGCCACTAGTATAACTGAACACAGATTGTCCAATATGTCACTAGTGTAACTGAACACAGATTGTCCAATATGCCACTAGTGTAACTGGACACAGATTGTCCAATATGCCACTAGTGTAACTGGACACAGATTGTCCAATATGTCACTAGTGTAACTGGACACAGATTGTCCAATATGCCACTAGTGTAACTGGACACAGATTGTCCAATATGTCACTAGTGTAACTGGACACAGATTGTTTAATATGTCACTAGTGTAACTGGACACAGATTGTTTAATATGCCACTAGTGTAACTGGACACAGATTGTCCAATATGCCACTAGTGTAAATGGACACAGATTGTCCAATATGTCACTAGTGTAATTGAACACAGATTGTCCAATATGTCACTAGTGTAACTGAACACAGATTGTCCAAAATGCCACTAGTGTAACTGGACACAGATTGTTTAATATGTCACTAGTGTAATTGAACACTGATTGTCCAATATGTCACTAGTGTAACTGGACACAGATTGTCCAATATGCCACTAGTGTAAATGGACACAGATTGTTCAATATGCCACTAGTGTAACTGAACACAGATTGTCCAATATGTCACTAGTGTAATTGAACACAGATTGTACAATATGCCACTAGTGTAACTGCACACTGATTGTTCAATATGTCACTAGTGTAACTGGACACATATTGTTCAATATGCCACTAGTATAACTGAACACAGATTGTCCAATATGTCACTAGTGTAACTGAACACAGATTGTCCAATATGCCACTAGTGTAACTGGACACAGATTGTCCAATATGCCACTAGTGTAACTGGACACAGATTGTCCAATATGTCACTAGTGTAACTGGACACAGATTGTCCAATATGCCACTAGTGTAACTGGACACAGATTGTCCAATATGTCACTAGTGTAACTGGACACAGATTGTTTAATATGTCACTAGTGTAACTGGACACAGATTGTTTAATATGCCACTAGTGTAACTGGACACAGATTGTCCAATATGCCACTAGTGTAAATGGACACAGATTGTCCAATATGTCACTAGTGTAATTGAACACAGATTGTCCAATATGTCACTAGTGTAACTGAACACAGATTGTCCAAAATGCCACTAGTGTAACTGGACACAGATTGTTTAATATGTCACTAGTGTAACTGGACACAGATTGTTTAATATGCCACTAGTGTAACTGGACACAGATTGTCCAATATGCCACTAGTGTAAATGGACACAGATTGTCCAATATGTCACTAGTGTAATTGAACACAGATTGTCCAATATGTCACTAGTGTAATTGAACACAGATTGTCCAATATGTCACTAGTGTAATTGAACATTGATTATTCAATATGCCACTAGTGTAATTGGACACAGATTGTACAATATGTCACTAGTGTAATTGAACACAGATTGTCCAATATGTCACTAGTGTAACTGAACACGGATTGTTCAATATGCCACTAGTGTAACTGGACACAGATTGTCCAATATGCCACTAGTGTAAATGGACACAGATTGTCCAATATGTCACTAGTGTAATTGAACACAGATTGTCCAATATGTCACTAGTGTAACTGAACACAGATTGTCCAAAATGCCACTAGTGTAACTGGACACAGATTGTTTAATATGTCACTAGTGTAATTGAACACTGATTGTCCAATATGTCACTAGTGTAACTGGACACAGATTGTCCAATATGCCACTAGTGTAAATGGACACAGATTGTTCAATATGCCCCTAGTGTAACTGAACACAGATTGTCCAATATGTCACTAGTGTAATTGAACACAGATTGTACAATATGCCACTAGTGTAACTGCACACTGATTGTTCAATATGTCACTAGTGTAACTGGACACATATTGTTCAATATGCCACTAGTATAACTGAACACAGATTGTCCAATATGTCACTAGTGTAACTGAACACAGATTGTCCAATATGCCACTAGTGTAACTGGACACAGATTGTCCAATATGCCACTAGTGTAACTGGACACAGATTGTCCAATATGTCACTAGTGTAACTGGACACAGATTGTCCAATATGCCACTAGTGTAACTGGACACAGATTGTCCAATATGTCACTAGTGTAACTGGACACAGATTGTTTAATATGTCACTAGTGTAACTGGACACAGATTGTTTAATATGCCACTAGTGTAACTGGACACAGATTGTCCAATATGCCACTAGTGTAAATGGACACAGATTGTCCAATATGTCACTAGTGTAATTGAACACAGATTGTCCAATATGTCACTAGTGTAACTGAACACAGATTGTCCAAAATGCCACTAGTGTAACTGGACACAGATTGTTTAATATGTCACTAGTGTAACTGGACACAGATTGTTTAATATGCCACTAGTGTAACTGGACACAGATTGTCCAATATGCCACTAGTGTAAATGGACACAGATTGTCCAATATGTCACTAGTGTAATTGAACACAGATTGTCCAATATGTCACTAGTGTAATTGAACACAGATTGTCCAATATGTCACTAGTGTAATTGAACATTGATTATTCAATATGCCACTAGTGTAATTGGACACAGATTGTACAATATGTCACTAGTGTAATTGAACACAGATTGTCCAATATGTCACTAGTGTAACTGAACACGGATTGTTCAATATGCCACTAGTGTAACTGGACACAGATTGTCCAATATGTCACTAGTGTAACTGAACACGGATTGTTCAATATGCCACTAGTGTAACTGGACACAGATTGTCCAATATGTCACTAGTGTAATTGAACACAGATTGTCCAATATGTCACTAGTGTAATTGAACACAGATTGTCCAATATGTCACTAGTGTAACTGAACACGGATTGTTCAATATGCCACTAGTGTAACTGGACACAGATTGTCCAATATGTCACAAGTGTAACTGGACACAGATTGTCCAATATGTCACAAGTGTAACTGAACACTGATTGTCCAATATGCCACTAGTGTAACTGAACACTGATTGTCCAATATGTCACAAGTGTAAATGGACACAGATTGTACAATATGCCACTAGTGTAACTGGACACAGATTGTACAATATGTCACTAGTGTAATTGAACACAGATTGTCCAATATGTCACTAGTGTAATTGAACACAGATTGTCCAATATGTCACTAGTGTAATTGAACACAGATTGTCCAATATGTCACTAGTGTAATTGAACACAGATTGTCCAATATGTCACTAGTGTAACTGAACACGGATTGTTCAATATGCCACTAGTGTAACTGGACACAGATTGTCCAATATGTCACTAGTGTAATTGAACACAGATTGTCCAATATGCCACTAGTGTAACTGAACACTGATTGTTCAATATGTCACTAGTGTAACTGAACACAGATTGTCCAATATTTCACTAGTGTAACTGAACACTGATTGTCCAATATGTCACAAGTGTAAATGGACACAGATTGTACAATATGCCACTAGTGTAACTGGACACAGATTGTACAATATGTCACTAGTGTAATTGAACACAGATTGTTCAATATGCCACTAGTGTAACTGAACACTGATTGTTCAATATGTCACTAGTGTAAATGGACACAGATTGTACAATATGCCACTAGTGTAAATGGACACAGATTGTTCAATATGTCACTAGTGTAACTGAACACGGATTGTTCAATATGCCACTAGTGTAACTGAACATTGGTTATTTAATATGCCACTAGTGTAATTGAACACAGATTGTCCAATATGTCACTAGTGTAATTGAACACAGATTGTCCAATATGTCACTAGTGTAACTGAACACGGATTGTTCAATATGCCACTAGTGTAACTGGACACAGATTGTCCAATATGTCACAAGTGTAACTGGACACAGATTGTCCAATATGTCACAAGTGTAACTGAACACTGATTGTCCAATATGCCACTAGTGTAACTGAACACTGATTGTCCAATATGTCACAAGTGTAAATGGACACAGATTGTACAATATGCCACTAGTGTAACTGGACACAGATTGTACAATATGTCACTAGTGTAATTGAACACAGATTGTCCAATATGTCACTAGTGTAATTGAACACAGATTGTCCAATATGTCACTAGTGTAATTGAACACAGATTGTCCAATATGTCACTAGTGTAATTGAACACAGATTGTCCAATATGTCACTAGTGTAACTGAACACGGATTGTTCAATATGCCACTAGTGTAACTGGACACAGATTGTCCAATATGTCACTAGTGTAATTGAACACAGATTGTCCAATATGCCACTAGTGTAACTGAACACTGATTGTTCAATATGTCACTAGTGTAACTGAACACAGATTGTCCAATATGTCACTAGTGTAACTGAACACTGATTGTCCAATATGTCACAAGTGTAAATGGACACAGATTGTACAATATGCCACTAGTGTAACTGGACACAGATTGTACAATATGTCACTAGTGTAATTGAACACAGATTGTTCAATATGCCACTAGTGTAACTGAACACTGATTGTTCAATATGTCACTAGTGTAACTGAACACAGATTGTCCAATATGTCACTAGTGTAACTGAACACTGATTGTCCAATATGTCACAAGTGTAAATGGACACAGATTGTACAATATGCCACTAGTGTAACTGGACACAGATTGTACAATATGCCACTAGTGTAAATGGACACGGATTGTCCAATATGCCACTAGTGTAACTGAACATTGATTGTCCAATATGTCACAAGTGTAATTGAACACAGATTGTCCAATATGTCACTAGTGTAACTGGACACAGATTGTACAATATGTCACTAGTGTAATTGAACACAGATTGTCCAATATGTCACTAGTGTAATTGAACACAGATTGTCCAATATGTCACTAGTGTAACTGGACACAGATTGTCCAATATGTCACTAGTGTAATTGAACACAGATTGTCCAATATGTCACTAGTGTAATTAAACACAGATTGTCCAATATGTCACTAGTGTAACTGAACACGGATTGTTCAATATGCCACTAGTGTAACTGGACACAGATTGTCCAATATGTCACAAGTGTAACTGGACACAGATTGTTTAATATGTCACAAGTGTAACTGGACACAGATTGTCCAATATGTCACTAGTGTAACTGGACACAGATTGTCCAATATGTCACTAGTGTAATTAAACACAGATTGTACAATATGCCACTAGTGTAACTGAACACAGATTGTCCAATATGTCACTAGTGTAACTGGACACAGATTGTCCAATATGTCACAAGTGTAACTGGACACAGATTGTCCAATATGTCACAAGTGTAACTGAACACTGATTGTACAATATGCCACTAGTGTAATTGAACACTGATTGTCCAATATGTCACAAGTGTAAATGGACACAGATTGTCCAATATGTCACTAGTGTAACTGAACACGGATTGTTCAATATGCCAATAGTGTAATTGAACACAGATTGTTCAATATGCCACTAGTGTAACTGAACACAGATTGTCCAATATGTCACTAGTGTAACTGAACACAGATTGTCCAATATGTCACTAGTGTAACTGAACACAGATTGTCCAATATGCCACTAGTGTAACTGAACACAGATTATTCAATATGTCACAAGTGTAAATGGACACAGATTGTCCAATATGTCACTAGTGTATCAAAACACAGATTGTCCAATATGTCACTAGTGTATCAAAACATAGATTGTACAATATGCCACTAGTGTAACTGGACACATATTGTCCAATATACCACTATCGTTACTGAACACTGATTGTTCAATATGCCACTAGTGAAACTGAACACTGATTGTTTAATATGTCACTAGAATAAATGAACACGGATTGTTTAATATGTCACTAGTGTAGGAGAACACGAATTGTTTCATATTTCACTAGTATAACTGAACACAGATTATTCAATATGTCACTAGTGTAACTGAACACGGATTATTCAATATGCCACTAGTGTAACTGAACACGGATTGTTCAATATGTCACTAGTATAACTGAACACGGATAATTCAATATGTCACTAGTATAACTGAACACGGATAATTCAATATGTCACTAGTGTACGAGAACACGGATTGTTCAATATGCCACTAGTGTAACTCAATACAGATTGTTTAGTATGGCATTATTTTGACTGAACACGGATTGTTCAGTATGCCACTGTTGTTTAGGCCGGGTTCGCCGTTGTTTTTTTTATTTCCTTGTATTATTAATAAATGAAACACAATATGGTAATTGAATGAATAAGAAATATCTTTAGAAAACAAACATCAAATAAAAAGCTCTTAACTGTTCACCTATTTTTTAAATACGTAAGATTAATTTGCTAACGTATTTTTTTTCGTTCAAATACTCCGTTGTAAGACTCTCCAATACTTTCTCTTGATGACTACATTTGCAAAAACAACGAACCTTACAATGTTCCAGTCATCAGGAGACGATACTCTCGTTTATCAGAAGTAGTACTGTCACTATGGGGATATCACGATTTGAAAATCTGACCTGGTATGGGTGGTATGTAAACCTTAATGACATCAAGCAGGCAAATGTACCAGACCACTTTAACATATACATGCACAATCTAAATTATCCTCCTTCTACACAGTAATCGTTCGTTCCTTTCACGTGAACCGTCAGAGTAAAAAATGTGACCTATCTTGCTACATTGTTCAAATGTATATTTTAATTTTATTTAGCCATTGATATTAAACTAATACGGATCTTACATGTTCAATTTCCATATAACTTAGTAATTAACCAAAACAGCGCAGAGCTCAACATCACTTTATCAAAGGTGACTGGCCTGGACCATTTGTTTGCGGACGGTTGATATATTTAACCAAACTATTGAATTAGTGTGCTATGAGGTGAAAGACCCAAAATAATTTTGTACTGTATCAACAGATGGACGCGATGTTAACTATGTGTTTGTTGCTGTTCACAGTTTTAAACAATTTTGAGTCCATTCAAACAATGTTTTGTTTAAACCTTCTTTGAGAAATCGATAATTGGTCAAAATATTTGCACACTGAGACGCGGGCTAGACTTAACATATACATCACGAGGTGGAGAACACACGGGCGATGATCAAGTCCTCACCCCTCTGTTTGTTCGGTATGATATCATATTTAACGACATAGGTTTCGAACAGTCTGTCTGAAATAAATGCATTAAAACCAATTGGAAATGTGCTAAATAGAAAGTCAAACTGAATTCAAAATGAAAAATTGGCCGACTTACAGAAACAAACCCATATTTGGCTCCATATTTAACATAATGTTATCAACCCTGTATAATGCGCACCATTGATTAAACAGTCGTCAACCCCCATTTTAACATCAGCAAATATGTACGTCGAAGATATTTGTATCCTTAAATGTTTACTTCATGCCATCATCACATCGAACACTGACCTAGTTGCTCGATCTAAACTGAGTCAATCGCCATTATTCTATGTTATGGTTTCTCGGATAATTGCAAGGGTGACATAATCTCCCATCCAAAATATGCAAGGGCGATAGAATCTCTCATCCGAAACATGCAAGCCCATCCAAAATATGCAATGTTGCCAAAATCTCCCATCTAAAGTATGCAAGGGTGCCAAAATCTCCCATCTAAAATATGCAAGGGTAATAAAATCACATATCCAAAATATGCCAGTATGACAAAATCTCCCATACATCCAAAATAAGCTAGGGTGACAGAATCTCCATTACATCAAAAATATGCTAGGATGACAAAATCTCCCATCCAAAATATGCTAGGATGACAAAATCTCCCATCCAAAATATGCAAGGGTGACCAAATCTCCCATCCAAAATATACAAGGGTGACAAAATCTCCCATCCAAAATATGCTAGGATGACAAAATCTCCCATCCAAAATATGCAAGGGTGACAAAATCTCCCATCCAAAATATGCAAGGATGATAAAATCTCCCATCCAAAATATGCTAGGGTGACAAAATCTCCCATCCAAAATATGCAAGGATAAAAAAATCTCCCATCCAAAATATGCAAGGATGACAAAATCTCCCGTCCAAAATATGCAAAGATGACAAAATCTCCCATTCAAAATATACAAGGGTGACAAAATCTCCCATCCAAAATATGCTAGGATGACAAAATCTCCCATCCAAAATATGCTAGGGTGACAAAATCTCCCATCCAAAATATGCAAGGATGACAAAATCTCCCGTCCAAAATATGCAAAGATGACAAAATCTCCCATCCAAAATATACAAGGGTGATAAAATCTCCCATCCAAAATATGCTAGGATGACAAAATCTCCCATCCAAAATATGCTAGGATGACAGAATCTCCCATCCAAAATATGCTAGGATGACAAAATCTCACATCCAAAATATCCTAGGGTGACAAAATTTCCCATTCAAAATATGCAATGATGAGAAAATCTCCCATCCAAAATATACAAGGGTGACAAAATCTCCCATCCAAAATATGCTAGGATGACAAAATCTCCCATCCAAAATATGCAAGGGTGACAAAATCTCCCATCCAAAATATGCAAGGATGATAAAATCTCCCATCCAAAATATGCAAGGGTGACAAAATCTCCCATCCAAAATATGCAAGGGTGACAAAATCTCCCATCCAAAATATGCAAGGGTGACAAAATCTCCCATCCACAACATGCTAGGATGACAAAATCTCCGATCAAAAATATCCTAGGGTGACAAAATCTCCCATTCAAAATATGCAAGGATGAGAAAATCTTCCATCCAAAATATACAAGGGTGACAAAATCTCCCATCCAATATAAGCTATGGTGACAAAATCTCCCATCCAAAATATCCGAGGGTGAGAAAATCTTCCATCCAAAATATGCAAGGATGACAAAATCTCCCATCCAAAATATGCTAGGGTGACAAAATCTCCCATCCAAAATATACAAGGGTGACAAAATCTCCCATCCAAAATATGCTAGGATGACAAAATCTCCCATCCAAAATATGCTAGGATGACAGAATCTCAAATCCAAAATATGCAAGGGTGACAAAATCTCCCATCCAAAATATGCTAGGATGACAAAATCTCATATCCAAAATATCCTAGGGTGACAAAATTTCCCATTCAAAATATGCAATGATGAGAAAATCTCCCATCCAAAATATACAAGGGTGACAAAATCTCCCATCCAAAATATGCAAGGATGATAAAATCTCCCATCCAAAATATGCAAGGGTGACAAAATCTCCCATCCAAAATATGCAAGGGTGACAAAATCTCCCATCCACAATATGCTAGGATGACAAAATCTCCGATCAAAAATATCCTAGGGTGACAAAATCTCCCATTCAAAATATGCAAGGATGAGAAAATCTTCCATCCAAAATATACAAGGGTGACAAAATCTCCCATCCAATATAAGCTATGGTGACAAAATCTCCCATCCAAAATATCCGAGGGTGAGAAAATCTTCCATCCAAAATATGCAAGGATGACAAAATCTCCCATCCAAAATATACAAGGGTGACAAAATCTCCCATCCAAAATAAGCTAGGGTGACAAAATCTCCCATCCAAAATATACAAGGGTGACAAAATCTCTCATCCAAAATATGCTAGGGTGGCAAAATCTCCCATCCAAAATATGCTAGGGTTACAAAATCTCCTATCCAAAATATGCAAGGGTGACAAAATCTCCCATCCAAAATATCCGAGGGTGACAAAATCTCCCATCCAAAATATGCTAGGGTGACAAAATCTCCCATCCAAAATATGCTAGGGTTACAAAATCTCCCATCCAAAATATGCAAGGGTGACAAAATCTCCCATCCAAAATATCCGAGGGTGACAAAATCTCCCATCCAAAATATCCGAGGGTGACAAAATCTCCCATCCAAAATATCCGAGGGTGACAAAATCTCCCATCTAAAATATCCGAGGGTGACAAAATTTCCCATCCAAAATATGCAAGGATGACAAAATCTCCTATCCAAAATATGCAAGGATAAAAAAAAATCTCCCATCCAAAATATACAAGGGTGACAAAATCTCCCATCCAAAATATACAAGGGTGACAAAATCTCCCATCCAAAATATACAAGGGTGACAAAATCTCCCATCCAAAATATCCGAGGGTGACAAAATCTCCCATCCAAAATATCCGAGGGTGACAAAATCTCCCATCTAAAATATCCGAGGGTGACAAAATTTCCCATCCAAAATATGCAAGGATGACAAAATCTCCTATCCAAAATATGCAAGGATAAAAAAAAATCTCCCATCCAAAATATACAAGGGTGACAAAATCTCCCATCAAAAATATGCAAGGGTGACAAAATCTCCCGTCCAAAATATGCAAAGGTGACAAAATCTCCCGTCCAAAATATGCAAGGGTGACAAAATCTCCCGTCCAAAATATGCAAGGATAAAAAAAAATCTACCATCCAAAATATGCTAGGAAGACAAAATCTCCCATCCAAAATATGCAAGGATGAAAAAATATCCCATCCAAAATATGCTAGGGTGACAATATCTCTCATCTTAAATATGCAAGGATAAAAAAATCTCCCATCCAAAATATACCAGGATAAAAAAAATCTCCCATCCAAAATTTGCTAGGGTGACAAAATCTCCCATCCAAAATATGCAAGGGGTGACGAAATCTACAATCCAAAATATGCAAGGGTGATCAAAACTCATACCCAAAATATGCAAAGAAAACAAAATCTCCCATACATCCAAAATATGCAAGGGTGACAAAATCTCCCTTCTCCCGTATCTAAAAGGCACATGTCGAACAGACCAGACATGTATCTGGGTTGCTCTAAATGACGTATGTCACACATACCGGACATGTATCTGGGCTACTCTAAATTACGTATGTCACACAGACCGGACATGTATCTGGGCTACTCTAAATTACGTATGTCACACAGACCGGACATGTATCTGGGCTACTCTAAATGACGTATGTCACACAGACCGGGCATGAATCTGGGTTGCTCTAAACGACGTTTGTCACACAGACCGGGCATGTATCTGGGCTACTCTAAATGACGTATGTCACACAGACCGGACATGTATCTGGGCTACTCTAAATGACGTATGTCACACAGACCGGACATGTATCTGGGCTACTCTAAATGACGTATGTCACACAGACTGGACATATCCGGGCTACTCTAAATGACGTATGTCACACAGACCGGACATGTATCTGGGCTACTCTAAATGACGTATGTCACACAGACCGGGCATGTATCTGGGTTGCTCTAAACGACGTTTGTCACACAGACCGGGCATGTATCTGGGCTACTCTAAATGACGTATGTCACACAGACCGGACATGTATCTGGGCTACAATAAATGATGCATGTCACACAGACCGGACATGTATCTGGGCTACTCTAAATGACGCATGTCACACAGACCGGACATGTATCTGGGCTACTCTAAATGACGCATGTCACACAGACCGGACATGTATCTGGGCCTCACAAATGACGCATGTCACACAGACCGGACATGTATCTGGGCTACTCTAAATGACGTATGTCACACAGACCGGACATGTATCTAGGCTACACTAAATGACACATGTCAAACAGACCGGACATGTATCTGGGCTACACTTAAGGATGCATGTCAAACAGACCGGACATGTATCTGGGCTACAATAAATGACACATGTCACACAGACCGGACATGTATCTGGGCTACACTAAATGATGCATGTCACACAGACCGGACATGTATCTGGGCTACACTAAATGGCACATGTTACACAGACCGGACGTGTATATGGGCTACACTAAATGGCACATGTCACACAGACAGGACATGTATCTGGGCTACACTAAATGGCACATGTCAAACAGACCGGACGTGTATCTGGGCTACACTAAATGGCACATGTCACACAGACCGGACGTGTATCTGGGCTACACTAAATGGCACATGTCACACAGACCGGACGTGTATCTGGGCTACAATAAATGATGCATGTCACACAGACCAGACATGTATCTGGGCTACACTAAATGGCACATGTCACACAGACCGGACATGTATCTGGGCTACACTAAATGATGCATGTCACACAGACCAGACATGTATCTGGGCTACTCTAAATGATGCATGTCACACACACCGGACATGTATCTGGGCTACACTAAATGACGTATGTCACACAGACCGGACACGTATCTGGGCTACACTTAATGACACATGTCACACAGACCGGACATATATCTGGGCTACACTAAATGACGTATGTCACACAGACCGGACATGTATCTAGGCTACACTAAATGGCACATGTCACACAGACCGGACATGTATCTGGGCTACAATAAATGACGCATGTCACACAGACCGGACGTGTATCTGGGCTACACTAAATGACGTATGTCACACAGACCGGACATGTATCTAGGCTACACTAAATGGCACATGTCACACAGACCGGACATGTATCTGGGCTACAATAAATGATGCATGTCACACAGACCAGACATGTATCTGGGCTACACTAAATGACACATGTCACACAGACCGGACATGTATCTGGGCTACACTAAATGGCACATGTCACACAGACCAGACATGGATCTGGGCTACACTAAATGACACATGTCACACAGACCGGACATGTATCTGGGCTACACTAAAAGACACATGTCACACAGACCGGGCATGTATCTGGGCTACACTAAACGACACATGTCACACAGACCGGACATGTATCTGGGCTACACTAAATGACGTATGTCACACAGACAGGACATGTATCTGGGCTACACTAAATGACACATGTCACACAGACTGGACGTGTATCTGGGCTACAAAAAATAATGCATGTCACACAGACCAGACATGTATCTGGGCTACACTAAATGGCACATGTCACACAGACGTGACATGTATCTGGGCTACAATAAATGATGCATGTCACACAGACCAGACATGTATCTGGGCTACACTAAATGGCACATGTCACACAGACCGGACATGTATCTGGGCTACACTAAATGGCACATGTCACACAGACCGGACATGTATCTGGGCTACTCTAAATGGCACATGTCACACAGACCGGACATGTATTTGGGCTACAATAAATGATGCATGTCACACAGACCAGACATGTATCTGGGCTACACTAAATGGCACATGTCACACAGACCGGACATGTATCTGGGCTACACTAAATGACACATGTCACACAGACCGGACATGTATCTGGGCTACACTTAAGGATGCATGTCACACAGACCAGACATGTATCTAGGCTACAATAAATGATGCATGTCACACAGACCAGACATGTATCTGGGCTACAATAAATGGCACATGTCACACAGACCGGACGTGTATCTGGGCTACACTAAATGACGTGTGTCACACAGACCGGACATGTATCTGGGCTACTCTAAATGACGCATGTCACACAGACCGGAAATGTATCTGGGCTACTCTAAATGACGTATGTCACACAGACCGGACATGTGTCTGGGTTGCTCTAAATGACGTATGTCACACAGACCGGACATGTATCTGGGCTACACTTAATGACACATGTCACACAGACCGGACATCTATCTGGGCTACAATAAATGACGTATGTCACACAGACCGGACATCTATCTGGGCTACTCTAAATGACGTATGTCACACAGACCGGAAATGTATCTGGGCTACAATAAATGACGTATGTCACACAGACCGGACATCTATCTGGGCTACAATAAATGACGTATGTCACACAGACCGGACATGTATCTGGGCTACTCTAAATGACGTATGTCACACAGACCGGACATGTATCTAGGCTACAATAAATGACGTATGTCACACAGACCAGACATGTATCTGGGCTACAATAAATGACGCATGTCACACAGACCGGACATCTATCTGGGCTACTCTAAATGACGTATGTCACACAGACCGGAAATGTATCTGGGCTACACTAAATGACGTATGTCACACAGACCGGGCATGGATCTGGGCTACTCTAAATGACGTATGTCACACAGACCGGACATGTATCTGGGCTACACTAAATGATGCATGTCACACAGACCGGACATGTATCTGGGCTACAATAAATGACGCATGTCACACAGACCGGACATCTATCTGGGCTACTCTAAATGACGTATGTCACACAGACCGGACATGTATCTGGGCTACAATAAATGATGCATGTCACACAGACCGGACATGTATCTGGGCTACACTAAATGATGCATGTCACACAGACCGGACATGTATCTGGGCTACTCTAAATGACGTATGTCACACAGACCGGAAATGTATCTGGGCTACACTAAATGACGTATGTCACACAGACCGGGCATGTATCTGGGTTGCTCTAAATGACGCATGTCACACAGACCGGACATGTATCTGGGCTAAACTAAATGACGTATGTCACACAGACCGGACATGTATCTGGGCTACACTAAATGACGTATGTCACACAGACCGGACAGGTATCTGGGCTACACTTAATGACACATGTCACACAGACCGGACATCTATTTGGGCTACACTTAAGGATGCATGTCACACAGACCGGACATGTATCTGGGCTACACTAAATGACGTATGTCACACAGACCGGACATGTATCTGGGCTGCTCGAACTGACACATGTCACACAGACCGGACATGTATCTGGGCTACACTAAATGACGTATGTCACACAGACAGGACATGTATCTGGGCTGCTCGAACTGACACATGTCACACAAAAGTTTTTGTCATTTTATTTGTTTGTTACCTTCTAACAAACTTATAAATTAAATTTCCATTTGAATTCTATTTTACCAACTACTTCTACTGCCTTTATAATTTCCCTTTGACTTTCCTTGAAATAAAACGTGTTAATGAATATGCATAAGAGCACAAGACATTATTGTCTGCGCTGGGGTCTCACATTTACTCTTGCGCAGTATTGGTTTGACGATGACCATGGCGAAAGCCGTCCATTACGTTGTGTGAATAAAATGATTTCTTAAACCACCGCCCGTGTCCTTTCAGACTAGTAAACTTTGGACTTAAATAATATAAATCTATATTTGGCTTGTGTCTTGTCATTTGTTGTAACTTTTATGTATGTTGGTTGATATGACTCACGGATTTACAGCGGACATATGCGCATGCGTAACGACAAGAGTCGTCTTCCCTGTAATGTCGAGAAAAACAGTGCAATGATATTCATCATAAACCACAGTTTGTCTCCTTTCAATGACACCCCAGAAACGACATAGACGTCTCAATACCATATGAGAACCATTGAGCCTTCAGACATGGACCAGACATGTGTTTGGGCTGCTCGAAATACCTTATACAATTGCACGTGGTACAAATTTGCAAAAAAATGGAGACCTTATACATGTATACGTAGTATGAAGTTTGTGAAAATGGAGACCATATACATATTTGAGTGGTACAAAGTTAATCAATTGGAGACTTTTTACACGTATACATACTACGAAGATACTGAGGTCTTGTACGCGTAATATCACACGTGTATTCACCTTGTTTTCCATTCAATTCACCCAATACATATTTCGTTATATTACAGTGTAATACAGCTTTTCGATTGATGACGTCAATGATGCAGATCGGCTCATACCGCTATTTCACCAAGGATTGTTGCTAGAATTTCGCAAAATCGTGCATTGACGATTGAAATAATGTGTAACAATGAAACTGACACAGTTTGTTATTTAGTATAAACAAACATTTATAACACTCGTCCATGAAAATTGATAGTAATCTAGCCATAGGCACGCTTAAATTTACTTTTACTTTTCCTGAACTCGTTTCATAAATGCTTGTATTAAATGAAACCTCTTGTCAGAGTTGTGAAACACATACACGTAAGCTTAAAAATGCTAGTTTGTTTTTTAAAAAAAAAAAGTAAATTGTGTCTTTTGACTGCTAAGATCGAAGATAGGTTCCTTAGCTGTACATAGATCTAGTATTTACTGCGATTCCTCCTACCTACATTTAGTGTTGCCCCGATACATGTACGGTCTGTGAGACATGCGTCATTTAGTGATCCGCCCCTGGCAAAATATGGAGACATTATAGGCGTATACGGGGTACGAAGTTGCAAATATAGAGACCTTATAGGTGTATACATGGTACGAAGTTGCAAATATGGAGACCTTTTAGGTGTATACGTGGTACGAAGTTGCAAATATGGAGACATTATAAGCATATACGTGCTACGAAGTTGCAAATATGGAGACATTATAGGTGTATACGGGGTACGAAGTTGCAAATATGGAGACATTATAGGTGTATACGGGGTACGAAGTTGCAAATATGGAGACATTATAGGCGTATACGGGGTACGAAGTTGCAAATATGGAGACATAGGCGTATACGTGGTACGAAGTTGCAAATATGGAGACATAATAGGTGTATACGGGGTACGAAGTTGCAAATATGGAGACATTATAGGTTTAAACGTGGTACGAAGTTGCAAATATGGAGACATTATAGGTGTATACGTGGTACGAAGTTGCAAATATGGAGACATTATAGGCGTATACGGGGTACGAAGTTGCAAATATGGAGACATTATAGGTTTAAACGTGGTACGAAGTTGCAAATATGGAGACCTTTTAGGTGTATACATGGTACGAAGTTGCAAATATGGAGACATTATAGGTTTAAACGTGGTACGAAGTTGCAAATATGGAGACATTATAGGTGTATACGTGGTACGAAGTTGCAAATATGGAGACATTATAGGCGTATACGGGGTACGAAGTTGCAAATATGGAGACATTATAGGTTTAAACGTGGTACGAAGTTGCAAATATGGAGACCTTATAGGTGTATACATGGTACGAAGTTGCAAATATGGAGACATTATAGGCGTATACGGGGTACGAAGTTGCAAATATGGAGACATTATAGGTTTAAACGTGGTACGAAGTTGCAAATATTGAGACATTATAGGTGTATACATGGTACGAAGTTGCAAATATGGAGACATTATAGGTGTATACGTGGTACGAAGTTGCAAATATGGAGACATTATAGGCGTATACGGGGTACGAAGTTGCAAATATGGAGACATTATAGGTTTAAACGTGGTACGAAGTTGCAAATATGGAGACCTTATAGGTGTATGCGTTGTAAGAAGTTGCAAATATGGAGACATTATAGGTTTAAACGTGGTACGATGTTGCAAATATGGAGACATTATAGGTTTAAACGGGGTACGAAGTTGCAAATATGGAGACATTATAGGTTTAAACGGGGTACGAAGTTCTAAATATGGAGACATTAAAGGTTTAAACGGGGTACGAAGTTGCAAATATGGAGACATTATAGGTTTAAACGGGGTACGAAGTTGCAAATATGGAGACATTATAGGTTTAAACGGGGTACGAAGTTGCAAATATGGAGACATTATAGGTGTATACATGGTACGAAGTTGCAAATATGGAGACCTTCTAGGCGTATACATGGTACGAAGTTGCAAATATGGAGACATTATAGGTGTGTACATGGTACGAAGTTGCAAATATGGAGACATTATAGGTGTATACATGGTACGAAGTTGCAAATATTGAGACATTATAGGCGTATACATGGTACGAAGTTGCAAATATGGAGACATTATAGGCGTATACATGGTACGAAGTTGCAAATATGGAGACCTTCTAGGCGTATACATGGTACGAAGTTGCAAATATGGAGACCTTCTAGGCGTATACGGGGTACGAAGTCGCAAATATGGAGACATTATAGGTGTGTACATGGTACGAAGTTGCAAATATGGAGACATTATAGGCGTATACATGGTACGAAGTTGCAAATATGGAGACCTTCTAGGCGTATACGGGGTACGAAGTCGCAAATATGGAGACATTATAGGTGTGTACATGGTACGAAGTTGCAAATATGGAGACCTTCTAGGCGTATACATGGTACGAAGTTGCAAATATGGAGACCTTCTTGGCGTATACATGGTACGAAGTCGCAAATATGGAGACATTATAGGTGTGTACATGGTACGAAGTTGCAAATATGGAGACATTATAGGTGTATACATGGTACGAAGTTGCAAATATGGAGACATTATAGGTGTGTACATGGTACGAAGTTGCAAATATGGAGACATTATAGGCGTATACATGGTACGAAGTTGCAAATATGGAGACATTATAGGTGTGTACATGGTACGAAGTTGCAAATATGGAGACATTATAGGTGTATACATGGTACGAAGTTGCAAATATGGAGACATTATAGGTGTGTATACATGGTACGAAGTTGCAAATATGGAGACATTATAGGCGTATACATGGTACGAAGTTGCAAATATGGAGACATTATAGGTGTGTACATGGTACGAAGTTGCAAATATGGAGACATTATAGGTGTATACATGGTACGAAGTTGCAAATATGAGACATTATAGGCGTATACATGGTACGAAGTTGCAAATATGGAGACATTATAGGCGTATACATGGTACGAAGTTGCAAATATGGAGACCTTCTAGGCGTATACATGGTACGAAGTTGCAAATATGGAGACCTTCTAGGCGTATACGGGGTACGAAGTCGCAAATATGGAGACATTATAGGTGTATACATGGTACGAAGTTGCAAATATGGAGACATTATAGGTGTATACATGGTACGAAGTTGCAAATATTGAGACATTATAGGCGTATACGGGGTACGAAGTTGCAAATATGGAGACATTATAGGTGTATACATGGTACGAAGTTGCAAATATGGAGACATTATAGGTGTATACATGATACGAATTTGCAAATATGGAGACCTTATAGGCGTATACGTGGTACGAAGTTGCAAATATGGAGACATTATAGGCGTATACGGGGTAAAAAGTTCAAATATGGAGACCTTATAGGCGTATACATGGTACGCAGTTGCAAATATGGAGACCTTATCGGCGTATACGGGGTAAAAAGTTGCAAATATGGAGACCTTATAGGCGTATATGTGGTACGAATTTGCATATATGGAGACCTTACAGGTGTATACGTGGTACGAAATTGCAAATATGGAGACCTTATAGGCGTATACATCGTACGAAGTTGCAAATATGGAGACCTTATAGGTGTATACATGGTACAAAGTTGCAAATATGGAGACCTTATAGGCGTATACATGGTACGCAGTTGCAAATATGGAGACCTTATCGGCGTATAGGGGGTAAAAAGTTGCAAATATGGAGACCTTATAGGCGTATATGTGGTACGAATTTGCAAATATGGAGACCTTCTTCGCGTATGCGTTGTAGGAAGTTGCGAAATTGAAGACCTTATAGGCGTATACGTTGTAGGAAGTTGCGAAATTGAAGACCTCATAGGCGTATACGTTGTATATGAAAGTGAATATCTTATACGCGTAGACATTGTGTAAAGCTGAAGTGGTACGTATGAAATCTTTAACGGTTAATAACCACTCGGAACACCGCAGCGATTTTAACGAAAATGAAATGTCCAGATACCGCCGAGTATAATTATACAAATGGCAAAATAACTACAACAACAGCCTTTTGAAACGTCTATCGTATTCTATAAAGGTCGCCGACGCGCTTTGGCGCGGAAGCCAATTAAAACTTTTCAGAAAACATCAACTGGAACTTTTCGGTTAATTCCGTCATATTGTATCACAACAGGAGCTCTGATGGACGATTTTCGCGTTATCGATGAAGACATTTATCAAAGGACAAATTTCAGATCTGAATACGGGACATAACATAATATCTGATATTCAGTCTTCCAAACTCTGCTGTCAACTATCAATAGCAAGTTGGAAATAAATGGACATGGATATTTCATTTCTCACAATTGAAACGAACTCTCTGGGTCGAAAATTCCATAGTAAGAAGTTTGGGTTTATTTATTTCTTTGACATGCTTTAATTTATATTTGTAGTTCAATATACATATAGAAATCTTTTGTCGTGGTAGAAAGTGAACGTCATTTCGGAATGACGGCCTTTATGTGTGTTGAATTAATGTCTTGTCATTTACACACTTATGAATCGTCCCAAAATATCAGTAATGACTGTCAGTCCTGCACACATATTTATACGATATATCATTAGTCTAGATACATGTCAACTTACTTCGAACAAATGACAAATGGATACTTCCTCGATGACTTCTTGT
>CM017569.1:53484161-53486900 GCA_007844125.1 Sinonovacula constricta | reverse complement strand
AACTGAATAGGCCGCGGTCTTTCGTAGCTCATAGTGTGCCATTTTACAATAATCATAAATATAAAGTTTGTAAAAATATGTTTTCTTACCTTTTTAACCTCAAGGGAACAAAATATGCTACAACTTAAATCGTTCTATGATTGTTCAATGGACTAGCTGCAACAATTAAAACTCGGCTCATCCATTAGAATTATTAGTGTATCGTGTCGATTTCCGCTACAGTTTGACCTACGTTGATCTTTTTGTAAGAGCACCGGTAATTTTTATTAATTTTGTTGTGTGTGTTGTTGTTTTTTTGTTTGTTTTTTACCTTAGAATTGACTTAAATTAATCTGAATTTCACATGTCTATAACTGTTGGTGTTGCCAACGTTCACAAATCATAGGATGTACCTGATTATGACTGAATGCTATAAAAACTCTCTTGTTAAGTAGATGTATTTAGTCTAAGATATGTTTGTCAGTTTGTAAAATATTTAAATATGTTTTTTCATGTTTAAGCCAATTTTATGCTCAATATATTACAGTGAAAGCAACACTATACATGTATATGTACATGTTTTTAGAATCCACTGTCTGTCACTATCACTGGATAAGTTAAAGATTGTGGAACTTTGTATTATGGCAATATACATTTAACTGAAAAATGACTTTCATTAAAAGGGTTTGGTTGAAACCAGTAGCGCTTTGGAAGGGCTCAACTGACAAACGCCCATCTTTAATTTCTGAAATGTACATAAAATGTACATAAAATATATGTAAGTGCATATTATATAAATTAATTTATTTTCATATAACCTCAAGAGCATCAGTTTTTGGTCTAGATACATGTTAGAGTACATCTCTAGCATTGTAGAGATTATTTTGACATAAACAATATTTGGGGGAAAAACAACAAAATAGCAGCCAACTAAGCTGCAGCCCTGGAATTCTCAGTAAAGCGTCGACCATGTGCCAGAGACAGGGGCGGATGCAGAAAATGTTGGTGGGTGGAGGTATGTATGAATCAAGGTCCATTCAATTTTATCGCAGCAAATACTGGATATACATACACAGTTAGGGACTCCGAATACTGGATATACATACACAGTTAGGGACTCCAAATACTGGATATACATACACAGTTAGGGACTCCGAATACTGGATATACATACACAGTTAGGGACTCCGAATAGTGGATATACATACACAGTTAGGGACCCTAACTTCGGCTTAAGCAGTAAACAGACAAAATTTACTTTAAAAGCTCAGTATTTTAAGCTTACATGTATGTGTTTTCACAACTCCACTCCCCCACCCCCAAAGCAAACCCCCACCCCCCCCCACCCCCCCCCCCCCCCCCCCCCCACCCCCCCCCCCCCCCCCCCCCACCTGGATCCATCCAGGACCAGACAAAGTTTCTATATAATATAATCATCTCAATGATTATCGACAACGTGCTTTATTCTCTTCACACGGATTTACCGAGAGAGAGAAAAGTTAACACTTTACTGAAAGTTTTAAGCTCACCTGCATGCTTAGCGACTTGCGACACCTGTTTGTGATAATCCAAAAACATGGGTGCTCTATAGGAAAGAACAGGAGAAGATTCCGGACAAAAACAAGCCAGGGTAATAAAAAGTGTATGAAGTAACGTAATCTGCTGAAAGGTTACTATAAATAAAATGGATCGTTTAGATGTGGTATCCGACAGTTTTGACCAAAACTATTTTCATTAAACATCATAATTAACCACTGTTACCTGAACAGATCTCGCAAAATGCTATTTATTGATATTTTACACCTGTCAGAAAAGTGAACCATAACGTCACAATCGTCATTACAAACATGTATTTCCTATCACAATTAGAAATTTATAAACTAAGAAAACAACGTGACCACTTATCTTTCAGCTCCTCCAAGTCATCCGCTTGTCTATGTCTATTAATAAGTCAATGTCTATTTTTAGCAGGAATCCCAATCGTTCTTATTTGCAGATTTGAAAAGAATGATCATTTAAGTGTTTTACTGTCCGAAAATTAGAAGAGATTATGTTGAAAATCATCAAAGCTAAGACAAAAGTATGTTTTTTATTCTCTCTGCAGAAATTGTGTACAAATACCAGAAACACGTGTCAGATATTGTTACATATATTAGATATAAACAAACTTTTACCACCTTTTATATCACTTCCAGAAATACTTTACCTTATAATTTCTTTAAAAAAAGTAACATCTATTACGAAGTAAGAAATTATACTTTCTCAGAATTCCCCAAGTTTAGGATATTGTCTCTAAATGTCTTTCCCAAATTATTGTAGAAGCAAAACAGCAGCTGTCTAACATATCGTGCTGGACAGGTATCAAGAGGCCAGCAGCTTGATTCCCAATTGCGGCCGTCAATTTACCTTGAGTTTCGAATTATTATAAACGATATTATATAAAGTCCGTGTGTATTCCTTATATGGCTTTATTTCAGCTTGACAAAGATGTAATATACTTGTACATACAAAGTTGGATCCGTTTGATTATTTGAAGAGTAATGGTTTGATAAAACTAAATTAAACTTATAACTCGGTGATCGTTTTGAGCACGTACAGGAAACACACACACACAACGGCACCATCTTATAAACAGTCGCGACCTTTTTCATTCTTCAAACATAACTAACACAACTTATAATTTTGACGGAAATCATGTTATCATCTAAACTATTGATCAAATGTGATAGTTTTCGTTGGGATTTTAATGAAGTTTGCTCT
>CM017569.1:53269161-53479161 GCA_007844125.1 Sinonovacula constricta | reverse complement strand
GGGAGATAAATCAAACAATACTATTGGGTCAGTGAATCCTTTTAAATCGATTATCTCCCTTGTCAATGTTACATGGTTCAGTCGCGAGGAATGTTCAATGAAATTTGCACACGGGGGAAAATTGTTTTGCGGATTTTTATAGGTTACACGACATTAACTGAATTTGTTCTTTACTCTATAGTAAATGTCACAACTTTGGAAGCAATTTAACAGCAAACCGTTTCTTTGGGAACCACAAAACTATATATATATATGCTGAGAATGAGCAATTAACAGGGCCTCTGCGAAGAAAAGTTATGTGTTGTTTTATGAAAGGAGACCCCTGACATTATAGATAATGACAACTTACTTTCTAAATCCCTATCCGGGTAATCGGCTCTGACGTTGTTATCTATTTTAGCAGAAATCACTATCGTGCTTATTTATATATGATAGATTTGGAAAGAAAGAACTTTGAGAGTATTTATTTTCGCTATTTTTCTTTCTAGCAATATCAGAGACGTATAACAACAACATATATCTACGTCTCTGGCAATATAGACAGTGTTCAAAACCGTCTTTACTTAGGATGGACAATGAGTTTATGCGAAAATCTGCCTAAATTCCAAATACCAAATTTAGAGTAATGTAACCTTCGATGAGATTTTATAAGCCGAGGAGGTCCGATATATAACTTCCGGTAATGGAATTCGTTAATAAAAACAAACTCCCGCAAACACATTGCTTGATTTTTTATAGGTAAAGTGAGCTCCATGAAAACAATGAAAATACTTATTTGATGCTGTTTTGTAAAAAAAATATTATTGCATTGTCATTAATGAGTGTCAGAATTTATCATGACTTGGATTTATTCTTAATCTAAGCTTTACGCTCATGTACTGATGTAGTTGCCTAGATGGCAAATGAAATGGCAAAGTAGGTCTCTACTTTGCATATGTTTCTATTTACTTTAAATTCACTGATTACCCATTTTATACAAATTAACACTCAATTAAATTGTTTTCAAAGTTCACAGCCAGATTTACATGCTGGTACATAGCTAAATGAAATCTTGGAGGAGAAAAATCCTGTCCCTTAGAGGGATCGAACCTGGGACCATTAGTTCTGTAGGCAGACACTCAACTAAATCTTTAAAGGATTAATCTGACAGCAGGGCTGTTGGAAGTACCTATATGCACTACACTACCTAGCTATAGGAACATATGAAGAAGTTCCTATGAGAATTAGCACAAATGTTAAAATAGAACTTCCTGCTAGGCAAACATATACAAAAGTTAATGAAAGAGTGACTAAAGACACAAAGTTGATAGATTACACATAGGAATACCCGCAGTTACATCCTGGGGATGTTTGTTCAGCAAAAGAACCTACTTGTTTGCTTAAAACTGCTTTGTAGAGTTTGCCAACCTCAACTTCCTGAAGACTTTCCTCACAAACAAACAGAGTAAATAAAAATATCCAGTCAAGTAAGATAACTAGAAGTAAACACCTACATCTTAAGTTAGAAAGTAATGAAAGAATACAATTTATTACAATATAACAATAACACTGACCTATCAGCACATGTACAATATGTATAAAAACCTCAGCAACTAAACAGTTCTCAAGTAGAGAATAGTTTATAAAGCAAGTCCAAGCTATGATATATGATGGCGTCTTGCCATAAAAATACAGTGGCATCATATTTAAAAGATTGAAATGCACAATTTTCGAAAACAAAGGAAATTAAACACTTTCAGAAAAAAGTCGAAACCAGCGAAACAAAATGTGGTATTGTGATGCAATTATAGATGATAAGATCCAATGATTACATTAAAATAGGCTAGTGATTTATCGCAAATGGCATGTTAAATAATAAAGGCAAAGAAAATTCTTAAGTTATACCTACTGTGCAATCTAAGATAAGTTGTCGCATATATACATCATGACTGGAGAGATGAAGGGACAGAAGTCCAACAGCATCTGCCAAAATTAAGACTTTGATAAGCTGTATTTATGTAATCTTTATGACCAATCCAGTCATCATGTTATTTAAAAGGAATGCCAGACTTTACAGGCAATAATTTTTTTACAAGTTTTGTTAAGAGGTCCTAGAAGGTGTTAAGACCCTGGATTTTGTTTATATTATATAGAGCATATCATAAAATGCAAGATGGCTTATGCCTTGCTGCGTAAGTGTTTTCATACTGCTTTTATACTTTGAAGCAATAAAATCAATATGGTGAAAGAATTTAAAAAAACTCCTTTCTTAATTTGTGGAAGCTAAAGCCTAGATGCAACAATTTTGTAGTAATAAATTTGTTTCTGGCATTGAACTCTTCACAGTTAGTACAAGCTTTTGCAAATCTTGCTAGTTTGATATTTAATGTGGAGTCAAAATGTAGGTCACTTGGTCAAATCCTTGAAAAACCTTGTGATCACAAGGTAACAATTGTCGCCAAATCTACATCAAATAAAGACCAAATAGTTGACTGTATGAAATTTTAGAAATTCATAACATGATCAAAAAGTAGGGCACCAGGTCAGATTTTAGAAAACCCTTGTGAACATTCTAGAGGCCAAATGTATGGACAATTTTTACCTTGACAGAATGTTAGTCTGCATGAAATCTTAAAGAAGTTTTTTGTGGGGGACTAACCTTTATCAAAATTTCTGCATGGACATCTTGGTGGGTCAGTGTATGCAAAGGCATTTATAGATGATAAGATCCAATGATTACATTAAAATAGGCTAGTGATTATTGCAAATGGCATGTTAAATAATAAAGGCACAGAAAATTCTAAAGTTATACTTACTGTGCAATCTAAGATAAAGGGTATGAAGAATGCTCAAGTTGTCGCATATATAGATCACGACTGGAGAGATGAAGGGACAGAAGTCCAACAGCAACTGCCAAAATTAAGACTTTAAGGAGCTGTTAGTCTGCATGAAATCTTAAAGAGTTTTTTGTGGGGGACTAACCTTTATCAAAATTTCTGCATGGACATCTTGGTGGGTCAGTGTATGCAAAGGCACAGTTGTGTAGATTTAGTGGAATGATTGATTAATGAAGTTTACTGAAAGCCAGGGTCCTCAGGTGAGCAATTCAGGGCCAGTATGGCCCGCTTCTTAGACATATGGCCCGCCTACCGGTAATTAATATTGTCATGGAGACCAAGCGGAAGTGGAGTCTCAAGTTTTTTTGATCCCATCTAATTTGGCACTCTATCTGGCCTACAAGTTGTAGCCTTTTAAGCATTGTCATCAGTAACATTCTTTCTGCAGATGTTTTCCATTCATGTATAAGGACGGTCCGGAAGTATGAAATTGTAAGTTATAAGAAATTCCTTAAAACAGCGAGCATTACATGATAAATGTAATGTACAGTTATTTACAGAAGATTTTACAGAGGAGTTGCAGTTAAGGAAGTTAAAAATTTTACAAATTGTCTGACAAGTGTTTAGTTCTACTATGTAAAATATTTATATATAGTTTAAAATTTTATGCCATATTTAATATATTATTAATTGCTCTATGACAGACCCAGTTTTAGATGAAAAGAAATCTAAGTTTTTTTGTTTTGTTTTTCCAGATCAAATTGAACTGGCAGGCATCCTCATGCTGTGATCTTTGTGAAAGGGCGTTACCATGACAACGTTACCAGAAACTGAAAATACCACCATCATCTACATCAGTGATGGAAAAAGTTTTGACCAGCACTTGGGTTCGCAGGAACTAAGTTTACCTGATGCAGAGAGTTACATGGTGTCTGTGTACAATACACCTGACCCTGTCAACAGCCTGCCACAGGTCACTTCTGGGAGCCAACAACTTATTGAAGCTGCTGCTAATATGTCAGGGATCAGCCAGAGTGAGCCTGGGGAGTTCTTTGTCACTGACGATGAGAACTTTGAGTATCAGTTGCAGAATGAACCAGGTCCCCTGTCAGGATCAGAGCAGTTGGACATGGTTGGTAATATGGAGACCACTAGTGCTGGACTGGCCCCTGACAGTGAAAACTTTGGTCCAACTGTGATTGTGGAATATGAGGAGGATCTCTCTAATGTTAAAAAGGGAAAGCTTCTAGCCAAGCACACATTTGAGAAGTCAGTTTACACATTACCTCTTCATGCCTTCTGCTCATGTTCGGCAGATGTTAAAGGGGAAGAGATACCTGAGGAACAGGTGTTTGTGAAAGATGGGAACATGCTGAGACTATTAAATGTTGGAATTTTGAAACTTGGCCATCTTACCTTCTATGGATTCCACCGAAATGATAATTGGTACATTTCCACAGATTTGTTCCTCCGTGATGTAGGAGGCCAGCTGAAACGCAGCTATCAACAGGCTATGAAATGCATAAGCACTCAGCATATACTGACACTTGAAGATAACGAATTTGACCTGCTTAAGCAGAAGTGTCAGTTGAAGTCAACTGTACGTTACAAGAGTCTTATCTCACTTAAAGTAATTCGTGACTTGAGCAAATTTATTGAAACTTGTATTCCAGATGGCATTGTTCACCAGCTTGCTCATGAGCCATACTACAAAAAAACTTCTTGCAGTGTCCTAAAATGTGCAAGGTGTGCTCTGACCATTGAAAAGCCTGAAATGCAAGAAATATTCATTCCTTTGGAGGAAGTTGAATCCAAAACTTTGGACCTGGTGGAAAATGGTGACGGTGTTGGACCTACCTTCATATTAGGTTCTGAGCATGATATTACTCAAGAAACTAACTCACCAACACCTAAACCTTCTAATGAGAAGTTAATATGCAATGTTGGGGTTTTGTCAATTCAAGAGGTGGGTTTCATTTGCATTGAGCTTAAGGCTGTACGATATGTTTCCATTAAGGATTTAGTTGGACACAAGCTTTTTGGCTTGCTGGAGCTGCAGAAAGTGTTAACAGCAATTAAATACAAGCCAATATGTGCCCCAATCGAAGTGGATGATCAGTTAGTCAGGTCGCAAAGTCACATAACAAACACACTCTGGATGGATTTGAAGACTCTCTTAAACATCAGCCGCTATGTATTGAAAGAAAACATAGAACGAAACATTAAAAAAACGGTTAAACTCCCAAGAGCTAGACTCGGTATGCTTAGTGCTATAGATCGTGAAGAGTTGACATTTCTGACAGTGCAGAACATCATGTATCAGGACACCATTGCTTTGAACAGTACATACACCTACAAAATTGATGCAGGTACCATGCAGTATGCATCTAGAAACACTGTATACAGATCTTTCTTTGAATCCTTTGTCATTGCCAAAAGACGCAAGACCAAACTTGTACCCAGACACACAGTTCAGAACACAATGTCGGAGGAAGAAATTAGTTCCACAACCTCTGAATCTGAGAAAGTTTTGGAAGAAAGTGTCAATAAATATTTGACAAACACTGGCAGTGTGCCAGTGCCACAAGAAGTGTACTCAGGTCTAGCTTCTACAATTTGCCAGCTTGGTAAAAGGTCTCGAGGGAGGCCACCTAAACAACCAGCTGAGGTCACAAATGTACAGCGTGCATGTAGGCTACCTCCAGGAGAGTATATTGTCAAGGAATTTGAAAAGTTTATGGAGTTCATTTCTCATGATCAGCAAATATCTGTGCAAGAAACAAATGTTCCTCATATTTCATTGACATCTTTAAAAGCTGGTCCTGAAGAGATGGATGTCCCTGAAGATGATCTGAATGATGCTCCATCAGGAGTTACAAATCAGATTTGTCAGACACCCAAACCTCCCCAACATGGTACTGGCCATCAAAAGGCTGCAACCTCAGAAGGTGCTACTCCAGGTTCAGGCATGAAGTCCTCTACAAACATTGATGATGCATGTCTCAGTTCGCCTAAAGTACATGGCAGAGAAACAGTTTTGAAGAATTCTCCAAAACAGACACGTGAAATATTACAGAAAATGAATATTCAAGAAACCTATTCAGATGTTTTAAAGAAATCAGTTATTGTATCACTTAATAAGGTTGAGCTGTCTGAAGACATTGGCGAAAAAACAGAATTGATGGATGGAGACTTAGTCAATGATAAAAATGTCAGGGTTGCTTTTGAAAGTATAGGCCAAACAAGTCATGAAATTGACAAAGCTATTTCCACAGGTGCAAAAGAAAGTGAAAATGAGGGGGAAAATCATTCAAGTGAGATCAAGTTTGATCATTTAAAAACTCAAAGAGCAGTTCAGGCAGTTGATATTTCTCTCAATGATCATCCAAGATGTCCAAGAAAAATGTATGCCATTCAGAAGATAAAAGGTAGCCTACCAGAATCTGAAAATGTTCCAATTGGAGAGATTGCCTTTACTCCTAACACTGATTTAGAAAGTGCAGAAAATGAGCCACTTCAATCTGCTTCACAGCATACTTCACCTTCATGCTACACAACTTCGGTAATTCATGAGGAAGCCAGGATAGCCATCCCTAACCCAAGCATCCCCTCACCATCCAAACACGCAGGGTTTCCACTGAGCCCTGTATCAGCTAATAAAATAGCCCGTATCTATAAAGAACTGACACCCATCAAAGACCTGAAAAGCCCAGGTGATCATCTGCAGTTCCTAGCGACAGTTGCTATGTCAGCGGAATCCAACAGTGATACCGAGTCTGAGGGTCAATTTCTTACTGTCTGGCAAGCTAAGACCTTGACAGTGGTCAACAGTGTTCGTCGTGTTGCAGGACTGCAGGTGCTGCCATTGGATCAGCCAGTGACAGACACACTGGTGAATGTCAGTAAGCAGGAGATTCTAGAACTTTTGAAGAAGTGTGTCAAGTTTGGCCTGAGCAAGGACAGTCAAGGGGGCACGTTGATCCGAGCCAGACATCTCCTTCCAGGATCATCAGCTCTCCTTCCAAGTAGGCTTTATTTGTTTGTTTAACTGTAAACATTTATAGCTTATATAGGTCAACTCTGAAATCTCTTGTCAGAAATTATAAGAGCTAGAGCCTTGATATTTGGTTGGCGCATAGTTTTATTGTACCCAGTTGCATACACATTGTCCCCAAAGAATGCAAACAAAAAAAAGATTAATTGTGCTATAAAAATCTTACAGCATTGAGCAATAGGGCTATGATGTATATTTTTTGTGTGTAATTATTAAGTTCCCTTAACTACACCATGAAGAAATTTGTAAATTGTTTAATGGAGTTAGTAGCTCCTCTGTAGCTTCACCTATTTGGTATGGGACAAGTGTTGTAATCTTATACTTCATATCAGATAATGCTTAGATAATACACATCACTGGTTGAAATGTTAAAAAAAATCTATGCATAGGGGTTAGAGTCTTAACTTTCTATAATGACATTTATCTTTTCAACACAGTATTTTTTTATCTTATATTTTACGATATTGAAAACATAATACAAATATATTTATATATGTGGGTAGGTGGGGTTGTTGTAGTTGTGTTTGCAGCTTCTCTGATACCCATTTGTCCATCGTGCTGCATCAACATTTCAGGCCACAATTTTTATTCAATCTTCATCAAACTTGGTCAGAATGTTTGTCTGCATGAAATCTTGGATGAGTTCTTAACTGGGTCACGTGGGGTCAAAAAGTAGAACACTAGGTCAAATCTCAGAGAAAGCTTGTGAACACAATAGAGACAACATTTATAACCCTCTTCTCCATACATGGCCCGAATGTTTGCCTGCAAGAAATTTTGGGAGAGTTTGTAACAAGGTCATGTGTGGTCAAAAACTAGATCACCAGGTCAAACTTTAGAAAAACTTTGTGAAAACACTTACAGGCCCCATTGATGGCCCAATCTTCACAAAACTTGGCAAAATGTTTGCCAGTATGAATTCTTCCATGTTTTGAAGTGGGTCATGTGGATTCATTAAATTCTAAAGTAAATAACTCTTAATTACTTGACACCGGATATGAACCTACTAAAAGCCTGTTTTCTCAGGTGAGCGTTTAAGGGCTATCATGGCCCTCTTGTATGGAATTGGAGCCTACACAAGGAGGGATCAAAGTGGTGTAGGCAGGTAATTCTAATTGTTAGGTCATTATTGCTATGTGATATGTTTCAGGTCTCTTTCCCAGTGATGATTCAAGAGAGAAAAAACAGTTGGAGTTTTTGAGGGTAGCATCACACTTGATGAACTTCCACTATGGTCTGAATGGCCCCAATCCCAGGAGGGTTAGTTTCTCACCTAGCTCTGGCAGTGAAATGACTGCATCCCCTGCCACCAGGATCCATCATCCTGTGGTGAATGGTAACACGTCTTCACCCTACAATCAGGGTCAGCCCTCTCTAGGCATGGTTGAATACCCTCAGTCTCCACTCTGTAACACAGTTCCATCTCAGGTTATAAACAATCCATCTTCAGACTGTAACAATATAAACAACCAGTTGTCTAACAATAAAACTGTTCAGTTGCCACAACAAGCAACATTGACAAATAGTGAAAATAGATTTGAAAACAGTAGTGAAAGTGCAGGAACAATTTATACGGATAGTGGCACTAGTCTGCATGAAAGTCTTACACTGCAAGATCATAAGGTTTCCCTTTCCAACAATGACCAGCAAGGTGCTGATAAGGAGAATGAAAGGTGTGAACATAATGAGACCAGTGGACACAGTGAACAAACAAACAATGGATTGAAGGTAAAAGATATGGAGACAAATATTGGTAAGTCAACAACAGAGAGAAATAAAGAGAAATCCATGACAAACAATTCTGGTAAAAACAATATGGTCAAGCCTGAGGTTGGTGAAAAACAAAGACCCAGAGGTTATCAATCTAAGAGGACGGTGACAGCGGATGTAGGAGATCTTGACTCTAGTAATGAAAGGAATGGTTCTGATGTAAAGGTGGACAGTGGTAATGTAGCTGACAGCTGTAGCAGAGGAGATGGCATGTGTACAAATATTAACAAGCGTAATAAATGTAAGGAAATCAAGTGTAAAAGTGTAATGAATATTGAGGTCCATGAAGAGACAAAAACACAAGATGAAAGTGAAGCAGTTCATTCTTCAGCACAAGACTGTGAGAATAGAAAAACGAAGAGAAGCTCTGCAAAAAGTAGCAATAAACATCTGCAGCATGTGACATTGTTAACAGAACAGAGCAAGAAGGATCAGGAAACAACAATGAATCATCAGCCTCAAGCTGTAAGTGTGAAACTGAACAACGTATCTGTAACTAATGACCTTGAAGTTCAAAGTGTCTCTAGCATTAAACATAAAGGAAGCAAGAGACGAAAAGACATTGTTAGGGAAGATAGTGAATATCTAAATGATACAAATAGCCCGGTAAAGCAAAAGAAAAGAAAAGCAGAAGTTGTGAAAAACTTTGAAGATGGAAATCTTGGTGAAGGTGATGAATACATTGTAAATACACCTAATAAATACCTGAGAACTGAATCTCGTAAAATCCAAAGTCAGGGTGTTGAACTAAGAAAAAGTAAAAGTCCACAAATTGCACACATTGATGGGCAATGCATGAGTCCTGTGACAGCAACAGTCGGCTGTGAAGATTTAGGCCAAGGCAGTGGAGGTAAGGTTGACAAAGTTAGAAGTGAAGATACAAGTGCTATAAAAAAGGACAATCCACTTCATAATGACACGGGAAAATTACCGATGAATGCAAGAGGAGAAACAGCTGTCAATAGAAGATCAGTTCCATTTGTTAACAAAAGGGGAGTTCGAGCGGTTAACAGAGTTGGAGATCTGAATGCAAACAGAAAAGATGGAAGCAATGTAAGTGGAAAGGACACTTGTGTTAGCATTATGAAGGATTCACTTGTGTGCAGTAGCAAGGTTCTGTTTGAGGGAATTTTGAAGAATAACCACCCATGTGTGGTACTGAAAAGAATAAAGTTCCTTGATGATGCTGTGAAAGGACAAAGCTTAGGTTAATATGGAGCAACACATAACTAGAGGAAATAGATAATTTGGAATAATGTTCGCAAGAAATCAAGAGCAGACATTTAAGCTTTTTGTCTTGTATATGCCATAAATCATGTTAGAATGATGTTTTTTTTTATTTCAGACAATTGCAACAATAACACAAATTGTCAGTATATTTCATTTATTTCATGTCAAAGAAAAATCACATTTAATGTTTTTTTTTACTCAGAAGCTGTTTAAATGTTACCACAAATTTATAGAGAAGTTTCCATATATTTATGGATGTTTGTTCTAGACTTAAAGTAATAAAAAAACATTTTTTGAACTTGTGCCATAAATATTAGATGCCAAGGTTCCGTAAACTCAGAGACTGATAGGGGGAATGAATGTGAACTGATTGTTTCAAATTGATGGGCCTTAAAGTGAACTGAATGCTGAATAACAGTGGACCCACAAGTAACAAAACAGAGAGAGAGAGAAAGAGAGAGAGAGAGAGAGAGAGAGTAGGATGAATAATAATTTGTCTGTCTGTATTTGTTTTATTACTGTTTCTTCAATTGTTTCTTGTTGTGTCAATGCATGTGAGTCTATCTCAGGTGGCCGTTTATTACATGCACTTCACAAACTAATCACATTCTTATCTTACTATGAAGAAATTATTTTGATCTTTTTTGTAAGGCCTTGTGTTCAAACTTGAGAAGATCTTTCTTTTGTTTGTTATTCTTTTATGTTTTGTTTTAAAAAACAAATTGCAAACTAGTGAAAGGAAAGTTTGGAATGCTAAAATATTGTTAGACTGTTGTATTTTGATTGACAGATCAAAGTGTTTGTAAAAAGTCAACATTCCTATTTTGGGGGACTCTGTTAACATATTATAATTTTGTTCTGTTTTGTAGTGCTTTGTTGAAAATCATGTTACTTCTAACATGAAGTTTTGATTACAAATGCCATGTTATATATACTTCCTTAACAATGTGTTTACTTGTCCTCTATTGAATCAAGCACTAATGACAAAACAAGCACATTTTAGTTCCAAGCATTTTTATCCATACAGAATATTTCAGTGCTTACTCCTTTTGTCTTTTTTTCACTTGTTGAAGTCTATGAAGAAGATGTGTCAAGCAATTTTATGTCAGAAAATTAACTTTAAAAGATTTAATTATTGCTTGTTTATTCCAGGGTAAAACACATTTCATAAATTGTGAAGTTTAATTATTTTGTTAAAGTTCTTTTATTGTTGTAAATGTCTTAGCATCATTTAAAATAAATACCTAAGCACAGAGAGACATAAATAAGATTATTTTATATCATGACATTATAAGCATAAGTTATGATATATTCAACATGTACTGAAAAACAACAACATGGTGTTTCTATTTACATGATTTAAATATCTGTACATGTGTAGTGTACTGATTTAAAGTTAGGACGTAAGTTAGCGTACTGGCTTATTTCAACAAGATGATGGTAACAGCTATCATGGTGCACATTGTTCTCCCTTAACCTGGCAGAGAATCGATCAAGAATGTTTGCAGTCATATTTCCCCTTCTAGTCCTAACAACAAACATGGAAATGTCCATTGTCTGCATAGCAACAGTGAAAAAACATTATTCTTGTAAGTATATATTTGTCTAAGGAAACACTTAAGGTGCTTTGCGAATAAACCTTAGGTGGTCAGAGATTTTTTTTGCAGGTAAACGAATACAGGTTTAGGAAATTATCAACATAAGGGATCACTGAGGATGTTTAGTGAATTAGGTCTCTTTCTAGGCCAAGTCATATCAAAATGACAATTTTTATTAGGAGATGGACAAAATCCCTTCTTGAATCTTTTCTGTTTATTTTAGCATCTCAGATTCCTAAAGTAAATTTTTCAAGATGGACATAATTCCCATCGTAAATTTTGTTTACACATTGCAGCGTTTTTTTATTTGGTTTGCACAGTTCAGTCTTGTAAATATAGTCATAATTACACAACATTTTTTTCTAATAAAATCAAATTTTGAGAGATATTTTATTTTTTCAATATGGGAGGGGTTATATTCACTTTGGAGAGTTAAAAAGACAGGTTTTGTCTGAGAGGGATTTTGTCCTACAAACACTTTTTCATCAGATAATGATAATCTTAACAAAGAATTAGCATTTTTAGAAACATTATTTTATTACACATTTTGGTGTTTTTGTGTAGAAAGAAAATTCAGGCAGTATTGTAAATACAGGTAATCGTCTGATAAAAAGTTGAGTTAATTTGTCTTTTTCTTTTAGGCATTAAATGACGTTACAATTTTGTGTAAGTGACTACAGAGTTTTGCAGTTAAGCTTACATAATGTTTCACTAATATTAAATGTACTGCCTAATCATTGTATCACCATATAAGGCATTGTTCCTGACATGATCCATTTTATTGACTAGTAATGACCCACTTAATGTGCTGATAATATTGTCACCTTGATACTCACACAATAAAAAAACAGTAAAAACAAAACATGGCAACATGTTTGTTAACATGGAATACAAAACAACATGTCATTATTTAATGAGTGGTTTAAAAATTCTTTTACACATTGCTTTTAGCAAACTTATAAGTTTTGTGAAAATTCCAAAATGAAAATAAATTTCCCCACATCATTTAGAGGGGCATGAAGTTTTGCTATTTAAGGTATAAACAATATCACTATAGTAGATGGTATTTGTGTGTTGTTTATCACTTAATGTTATAACTGACTTATAAGATCATGCAGTGTTATTATTATGAAAGATAACATTGAGCACAAAATCAATGTTTTATCTATGACACGGAAAAGGATTGGTTATTCTAAACAAACCTTTGCTGCTTTGCACTTAACAACAGGATGTGTTAGGTCGGCATTGGTTTCCATTTACTCATGAGATGAGTTTTTATGTATAAATATTATTTGATTTTTCTTTTCAATATTTTAAACATTAGAGAAAACATTTGCTTAGAATTGTTCTTTCTTGATAAATGTTCATAATTGATTATAACAGTGATTTGATTCTCTTAATGTCTTAGAATTGTTGTTTAGAATTCATAAAACAATATTGTCAATTGTAATGGGGTATTTGCCACTTCTTGGTTGCATTTTTTTTTTTCGGTATATGAGTGAAATGTTAGTTGTAATATACTGGACCTGGTAGCGCAGTCGGTAGAGCGTCGGCTCCAGGTATGGGAGACCCTGGGTTCGATCCCGGGCAGCAACATTCCAAAGTATTTAAAAATGGTTGTGGTATAGCTCCCTTGCTAACGCTCAAGCAGATATAAGGGTAGTTCCACAACTGGTTGACCCGGTATCAAGATAATGTGACTGGGTGTGGTATCATGCCAGGTGTTCACAGCATGCTATACACATTGAAGGCAGCACTATATCTGCTTAAAGTGGACACTGTCTCCTGATTGCTGAAATACTGTTGGTGGGACAGTAAACCCAATAAACAAACAAGCTGTTATAACCAGTAGCAGTTAACAGGACTGATGTTGATTATTCTACTATTGTGTTGTCTTGGGCCACATGTAGGGTCTTATCTTGGTTATGAACATAATTATGAACATAATTTCAAGCAAAATGGTTTGTTCTTGTTTTGTTTTTATAACACTTCATATTCTTCATTTATACTATATTGTGTTCAGATAATGTAAATACATGTAAGTAACAAGTTGCATTGTTTGAGTTTACTGTTATTGTTAAAATTGTTTAAATATAAGAAGTTTGTTTATAATGGATGGCAATGGTTCACAAAGTAATGAAACCGGTTAATTGATTGTAATGATGTAATTATGTTACATCTGTTGGTGTAATGTTCATGTTTATTGACTTTACCTTTCATAATTATTGACTTTAACTATCACAATTATTGACTTTACCTATCACAATTATCAACTTAACCTATCACATATATTGATTTTCCCTATTATTATTGACTTTAACTATCACAATTATTGACTTTACCTATCACAATTATCAACTTAACCTATCACATATATTGATTTTACCTATTATTATTGACTTTAACTATCACAATTATTGACTTTACCTATCACAATTATAAACTTTACCTATCACAATTATCGACTTTAACACAATTGTCGACTATACCTATAATTATTCACTTAACCTATCACAATTATTGACTTTGCCCATCACGGTCACTAGATGTCTGATTGCCCCCTTCACTATTTTTGTTAATCTGATAATAATGCTGCAGATAAGACCTCCAGGTGGATATGGTTAAGGAGGTGTCACCAGAACTGGATCTAGCTACAAACTTGCAGTGCTGGATCAACTCTGTAGCCCCACCAGACTTGAGTGGTCTGGAATTAAAGGGGCAAAACACTCCGAGATGTATGGCTTCCAGCTGATGATGTTTGCTTGCTTAAATGGCATTACACATCTGTATTCAACATGGATTGCCACCATGGTTATAAGGTGTCAGGATATGACCTAAAGGTGTAGTTAATTGAGAAAATACATACCATCGTCACAATATGTGAGTGAGAGTTATTTTAACATTCTTTGATGGTTGTCCCAAGAAATTTTATAGACTTAACCTCTGACATGTCATTTCAGGACTGGTAAATAGTTTGTAACAATATTCAAGTGGGGCTTTTCCTTTTTTTATTTCCTAAAATTTAAATAGCTATGGATGTATTGTGCACAGCAACATCTTATCACCACTGCCCAACAAATGATGATTCAATTCAAAGGGAATTTTAGTTATTTATATAACTTGAATTTCATATAACTTTGCTAAATTGTACATTTATAATATTTTGACATTTTGTGAAAAAAAATAGTGATTTGAATTCTGGAAAAATAAATAAAATAACAATGTAATATTAAAATCCATTGCATTGTTAATGTCAAATTGCATCACCTTACCCTAATAGAAGGCAACAGTAAAATTGTACATCAATTAAAAAAAATATGGGAAACTGAGCTAAAATGTTCAGATAACAGAGAAGGGTCAGTAATGGGCTTACATTGGTTTGAGATGATAAGAAATATATTCTGTGCACCATTCCAAACAACATCAAGCATCAGTTTATTGAAAAGAACTTGTGTTTCAAAACTGGAAACAAGTTGTTTTGGAATTGGCAGACAGAGCCAGAGTATGTCACCATCAAAAGTAATATAAAGTGTAATGCATAAGTGGGTGTTAAAGGCAGTAGTGGACTTAGCCAGCCAATGCATAGTACAATGAAAAAAAGTTAAACTTCTGTGTGTTACATTATAAACTATTTTGTATTGCATGTTTTTGAATTTTTGGTCTTGCATTTGACTGAGCCAGTATTTAATGAAATCTGGGTCGATATGAAAATAAGGAGTTTTGATTGGCTAATGCAACAGGGCCAATATGAAAGTAAGGAACTTTGATTGGTTAATACAACAGGGCCAATACGAAAAAAAGGAATTTTGATTGGCTAATGCAACAAAGCCAAAATGAAGACAACATGGCAAACAGAAAACATTAAATTTAATCTATTTTCGCAGTAACACTATTTCTAAAGTTCTGATGTTCATATTTTAATGAAATGGAATCAAATAATAATGTTGAGACCGATATAAAATCTAAATGTCTCGTATTCCTGCAGTTAACATGTTATTCATTGGATTAATAATAATCATGGACCTTTTTTTTATTTTTTATGGGCAAGGTCTAATTAAAAGCATCCTTGGCCACATAACTCTGCCTATATGAAATCACCTTGCTAATTAGTAATTTATGTGAATTATTGCTTAGTGTTGACCTTGCATTGTGTATAAAACCCTGTATGGCCACAAGTTGAATAAGATGTTTGTGAAACATGGCATTTTGTTATAAGCATATCATGTAAAGGGAAACTTTGCCTCTTTTGATTGTTGATACTGGTAGTTATATTTGCTGTAAACAGATATTGTTATATAAACATTATTTACAAAGTCTGCACATTTCTGGAACTTCCCTCTTACTGTGACTGTAAGAAAGAACTGTAGGCCACTTATAGTTTGAGAGAGACTGAAAATGTTATTCTGGAACATCCCTCTTACTGTGACTGTAAGAAAGAACTGTAGGCCACTTATAGTTTGAGACTGAAAATGTTATTCTGGAACATCCCTCTTACTGTGACTGTAGGAAAGAACTGTAGGCCACTTATAGTTTGAGACTGAAAATGTTATTCTGGAACATCCCTCTTACTGTGACTGTAAGAAAGAACTGTAGGCCACTTATAGTTTGAGACTGAAAATGTTATTCTGGAACATCCCTCTTACTGTGACTGTAGGAAAGAACTGTAGGCCACTTAAAAATTGAGAGAGACTGAAAATGTTATTCTGGAACTTCCCTCTTACTGTGACTGTAGGAAAGAACTGTAGGCCACTTATAGTTTGAGAGAGACTGAAAATGTTATTCTGGAACATCCCTCTTACTGTGACTGTAGGAAAGAACTGTAGGCCACTTATAGTTTGAGAGAGACTGAAAATGTTATTCTGGAACATCCCTCTTACTGTGACTGTAGGAAAGAACTGTAGGCCACTTATAGTTTGAGAGAGACTGAAAATGTTAGCTCATTATTACTTTGCCCATTGTATTTTATTCTATCATATAACTGTAACTAAAGATTACCTATATTTAATTATCACTATTACAATTTATTTTGCTAATACATTGCACAAGTCTATGTATACATAACCTTTACACAGCAGGGACATTATTTAAGGTGACGTGTTAAATTCATATGTTTAAAACCGGATACCGATTTTGTAACCAAAGCCATCTATCTTATTTTGCGTGTGTGTTCAAGTGGAATTAGCTAAGTGCCATAAGGTCATTCTGACCGATGTTATTTGATATGTGCATTAAAGAAACAGGTTTGGAACATGTTACTATACCACCACCAGAAATACATTACAACTTCACCATTGTTGCGCCATTCTTCGTGACATTTGTTCTTCTGGTATAGGTTTGTTTATGAAATATATTGCAGTGACACCATTCTAGTCTTAATGGAAATGTTCAGCTTTCATTTGTGAAGGTATGTGCTTGAAAGGTTTGGAGAATTTAAATAAAATTGATTTGGCTGTATGGGAGAAAGGGTACTGCCTTAAACTGTCAGATACATTGTACTGTTTAAGACAAACTATTGTTTGTCTATTATGGAGTTTAATTAACTGCAAATGTATAGGACCAATACAAACTTTCAGGGTCCGTTAAAGTACATAGTACCCAAACAATGATTTAATGTCATTATCATGTTACTTATTTCCCAGTTGTGGATAACTGTATGTATTTGAGTTGCTGTATCAAGATAAGTATTCAATTGTTCACTTTGTAACAAAGTTACTCATTTGAACTCGTATCATCAGTTACTTACTCCCATGGGATTTTATTTCTTTATCATGACTTATTGGATTGTCAATTATATTTAATTTTCTTTTTTTTTTTATATAATTTTTAAGATCAGCAATAGTGTGAAGATTTTTTGATACATGTCTGTTTCTCGAGTATTTTGTAAAAACAATTGTTGAAAACAGAAGGGGTTTTTATGTGCTTTTATTAACAGTGTTGATTGATTGTATCACATGTCCATGTCTGTAGATGAGATAATCATTGGAAGAATTGCTTAGAAATCTTGTTTTGAGGCCACAAGAGTTTGGTTAAATATTATCAAATAAACATCAATTTGAAACTAACTAGAGTTAGTGATTAGTGTCATGAACATTTGAAATTATAGGCCTTTATTGGATATATAACATTGATGTAATTTATATTTTAAGCATTAATTGTACTTTGAATTATTAAATTTTCATGTCAATACATACTTATTACATACTTCAATATTTAGGTGTCAAATATTTAACATTGTAAGCATTAATTGAAATTTGGTGAGTATAAGTTTTAAGTATTTGACATTTTCGAACATTAAATACAAATTTCATTAAGGTGTGGTTAAAATAATTACAACTTGAAATAAAGCTTATTGGTACAATTAAAGAGTGATTAGCATCAAAAGATATCCACCAATACATTGTATGTCAGGAAACAAGACTAAATTATCAAGAGGAATGTTAAGCCCTTTTCAGTAATGTGTAAGATGCTTGTTTTCTCCATTTGAAAACCAAATATTTTTTAGGCTTATGCCTTGTCATTTCTACATTTAAATCTAAAGTTATTTTTGTAAAAGCTAGATATTTAATAAAAAATTATGCTACCTGAACAACAGATGAAAAAGTTATTTCATTTTATACTGAAATAACAAAGTTGTTTTTCTATTCTATTTCATCACAAACAGCACATGTATTCAATCACTGAGATGTAAGCCCATGTTTGTGTTCATCTTATTGCTCCAGGTAGAGAGAACCGGGGTTCGCAAGAAATGGGTATTTTAGCGGGTTAATATTACTGAGTATAAACTCATGGTTTTAACTATGTTACTATGTTGTTAAGTTCTTTGCTTTCATTTATCAGTTTTACTCGACATACTGCTATGGTAAGTTGAAATAAGATAAGGTTGTTTCACTACTTTGATTTTTCTTTATGCTCCACATCCCCTTTAAAGAAGAGTGAGCATAATTTATGTGTTGCAGACGCTTTTTTGGTTATTCTTTTGGTCGGTAGACCACTGCACTTCCAATTGATATTAATAATGCACAAGTCTAAAATCCTCAAATTTGGTTGGAACAGTGGTTTTAAGGGTCGAAGGTTCAAAAAGTCAAGGTCACAGTGACCTTGAAAAAAAAGTTCTTTCTAGTGTTTATTTTTGTAAAAAAGTTGTAAAGTTTTAAGAACATTTCCTTCGTCTTGACACTTTTTTTGTCAGTTATTTTTTAGAATCTCTATATTTTATACCTGAACATCTTTGGTAGACATTGGCAGATTTCACTTCATATATCATCAAAGGGCAGTTTTATGATTGAGTGTTTGGAGGAGGATACATAGATACAGCATGATCAGACTTTGCTTTGTTAGTCTAGCTTTGGATTGATACAGCTTTAACATTGAACTGATCAAGAAATACCATGATTAAACCTTTAAGACACTTGCATGTGGAAGAGGTAGTTGTACATGTACTGCCATATAATCATTGTTGTATCCCTGATACAAAGTAAATAGATGCGAATATTGCAGAATGTCCTTTGAACAAGCTATCTCTGCTTTCATCAGTCAGATTTTGATGTAACTTTAAAGGACTGGTACCAAGCCCAGTTGTACATACACATATTGTTGGCATGTCATGACTGGTTTGATTTTAACTGAGTTAAGGCCCTTTGTTACATTGTACATTAAAACAGTCACAAGCAGTATCTGGAGGTATTCATCATCTTACCATGATAATTCTTGTTTAAACTTTTTAACATTTCCTAACATACATGTACATAAGTTGTACAAAGTTCATTTTACCTGATTATATCTCAATTAAAATGTTATTTCTTGTCATGTCTTAATTGTATTTTCTGCCAATTATTTAAATTGAACAAAACTTATTTGATATATTTTTTCATTATGCGAAAGTACTACAGTTTTAGGAAAGAAAGCAATAAATTGCTACAAATATTTTTTTAAATGTTGAAATTGCATGGCTTTGTCCCAATATACTTTCATCCTGATGGCAAATGAGCAAAATTACATCTCATAAACAGCCATGTAAGGACATTTAATTCTGTTTCACAACAATAAAACTTAATATTTTGAATGTATTTTCAATTAACTCTTATTGTGTACAGTACAGCCACTGCACTTTAAATCAGTTAAGTTTTTTTATGAAATATTTCGGACATAAACAAAATCTTAAATCATATTTTCTGCACATTTTCAAAACACTCATATGTGTGTTTGCATTCAAAACAAAAATAATATAGCAATAAGAAAAATTTATTCAACAATAAAAATGCATGAACATATCAAGAATTAGGCTATCAGATAAAAGGAAAACAAAGCTTGACAAAAAGTATACATAGAAAATAATAAACAGCTGAAGCATCGAAAACTAAGTACATCGTACACCTACTGGAAGTATCTAAAATGTAAGGAAATATACACAACTTGAAACAAAGGTTTCTAGAAAATGTTTATTTTAAGTAAAGTATTACTAAAATATTAAAAAAAATATTGTTTAGGAATATTTAGTTTGCTTTAATGTAAATAAAACATTGACATAATTTCGACATGCCTAACAAAAAGCAGATACATGAATAAATGTTATGCTTGCCCCTACTATCACATTGAAATAACAATTAATCATACATAACTAACTGTTTCTGATTTTTAATGCAAAACTGGCATCAAAGTTAAGTGATAATTACATACCTAATATTTATCCAAATTATTAATTATATATGAATGACTTTACTGAATACATGACAATAGCTCTTCTAGTCTTCTACAGCATCAACCCATTAGAGTTTAGTGTTTGCTCACAAAGACAAATAGCTTCATGCAACAGATAAATAGGAACATATTCTTAGTCCTGTCTTACTGGGAAACTTTAAATATATCAAAAATAGTTCATAGCAAAAAAAACATAAAAACAGGACAACATGATGTTAATATGTCGATAAATTTTGCACCAAACTGCATGTGTTTTCATATTTTCATTATCAAACATACACATGCAAAAAAGCTCAAGCACACAAGAGAAATCCTGAAATCCTCTAACTATTTTGGGGAATTGATTTTCATAGCACTCGCATAATCCAACTTTTATAACGTCTCCTACAATACAACCTGTCTACCTTACGTGTGAAACATACAGGTCTCTGACATCTATGAACACTTCTACAAGAAAATAGGCCTGGATGAACTCTGAACTAAAATCAATATCACTGCCATTGACACTCAATTTGTAAATCATTTCAAAATCATAGAACTTTTCAGTTCAAGAATTACATAATTCATACATTTAATAATATTGTACATTATATACAACAGATTTAGAAGTAAATATCATGCCAACATTACTATCATGTAGGCCACACAAAGCCATCTCATACAACAATATCAATAATGAACACTTATGTATGACACTTTTTTTATCATTATAGTTTAAATTAGTTTAAATTATATCCTTAACATAAATCCACCTTATGCACTATAGTCTATCATGAAGAAAAAATGATTTGGTTAATTGTTCATATGGTCACCTATAAATATTTTGTCAGAATTTCAAATAATATTTTATCTGTCAATGACTTCAACAAAATTGGCGGGAAACATTCCTCTGGAGCCATCTGGAGCTGTTCCAATCCACCAACCAGCATCAACTTGATCAATATCCGTAAGGATGTCATCGGGGTCAAAGGTTATCTCCGTGTCATCAGCTGAAAAGCAAAAATGTTCCAAAAATCAAAGAAATAAAAGCAAAGAAACTCCCTTTACATTGTTTTGCTAAGATACAAACACAACATGAATAGAATTATTGTTATTTTGGCTTACTGACCTGCCTGGTAGTCATACAAGGCTCGAACACACAACCCCTGGCTGGCTCCGCCGGCAGCTGACACATCGACTGGTTCTTGTTGTTCTACCTCAGCTGCCTGGCTGGCATGCACTGCAGGAATGTCTTGGACTGGTTCTGGTGACAGAGAACATAATTGTGAACAATGTGACTCAATTAAAATGAGAAAATTTTTATGGAAAAAACCTCAAGGGATTTCATAAACACATTATAAATATTTTTGAGACTGAAATCTTTAAGTTGTAGCAATATTTAGATTTTGTTTTTTTAAACACAATTATAGATCTAAGACACAGTATGCTTTTTCACAAATATGAAATTGTATTTTAATAAAAGATGTTTAAGGAACATGGAGATCAGTATAAATGTAATGATATGGACAATTATACACTACTAACACAGATACAAGTATTACAGTTAACTTCAAACATTTACCCTTTAACAATTAACACAAGACATTAACATACAAAACAGTTTATTTCTTTTTTTTAATTATAAATTATCTTTAAAGTTAATTACTTGGTAAAATGAAAAAATACTATTAAATTAAACTATTCAACAATGCCTTTTGAATGGTGCTACTAGGTAAGTTCTTATAATTACTTAAATGGTTTAATTGTTCACTCCATCTTACTCTAGCAAACATATTTTCGTTAACATGAAGTGGTTTGATTTATTGGTTACAACGATACAATGTACAAGTCCAAATAAAAGTCTAGTCTGTTCTGTTCTGAGGGCCTCAGCAGGCCATCACATGACTGGGATGGGATTTGCCTCCATTTTTGCCGATACTGTACAGAGACATTTCAACCATTATAGCACAGGGGCACTTATGAGGTGCCCAGGGACTGAACCCGGTCGGTCCATTATACTGACACCGACGAGTCAGGCGTAAGGCTGTCCCCTTAGCCCTGAACGTTCGGAGGGAAGCCACTACTACCAACGTTTTGGTCTTTGGTTTGACCTGGCCGGGGTTTGAACCCACGACCTCCCGATCCGCATGCCAATGCTCTACCACCTGAGCTATTGCGGTCGGTTCACATGACTGACTCAACTTATACTGACAATAATAATCAATGGACTCAATACAGGCACACTGACCATAATAGTAAATAGTGCAAAGTATACACATATTGATCTATAAGATTAAACTCGATGTTAATCAATGACTTATGTTTGTCCCAACTTCAATCTTTGAGTTCTCCAAAGAATGTAAAATGAATATTTATAAGTTTCTGTAGAGAAGAATAATTGTCCTAGAGACCAGGTTATGTGTTATAAAGCAAGGTATTAGAGAATGGCATTGCACCAGCCAGCATGTTGGTTAGCAGTCAATATTTTAGGCATACATAAAAAGGAAAAGATATATTACACTCATAACAGAGGGAGTGGATTATGGAATCAAAACAATGAATGTATTAATTAATATAGGAGTTTGTCATATGGCTAGCTAGTATATGTTGACTTTGAACCACAAATAGAACCTGATCATCTGGTTTTAACAGAATGTTTTCAAGCATTATACCAAAAAGACAATGCACCAATGTCATCATGATATGATATAATTTATGTACTGCTCTAAAACAACAACATGAAGCAATATGAGGTGTTGCTCTTATTTGGAGGAAAACCCTAGAAAATTGTAGGTGAAACCAGAGATCAGCTTGAAGACTTCCTCACAGGATTCTGCCACCAGGTGGCACTAGTAGGGATGCCCTGAGATGTTGACACGTTCATAAAAGCCTTATAATCAATACTATTCATGTGGCATCCTATTAAGCCCGTGCTTGTCAAATTTAGAAAGAATATAGGAATGTTGTTCAACAAGAAGTTTAAAATCCAGCATGGTTTTAAATCTGGCAATGTTTAGGCAAAATGGTCCACAACATGGCATCAATCTTGACCATCTTGAGCAGACATAGTTTACCATGCGAATGTCATTTTCAGTGCCTTCTTTTTAAGTCTATTTTCAGTGCCTTTATTTTAAGTCTTGTTACAAATACAGTCGCTAAATCTGACATGCCTGGAATCTATATAATACATGCTACTAAATGCCTGTAAAAATGAAATAAAATAAAAAGGAAGCCTCTCCTCCTCCATATGTCTAGGTTAAAAATAATACACAGGCTAAGTAACATTCCTTATTAATTTATCTGGACTTTAAATATATTACCATGACTACTTGATAATTATTTGCACTATTCCTTTATGAATGATTCAAACTCTCTGGCCTCAGCACTTTCTTATGAGTAACCAACATCAAATTGTTTTCTTTAAATTTTATATTTTAAAGTAATTGTATGATAATTTTGTATAATAAACTGTTAAAATGTAAACTGTTAAATGTTATTAGGCAGTCAACTTTGACTTATAAGAGATTTTAGACAAAGTTGAAGCAAGCTGGTGAATTTCAAATTGATTATGAGAACATATAGTCTAACAGGAACAAGAACATGTATTTAGAACATAAAAGTACAAAATATATTTACATAACCAGAAATTTACCATTTACATTTCATATTCATTTCTATACACCCTACATTGTTATTTATTAACCATGTCATGAAGTTTACAAATCCTTACTTACTACTTCAAATGAAAATATTGTATACATGTACTGGCAATTCAAAAAATAATTTTTCACATGCAAATATATTGATGTGCACTATTTAACAACTGCAGACAATGCATGCAATCACTTTCTCAATATATATTTTTATGTTAAGTTACATACCTTTGACTACATATAACTATTTGTCTTGTCTTGTCAGAACATAAGGCATGCCTTACAGAAAAATTACATTCAACATGACAGTTTTGTGTATAATCAAAATCCTGAGTAACATACAGCTTCAAATCTAGGGAGTAAACCTTCAGTCTCAACCACAGTTACTCAATCATTATCAATGTATCCAGACATTTTGGGTGGAGGGAGACTAGCCACATGTCTGGGTAGAACATGGGTCAACTGGAAGACATCTGACATTAAAAGTGTTTACCATGACTGGGATGCAGACCCTTGTCGTGTAAAGCCACAGGAAGTCGGAGCTCTTGCAAGAGGGAGCCTTTACCCAATGGGCCATGAGCTTCCCTCATGCTTTTTATAACCATTCTCCTTGAAGAACTGACTGATAAAGACTGAGATATACTCTCTATCTCTGGAGCCTTGTTATAAAAAGTGATAAATACAGGATGCAAAGTAACATAGATTCCTCAAGCCTTTACCGTCACCTTTCTTTGCCTTCCCTGATGCAAAAACAACCGAAACATTTAGTTGTCATGGTAACAAAAAACAGCAACATAACTGAACTATCAGTTTAGTACTTAAAATACGCACTGACAAATATTTTGGGATTAAGTTTCATTTCAACAAACTTATTATGTTTGTCATACATTGTAATCCAATTATACCTTAAAAAGTTAATTATTTAATTAATTATAATATTATTGCACATTGTTGCAATAGGTATTCTGTCTCTTAATAAATATTTAATAACTATATGAGTGTCTTAATTCAGCTTCTGTGGCATTTTAACAAAGATGGTTTCATAATTGTTTTTCCTTATATATTAAAAATGTTATTTTCATAATACTTCTTTTTTTGAAGATAGTTCCAAAACTCACAATATTTTATTATTATTAAAATACAGTTCATATCTTAGTGGTACAATCCTATTTCTTTATGCTACATTCCATTGGTTAACAGCTTTCTACTGCCTCTTCACAAACAACTAAGGCAAAAGTAGGGCATTATTTTACAAACAAATAGGGCAAAATAGGGAATTTCATTAGTTAACAATAGTGCTAAATAAGTTATTTCTTACCAGTTTTATTTGGAATTACCATTATGTTCTTACATTATGTCATCATGTTACATACCACAATCCCTTGTTCTGGCCATGCTTTAAAGATAGGCACCTGTTGACCAATATGTCTGGACTGACTGGCCAACAGACAATGCTGCTTTCAAGGATGGACATCCCAAGGTGTACTCACTAACACATCTTAACTGCTATTCACAAGAAGTGGGGAAAATGAAAATACCACTAATGCAATATTTTGAGGTTCATGTTACATTTTTTCTGAAAGCAAAAGTAGGGATAATGGAGCTTTTATTGAAAAAAGTTGGGAAAGAAAGAATCAGTTGAAAAATTTGGAAAAGTATAAAGCCTGAGTTACTAGTAATTGGTCATTTTCACTAGTTGTAATGAATGAAAGTTTCATTATTTCCTGGATATCTCACAACATTCTTAAAGAGATAAGACAGAGCTTACTTTTTCAGCTTTTAATATATATTTAAAGTTAAAATGTTTGCTTACCTTCCTCTCCCCAATCATCCTCGTCGTTTTGTTCCTCATCAGAATCTGGTTGTCTTGCTGGCAAAGCTTGGGACAATAAATTTCTCTGAGCAGGTGCTTGTGCAACAGGAGGTGGGGTTGGCTCTCTTGGGGGAGGGGTTGGCTCCCTTGGAGGAGGGGTTGGCTCCCTTGGAGGTGGTGTTGGCTCTCTTGGGGGCGGGTTGGGTTCTCTTCTGGGTGGTGATGGTGCACGCTGTGTTCTGATTGGTTCATGTGACTTTGTTGGGGGTGGGGAAGGTTGCTTCCGTGGCAATTCAACAGGTGCCTTTCTGGCTGGTTCTCTTTCTTGGTCTACAGAACCAAAGTTGTGTTTTAACTTCCTGTAACAGATCAGGCAAGACATCTTTTTTTATAAAAACAAAACAAATGTCTTTTTAAGATGTATACATATGTACACTTTACACAGAAAGTATCAACAATCACTGTTTTGTAAAAGTAAATCAAGGTGCATTATATGTAAGTTTACAAAATCAGCAAACTCTTCAAATGTATGACTGATTAACCAAAACAATGTCATCATCTTAAAAACAAATGTAGTTCGCTCTATTACTGTTGCTGGATAGCTTTGAGCACAGATGCATACAATTTAATGAGGGTTGCAATGCGTACTGACACTAGGTGGACTAGTGAATTAACAAAAACTTTACCCATCGATACAAGGGCTGTTTGAACTATGTACAGAACTATGTTAACCAGAAAGTTGTCATGTTTTTGCAATTAAATCTTCAGGGATGAAAACTAATTCTTGCCCAAATAAATAATTTGTTTTAATTTAATAGCGTGTTGAATTAAATAGGTTCACAATTTGTGTCAATAATAACACAATGTTGCCTGTATGAACATGTTAAATGAAATATGTAGGTTAATGTGTATTGCAATTGTTATGTAATTGTATGCTGTTATATAAACATAATGAACCCATTCATCATAAACACCGTGTTGGTAAGTTTTTGCATTTTGGAATAAAAACATATTTTCAGATGCCTTTTCCAAACATTAGGAAACTAAACCTTGCAAACAAATGACATCAAACCTTAGACAAGGATTGAAATTCCATGAAAATTTTTACAAAATGCACAAATGGATCGGTCTGAAATCCGTTTAACCTGGATCATAAGCAAGAACTGTAGAAACTCTATATTTACATAGATCGAGGTGTTTGGTTTACAACAGAGACTGAAGAATAAGTGTTTTTGTAATGTGCATAACTATTGTTGTTACACAATAGTCCAAAAATATTTCTATACTGACTGAAACACAGAGGTTGTTAGTATGATAAGCTGCCAGACAGAAGCCGAACATTAAAGAAAAAAAGATAACCTTATTTTACCTGGGTGGTGGTGGTGCCCTATTTGGCTGCACCTCATCGTCTGCCTGGGATAGTTTCCGCTGGAAAAATGACCGTGCGTTTGATGTCGTGGGAGCAGCAACCCGTTCAGCCTCTGCAGCTCTCTCCCTCTGGGCCTGTACAGCCCGCAGGCGCCTCTCTTCCTCTTCTTGATACGCCTTCTGTTGTTCTTCTTCCTGCACACACAAAACATACACAAATCTTACCATGTCCTACATTTCCTTACCTCAGTTAGCCATTATCTTTTCCTTTAAGGTCTCCACTCTGACCCAAGACAATGAAGTCAATTGTTTTTGGAGGGAGACATCTAAAGAAATGATAAATAATTTGTAATGTCTTTTGCACTGGAGATCCATGATGGTAGATGAATTATTGTGGAGAATGGAGTATTTATTTGGAAGTTTTAATGTTAATGCATAACACCCGCCCAACCCTCAAACCCCACCCCCCCACCCCCCTTCAAACACAGTAACTTTAATGAACAAGTATATCTCCTTGCATGCATCAAATTTTAAGACAAACCAATTTGCGGTTATTTGACTGTGAAGCATTTGTTTAGGTGAGGATCACCGACAAAACATACAAACTGAAAAGTTTCCATTTACGAACGACATTCAGACCAAGTAGAGCTTAATAAAACTAAACTGGCAAGTTGAGTCACTAACTACTTGGTATGGGGAAGTTGCAGTTGGTTAGACAAAGACAGGCGGTTCCTTGAGGTGTGAGTTCTATACTTCTATTGGCTGGGAATCAGTTTTACTTTAATGTTAATGATCCTTACCCATTTCTTTTTCTCCACTGTAGGATCTGACTGACTGGCTCGTCTCTCAGCAGCTTTTTGTTGACTGACCACCTTCATTCTTTCCTGTACCTGCCTCTCACGCTCTTCAGCTTCTTTCTTCTGCAACCATCAAAATGCTTATCATATTGGAGAATAATACAAACCAGTGGTTCAGCTAAAGAGGAAGTAGTTTTGTTTTATTTATGAATAAATGTTCATAAAAAAAAAAAAATTTATTAATGAACTGTGCATTTAATTTAAATAAGCAAGGATTCCTTTTAATAAGGAAATAAAGAACATATTGTCCTTAAACAATAAAAATACATAGTTATGTAAATATATATTCTTCTTACAAAATTAAAAATTACAAAAATTAAACATTTAAAGAATTTAAAAATGCATACAAAACACTATGCTTCAGTAGACTTCCATAAAAAAAAACATATGCATAGAGTCTTCTCTGTATGGAAGATATATGTATAGTGAATAATTAAATATGTAATTCTTATACAGTTATATTCATTCCATACATGTGAACTCTCCCACTTTTGGAGGAGACACCTACTAGACTCCCACTTTTTGGAGGGAGACACCTACTAGACTCCCACTTTTTGGAGGGAGACACCTAGTAGACTCCCACTTTTTGGAGGGAGACACCTACTAGACTCCCACTTTTTGGAGGGAGACACCTAGTAGACTCCCACTTTTGGAGGGAGACACCCACTTTTAAGGTTCAAAATTATTTGAAAAAGAGGGGTGTTTTACATTTTCAGAAATCTCCCTACTTGGAATCAGATAACTTCCCTCTTTGTTTATATGAAAATAACAATATCTCCCACTTTGCAAGTGAACATTTCCCACTTTGGCCTCAGTGAAAAGTTCACATGTATGACTTTCTATCCAAATGATCTGTAATGGTTAATGCATACAATGGGTACATACAACAGAAGTCCACAACCCAAAGAAATATGTTAACAATGTGAGATAAAAATGGTAACAATAAATGTCACTGAAATTACCATATGTTGTATGAAAGATACACCTTCAAGTTCTTGACAATGAGATGGTTAAGCCTGAATAACAAACTAAGTACAATTACCAAATTATTGCTCTGGGTGCCATTTCATCAAAGGTCTTAGGACCTGTTTATGGTCATAAGGCCACTAAATTATGTTAAGTCAGTTTCAATAAAGGTCCTACATGTAGGACTGAATTGAGCTTGAGAAAAATATACAAGTTTAGAAGTAGTCTACTGGTCCTAGGATTGGTCATGAACTTATGTTCATAAGACTTCCGGTGAAATGGTCTCCAGGACTTTAAATAGGACCTTCAACATGACCTTGACAGTTACATTTGTAAACGTTATTTGAGACACATTAAGGTGTATGTTTTTACGATTAACAATTTTGACTAAAATGCAGTAAATCATATGGAACTTATAGCTGTGACAGGTAAAAGGCATAGATTTGTGTACAGGTGGATGACGGATCGATGGATGAACTGACAGTGAGGCTGCTACATATGATATATTGCTCTTCATGGGCATTAAAACAAACAACATCAAATGTCACTTTAAATTCCAATGTAATAAAGAATATTCTTCCTTAATCGGTCAAATAATTTTTCCTTATACACAAGACTATAGAAACAAGGAAACAAATGAAGAGTTTAAAACAAACAATAATCAACAATAAGTAGTGGGTAGAAATATGGCCATACTTCATATCTGATCATGAAACAACATTATGTAGCCAGGGTACGGCTTGCTTGATCTGTATATATAGCTGTAGCAAATATTATAAAGCAATAATTTTAAGATAACTTCAATCTACATGTAGTTGAAATAATCTGTTGGCAATAAGAAATAACTGTTCAACATACAATATTTATGACTGAAAGTGAACTACCACCATGTTATTACAGTACAACTGTCTTGTTTTTAATATAGTTAAAATGCTACACTTTGGATCCAAGTAATAAAGCTCCTGGCTACTATAAATATCTGGGCCTATCCAGTCATTCTTTCTATTCAATGTAACAATTCTTAAGAATGTGCTAAATCGGATAACCACACTTAACTAGCTGACAATCAGAGTCCCTTGAATAAATTACATACTAAATAAGGTTACAATTTTACCAATGGGACATATGTTTCCACACCTTACTGAATGACCACCACTCTCATGGTACATACAACATTCCAGTCCATTGACTGACACAGTAATCAAGTTTACAACAAACAGCAAGCTGGCTATGCTTAGGTTGACATGGCATCGAGTAAAGTTGGTTAAGATGTAAGTTGAATAGGTTTGAAATTATGATCACAATCTGTGTATGCTTTGCTACATTAGTAGAATTCCACGATTTTAGTTTCTGAAGTTGAAAACTTTCAGGGAAAGTCAACAGACAGCCATTTCATTGATGTCAAGAAACTTGAAAGTGTGCCAACTTACTGGTACATGTAAGTAACTATGACTATAAATAATGTTTGTTTATTCTTGTCACATGGTATTTTTATTTTATAATACATGTATAAGCAATACGTCTCTGGTAAGTTATGAATTTATCAATTGCATGATTTTAAAAATGCTTTTGCCAGTCCAGTGAATATTTATTGTATTGCAATTCAACTGTAATATATATAGAAGTCTAGAGCTAAGTCTATGTAGTTACATATTTAACTATAAACATGTGAATACATTCAGAAAACATGCAAAGTATTTCAGCTTTTTATCTAAAACTATGCTATTTCAACTATTTATGTGATACTGTGTATGTCGTTTATTCTAGCTCAGACTTTAGGACCTTATGATGCGTTTATAATGAAGAAATTTAGAAAGAAAATGTGTTAAAACTGAAGCAAAAAGTACAGTGTAATTTAAATGGGCATTCACACAAGTTGATTTTTACTTACGGTACCTAAAACAAAACACAAATAACATTTAGTGAGGCCTGAATTTAAACATATGAACCTAAAACAAAACATTTGCACACTCTAGTGGCAGAACCCAAGGTCTTTAGTGGCAGTTTTATGTTTGTTCATTCAGGTTTTGATTTTACAGGTGCTCAACAGAAACGACTGGCAGTGTTTAATATATCTGTAAGTGTTTATAAATTGTTTAATTTTATTACATGTGAAGCACCAAGAACACATTTTCATCAACACCAACTTCAGTTCAGACATAATACACGCATGACCACGTTAATAGTCATTTGTTATTTTAGACAAGTGTATCAGAGTTGGTGAGAAGAATGTGTTAATTGTCTTAGTTACAGAGGTACAACTTCTCATTTGTCTGTTACCGTTTCCCCAATGAGGATTAAGGCCAGGAATGCAGAGAATTCACAGGAGTACTTTAATCTCTGAGGATCACAAAATGCGATGCATTAATATTCGGCGACAGCTAAGTCAACACAAAACCTCAAGATCCCAAACTTTGTTAAAACATCAAATAAAACTTGGTTCCATTACTATGGATTATTATTTTCTGAAAAGCTTATGTGAATGTCCATTTCAGAAAGAGGAAACAAGCTACCTAATCATGCAAGATGAATATTACATTGCTTTTGTTCTGATTAAAAAATTAAATATTAGTATATAAAAAGCTTGTCAAAAAAACAAAGCTTAACAATACCATGCAAGGGCTCTAATATATATATAGTATTTTTTTGTCCATGCAAGACAATATAACACCTATCTGTTCCAATCTTTTAGTTTAATCAATAACCAATGAGTCAGCTTATTTAAAAGGAAGTAAATCTACACAGAATGTTAACTTGACAAACTTATGCTACAAAATAATAATGTGCTCCCCTTCCACATAAATATAAAAAGTAAATGAAAAAAGACCACAAGAATATGAAAGCATGTATGTTAGCAGATATACTGCAAGTCATTCTACACATCACACCAACCACCATGCAAATGTCACCTCTCTCTGTTTCCTCTCCTCATCCAAGGATTTCTGTCTTTCCAACAACTGTCGTTTCTCCTCAGCTATTCGCTGCATTTCTTCAGTCTTCCCAAACAAATATTTATTTGAAACCATATAAAACAAGCACACAGAAAACATGTATGTCACAAAAACAGGACTGTAAAAAAACAAACATTTATGTTATTAGCGAAGACAGCTGTCAAAAGAAAAACATGAATGTTGTGGATAAAAAAGTAAGTCTAGAAAAAATATGAAAGTTAAGAAAATTGAAACAAACAAAAAAAATATCAAGAGGAAACATGAGGATAAAAAGACATCAGGTATAAGTAAAAGGCTTTTAATACTGACACAATTTGTGTTGATAGTAAACATTACAAGAGACAACACATATCGCAAGACAGCATGTTTTTATGTCTAGTGAAAACATCAACGTCAAGACAGTACATTGTCATCAAAAAACATGAAAGTTAAGGATTGGAAATACATAGATAAAATAAATTTAATAAAATGCCATGAACACTTTCTATGCTAAAACCCTTGGTAACATAATTATGCCACTGGGCAAACCAATCCTGGAATTAGATGTTCTTAATTTAATATATCTTGAATCAGGATTTCTATTTTGCAATCTTTAAAATGTAGGATTACTACATAGTTTACCTCCAGGGTTTGTACAATTGCTCAAATGATAAATTACAAGAAAGAAGTTGACAATGTTACCTCCGTTTTTGCCCAGAACTTGTCTCTTGCTTTGATATTGATGTCTTTAGCTGCCTGCGTTTTCTGGTAAACCGAGCCCTGTGTGCGAGGATAACAGGAAAGGGAGAGTGCAAAATACATTGGTGCAGGTTAATATATCAGTGGGTAAGAGGGATAGGTAATAGTATCACAATGGGTCATTATATCAAAAAATAAACAATAAAAACAAACATTTTTATTAACAGATAACTTATTTTGAACCAGGAATTAGCTTGAATAATCAATTGTTATTGAAGTTTTGCCACATCAAATGACGACACATGCCATCATTATGTGTGTTTAAAATGTTCAAACATAATGGGGAACCTGTATCCCATCAACATGATAACTCTTCATCCACTCTGGATTCAGACTAGGGCTGTATATAAAACCTGTGGATAAACATGTCATACTACTAAGCCATATGAGTTCCAGTCTCAACTGACAGGAAAGCTATCATGTGATGTCTTACAAGTTTGTAGTCTGGGGTCATCCTCCACCAATATTCCTTGGATAGTGTCATCGTGACGGCCATTATGTTGGTGTATGACAGCCATTATGTTGGTATATGATGGCCATTATGTTGGTGTATGACGGCCATTATGTTGGTGTATGACAGCCATTATGTTGGTGTATGACAGCCATTATGTTGGTATATGATGGCCATTATGTTGGTGTATGATGGCCATTATGTTGGTGTATGACAGCCATTATGTTGGTGTATGATGGCCATTATGTTGGTGTATGATGGCCATTATGTTGGTATATGATGGCCATTATGTTGGTGTACGATGGCCATTATGTTGGTGTATGATGGCCATTTTGTTGGTGTATGACGGGCATTATGCTGGTGTATGATGGCCATTATGTTGGTGTATGATGGCCATTATGTTGGTGTATGACGGCCATTATGCTGGTGTATGATGGCCATTATGTTGGTATATGATGGCCATTATGTTGGTGTATGATGGCCATTATGCTGGTGTATGAAGGCCATTATGTTGGTGTATGACGGCCATTATGCTGGTGTATGATGGCCATTATGTTGGTGTATGATGGCCATTATGTTGGTGTATGACAGCCATTATGTTGGTATATGATGGCCATTATGTTGGTGTATGGCGGCCATTATGTTGGTATATGATGGCCATTATGTTGGTGTATGACAGCCATTATGTTGGTATATGATGGCCATTATGTTGGTGTATGACGGCCATTATGTTGGTGTATGACAGCCATTATGTTGGTATACGATGGCCATTATGTTGGTATATGACAGCCATTATGTTGGTATATGATGGCCATTATGTTGGTATATGACAGCAATTATGTTGGTATATGATGGCCATTATGTTGGTGTATGACGGCCATTATGTTGGTATATGATGGCCATTATGTTGGTGTATGACGGCCATTATGTTGGTGTATGACAGCCATTATGTTGGTATATGATGGCCATTATGTTGGTATATGACAGCCATTATGTTGGTATATGATGGCCATTATGTTGGTATATGACAGACATTATGTTGGTATATGATGGCCATTATGTTGGTGTATGACGGCCATTATGTTGGTGTATGACAGACATTATGTTGGTATATGATGGCCATTATGTTGGTATATGACAGCCATTATGTTGGTATATGATGGCCATTATGTTGGTATATGACAGCCATTATGTTGGTATATGATGGCCATTATGTTGGTGTATGACGGCCATTATGTTGGTGTATGACAGCCATTATGTTGGTATATGATGGCCATTATGTTGGTGTATGATGGCCATTATATTGGTGTATGACAGCCATTATGCTGGTATTTGATGGCCATTATGTTGGTATATGACAGCCATTATGTTCGTATATGATGGCCATTATGTTGGTGTATGACGGCCATTATGTTGGTATATGATGGCCATTATGTTGGTGTATGACGGCCATTATGTTGGTGTATGACAGACATTATGTTGGTATATGATGGCCATTATGTTGGTATATGACAGCCATTATGTTGGTATATGATGGCCATTATGTTGGTATATGACAGCCATTATGTTGGTATATGATGGCCATTATGTTGGTGTATGACGGCCATTATGTTGGTGTATGACAGCCATTATGTTGGTATATGATGGCCATTATGTTGGTGTATGATGGCCATTATGTTGGTGTATGACAGCCATTATGCTGGTATATGATGGCCATTATGTTGGTGTATGACGGCCATTATGTTGGTGTATGACAGCCATTATGTTGGTATATGATGGCCATTATGTTGGTATATGACAGCCATTATGTTGGTATATGATGGCCATTATGTTGGTATATGACAGCCATTATGTTGGTATATGATGGCCATTATGTTGGTGTATGACGGCCATTATGTTGGTGTATGACAGCCATTATGTTGGTATATGATGGCCATTATGTTGGTATATGACAGCCATTATGTTGGGATTAGGGATTAGGGATTAGCCGGCATTTTTGCCGATACTGCGCAGCGACATTTCTATCATTATAGCACAGGGGCACTTATGAGGTGCCCAGGGACTGAACCCGGCCGGTCCATTATACTGACACCGACGAGTCACGCGTAATGCTGTCCCCTTAGCCCCGAGCGTTAGGAGGGAAGCCACTACTACCAACTTTAAAGTCTTTGGTACATTATGTTGGTATATGATGGCCATTATGTTGGTGTATGACGGCCATTATGTTGGTGTATGACAGCCATTATGTTGGTATATGATGGCCATTATGTTGGTATATGACAGCCATTATGTTGGTATATGATGGCCATTATGTTGGTATATGATGGCCATTATGTTGGTATATGACAGCCATTATGTTGGTATATGATGGCCATTATGTTGGTATATGACAGCCATTATGTTGGTATATGATGGCCATTATGTTGGTGTATGACAGCCATTATGTTGGTATATGATGGCCATTATGTTGGTGTATGACGGCCATTATGTTGGTGTATGACAGCCATTATGTTGGTATATGATGGCCATTATGTTGGTATATGATGGCCATTATGTTGGTGTATGACGGCCATTATGTTGGTGTATGACAGCCATTATGTTGGTATATGATGGTCATTATGTTGGTGTATGACGGACATTATGCTGGTGTATGATGGCCATTATGTTTGTGTATGATGGACATTATGTTGGTATATGACGGCCATTATGTTGGTGTATGACAGCCATTATGTTGGTATATGATGGCCATTATGTTGGTATATGACAGCCATTATGTTGGTATATGACAGCCATTATGTTGGTATATGATGGCCATTATGTTGGTATATGACAGCCATTATGTTGGTATATGATGGCCATTATGTTGGTATATGACAGCCATTATGTTGGTATATGATGGCCATTATGTTGGTGTATGACAGCCATTATGTTGGTATATGATGGCCATTATGTTGGTGTATGATGGCCATTATGTTGGTGTATGACAGCCATTATGTTGGTATATGATGGCCATTATGTTGGTATATGATGGCCATTATGTTGGTGTATGACGGCCATTATGTTGGTGTATGACAGCCATTATGTTGGTATATGATGGCCATTATGTTGGTGTATGACGGACATTATGCTGGTGTATGATGGCCATTATGTTGGTGTATGATGGCCATTATGTTTGTGTATGATGGCCATTATGCTGGTGTATGACGGCTATTATGTTGGTGTATGATGGCCATTATGTTGGTGTATGACGGCCATTATGTTGGTGTATGACGGCCATTATGTTGGCGTATGACGGCCATTATGTTGGTGTATGACGGCCATTATGTTGGTATATGATGGCCATTATGTTGGTGTATGATGGCCATTATGTTGGTGTATGATGGCCATTATGGTGTTGGTGTATGATGGCCATTATGTTGGTGTATGATGGCCATTATGTTGGTGTATGACGGCCATTATGTTGGTGTATGACGGCCATTATGCTGGTGTATGATGGCCATTATGCTGGTGTATGACAGTCGTTATGTTGGTGTATGACGACCGTTATGTTGGTGTATGACAGCCATTATGTTGGTGTATGACAGCCATTATGCTGGTGTATGACGGCCATTATTTTGGTGTATGACAGTCGTTATGTTGGTGTATGACGGCCATTATGTTGGTGTATGACGCCCATTATGTTGTATGACGGCCATTATGTTGGTGTACGACAGCCATTATGTTGGTGTATGATGGCCATTATGTTGGTGTATGACAGCCATTATGTTAGTGTACGACAGCCATTATGTTGGTGTATGACAGCCATTATGTTGGTGTACGACAGCCATTATGTTGGTGTATGCTAATATCATGAAATAGAGGCTAAATTATCTCTACAATTAATCCTTTCACTGCCTATTGTCTATTTCTAACCACTATCAATGCTCTTATATGTACACGGTACTTCCTGTTTACTGCTATTTTTTATTGTTTACAGCATTGCTCATTTCCTATAAAAGTATGACCAGACTTTCTCCCCTTGAAAGTAACTTACAGTGTTTTTTCTTAGAAATATTCATAGTTTTGAGGGTGTAGAAGCGAAATGCCAAAGAAACAAGTAAAAGTTCTGATTTTTTTTTTTGATTTTTTTTCTTCTAATTTTTAAAGTCCACAATATTTTATTTTTCACACGATAATTATTATCTTTTTTATCATTCAGAATCCATATTCAATTACCATTATAATGATATATAGTTTTACATATCCAAAATTATAAGCGATTCAGTGATGTGTGGCATTTTCTTAAGAAATTTATAGAAAATTCTTCAGCATGGGGCATGGAAAATAGCTTAGCAGGGAAATGGTTAGTAAGTGTCGCCAGCAGAGGCAATATATCTTAGTGAACTTCAGCACTGGTTTGACTAATACTGCAGATAAGTTTAATAAGCTTTTAGGTTGATCCAAATACATGTATATTTTTTATAACTGATAAACAATTCATAATCTGTAATTTATTGTTGTTTGTGGCAAATGAAACATTATCTTACCATTGTCAACATGGATGCTGATCATTTTCATATTCGTAGCACAGAAAATATAGAGCATTGTGTCAATATACTTGAATCAAAACAATTATATTTTGTTTCACAATTTAAAGGCATTAAAAAATGGCCTGCTTTCATAGTTCCGCAGCACCACCCTCCAAAGATATCACCATGCTGTAAGATCAGAGCTAGACACTTCATTAGTTTATAATATATAGAGATGTCATAGGGGAAGAGGTCATAAAACTAATAGTAACACTTGGTGCATATGAGCATACTGAACTGCCATTGATTAGTAATGCTCTTATTATCTCCCCTTTCCCGATACCACTTCAGCCTGAGGCTGTGTCCAGTCAGCTAGATCCACCCGACTTCAGTCCCCCAACCCATTAACCTCCCACTGTGATCACAGTGTGAATCCAGGTAAGGCCTCATTAGAAATTTCAATGCAACATATTTTTATGTAGTCCATTTTCACTCACATGGCCATATGTGTAAATTTTAACTTAAAATGAAAGCAATAAGCAAGTGGAACCTTGTTAAACATTCTTTACCATGTGATCAGCATGTTTTGCACAAAGAAACTATAACAAGATGAAAAAGATTTCATGAAGAATAATACTGTATAAGTAGACTTATAGTCCAATTTACAAACATTTCCAAATGTCCAGTGCATGAAAGCATAAAATCAACATATTGTAGGCACTAACCACAGGTCCAGAGGGTTCCTCGGCCTTCTTGGTCTCCTTATGAATACTGTACTGTGAACCCGAGGATTTGGCAACCTTATTTAAAATGTCTGCCTCATCTACATCATCCTCTGTTCGTGCATTGATTGTAACATGAACGCCCTATCAAAGGTAGAAAATGATACCAGAATATGTCAGTGTACAGGATATAATGAAGCAAGGAAATATTTCTGTATAAACCTTAATTTTACAGTGGATAAAGCCAATGCAGGCCATGTGATGCTGAGCAGATGTATACATATATACAAAGCCGGTTGCAGATTGACAACTTTATTACATATTTGTATCAATGAATAGTCAAGTCTTTTTAATAACCAAATGACAAGTAGTTAAAAAGTTGTTGCTTTGGCTGCAAAGTTATGTTTGAGTGAGTTTTGTAACACATTTTGTAAAAGTGCATGTCATTCTTTTTTTTCAAGTCGTTTACAAACTATTATTTATATAAATTTGGTAACTGTTTATCAAGGGAAGCAACATATACATCTTTTTCCTGAATATTTTCTACAAAATTGAGATACACACCACAGACTAATCTTAGGCATTCTTGCCAAAGGATACTAGACTATGAGTAAATGTTCATGTCAATAAAATGCTGATTATGAACTTTGACTAGCTTTATTTTAAGTTATGACTAAACTGCTTTAGGTCTCTTCAGAGTAACCACAGTGCATTTATTTTGGGCATGTTTTACTCACGTTTTTTCAAGAAGTATCACATGATAGTGTATTGTCATGAGTTAGAAACTAGCACGGAACAATTAATAAGTTTAAGTAAGCATATAACATTTTTTAAATCCTTTCTCCAAAACACATTAAGACTTTATCCGACATTTACAATATTACAAAGACAGCCCCAAAATTAAACAAGCCTAAATCAGTGTCAATAAAAACAACAACATAGTCTTATAGTAAAGAATGATGGATGAGTTATTTCAGGTTTATTTTCTTCAAAAAATATTTTTCATAAAACATCTAATTGTTTAACAAATACTGAAGAAAAATGAACAAATAATTTATGTTAACAAATAGTTTGTTAATTAGTAGACGGACCTATCCCAAAAAGTTTTGCATTACATTTAATTTATTTAAATATGTTTCTCCTGATTTTTAAGAAGACAAAACTACATAATATTATTTCTTATACTTTCTTATACACAATACAATCTTATGGCACATACTTTTATCGACAGCTATTTATTAAACAATTCTAAAATGTATCCTTTTTTAGATATCAAATAATTGAGGTTGATCTGTCTGCTAGAATGATTTCTGTAGTCATAGAAAATACCAGGGTAGATCATGTCTGATAAATGCTCACCTTAAAGAAACCTGTAATATCTTTGATATGGTTTGAACATTTGAACTTCATGGCCTCAGGAGCTGCTTCACCTTGCTGGAAAACAACCAAACACACCAAGTCAGTTGACAGGTACATTGTAACAAACTAGGGTACATTGTAACAAACTAGGGTACATTGTAACAAACTAGGGTACATTGTAACAAACTAGATCTATAGTACAGGGTAAGTATTACTACACAGTATCCACAACTAAGTCATTAAACTGATTCCTCAGATTTGTTTGTTTGGGTTTAATGTTTCACTGACAATCTATCAGTTATCCAGAGACTGTTTTAACTTAATTATAAATTGTATTGCCTTTGCCAAAATAGCAAGGTGGGAAAACCCCAAACTAACCGCACAATCAAATAAGTGTAAACAACATTGCTTGAACTTGAGGCGTTTCATACTTTGTGCCTATGCCCAGCCCTACCTTTATACCACTACTGGGATTATGATAGGACTTCTCTTTAATCTGTTTTATTTTTATTAAAAAAAAGTTTTTTCACCCTTTTGTAAACAGGTCTGGTTACAGCCAAATTGTGAATTTTCACACATTAAAATCATCTCAAAAGAAGTTGCTATACCAAACAAATTGAGAATTTCAACAATCTGCAGTAAATTAATTATTTATGACATTATTCATATAAATGGCTGCGGCAATTGTTCATATGTTTAGAAAGTGTAATATAAACCCTTTAGCATTTACCATATCTATAGCATGCCAGTCATCTGTTCAAATTATTTCACCTTGGAACCAATGGAACATTTCAGCAGCTGTGAAAACTGTTTTGAATGCTAAAATTTTGGACATTGCTCTACAGTGGTATGTGAAGACTGAAATGACAATTAAAATTAAACTTGCTTATAAGAAAATTTGGTTGAAAATTTACATTTTTTGTAACTGTAAAAAGTCCAGTCAATTGTGAATGGGGCCCATTCAAAGAAGGACATAAAAAATATGCTGGAAAGGGATATTATGTTCACTGCTCTAGCTAGTTTTTTAAAAGGGCAAAGAGCTTTTTGCCACAAAGGTAACTTCCAACAGTATTTGGCATGCTATTTGAAGCAGATGAGGTTAAATCATTGCCACAAAAACCCACTACTTTAACTGACAATTTACATGTCCCATTCAGGGCCAAGGATTTTATGAGGACTTCAAGCTAACCTGTAGTGCACCAGTGGTTTTACCCAGACATTTGTCTGTGGTCTCCCACCAATAAATTAGCTGTCTGTAGCTATATTGATCATAATTAATTGCTGCGATGTATTTAAAGAAAAACACCAAAAAAACGTGTGACATCATGGCATCGTAATGTCTCCATGTCAACCGACTTCAGCATTCGTCAAAATTGATTAGCATTTGTAATCTTAAAACTTAATCTTGATTTCATTTTTTTAAAGCCACTGTGTTGATTTTTTTGCTTATCTTCTACATGTATATTAGGCCAGTGTTTATGAATTGAAAGAAACTTGCAATGTCAGCATCTTATAGAAAATGTTTACATTTTTGTGACACCTTATCCCATCGGACAGGTAGCTTCTGCCAACAACTTGTCCTGACCAAAAAACTGTTTGTCCCAGACAGTAGAACTATGGTTTATGTCAAGCCCTGAATATAATAATCATCTTGAAAGAAAAAGAGCATGTTACTTTTCATAACACTAGTTTAATGCCAATAAGTTATAAAGAATTTAAAGTTGAAAGGCTTGAATTAAACCTGAGCGGCAGAACCTTTGATTTTTACCAAGGTCAAAGTTGACACCTGTCACCCGTACTGAACTGACTCCTAATTCCCTTGACATTTCTGGGCTAACAAATGTGCGTGCATTACTTCCCTTATGTGTTTTGCAAGGGAGTAGAGATTGTATAAACAAAATTACAAATAAGACTTGAAATGCCTAAGGAACACAATTACATGTGTATTTCAATTTAATTTTGTGCTATTTGGTTTTAGACAATAGTCTTGTGATTTGAAATGTGTTAATTAGTTTATGTCTATCTTACCTTGAAATATTTGTTTGTTTATTAGGTTTATCGTGCTACCAACAGTATTTCAGAAATTTGGAGATGGTGTCCACTTGAAGCAGATATAGTGCCGCCTTAACTGTGCCATAAACACCTGACATGAAATCCACACCCAATTAAATTACCCTGACACTTGACCAACCAGTCATGGAACTACCCATATATTTGCTTGAGCTTTAGCAATGGAGCTACCTGATGCTTCACCTTGTTATTTCAATATTACTGTATGCTTGCGAGTCCTTGACTCTTATAGCAGAAACTGAGAGAAGGCTACAGTCCCCAGAAATGAGTTGTTTCCATACAGCTTAGCATTTTATATAGAGATCTAACCATGAACAAGAAGTTAAAATACAGAATCAGGCAAGCAACTGGACCTTATAAAGACCTACTGACCACAGTAAAGAAACAAAAACTAAAATAGTATGGACATGCAGAAGTTACTATGCAGCAAAAACAAGGAAAATAAAGGCAAGGTGCTTGTGAGAAAAGGGCCATGTGTCAGCTTGTTAGGGCAGGACGATGTGCTCCACTGACATGGCCGAGGCTCGCTGAATCAAATACAATGTATCTTGGATTGCTCAGTAAAACATTTATACAATGAATATATGACAAAGTATATATATATGTAACTGCACAGTTTGTTAAGTAGGACAGGCTGCAATTTCTCATCAACATTGTTTATTAGAGATAACAATAGCTAGACATGGCACAGGGCTATTTGCTGCACCTACTGCCATTTACTTACCCAGTTTATAAGCACATATTTGGGCAGATTGGAGTTTGGGTCTACCACTTTACAGAAGGCATACATGATCTTGCTGCTGTTCATTTCGTCCACAATATTGTCAAAACTCCCCTCTGGAAAAGTAAATTTAATTATGAGCAATGCAGCTTAGTCGTTTAAGCCATTTATGAAATTAAAACCATTAAATCTGGCACAAAATTGTTAGTCTTAAACACGTGTTTCTGCATTTTTCCCTGACCTATGAAATTCTATTTCCCAGAAAAAAAATGCTGAGCTTATCAAAGTGATTTGATGCCAAACTCTTATCTCTGAAGGCCCGTATTTACACAGCACTATTAGATATAATTTGTTATCACTTTTTTACTTAAGTGTGGACAAATAATTTGTGACAGCATTAAAAAAAGATGCAAGTTAAATTATAACAAGTTGATTAAAAAAAAGACATCAGTTTTAATTTTCATTGCTTAATCAGAATTGTTTTAAGAACATTTATAACAAAGAATTATATAATGCTTACCCCCTGTTTCGGCCAGCTTAAGAACAGATGTCTGGCCTTCATAGGTAAACACAGCCCTGAATAAAATAAAAATGTAAGTTTTAATTGTTTGATAAACGTAATTATCTGATTTTTGTCTGCACACCATAGTATCAATAGACGTTTGTTCTTTGGAGTGAGATCTGTCTAAGTTTCATGTTACAGATTATGTATAGGCATTTTACTGTTTATAAATATTTGTAAGTGCATTACTTAGTCTTACATAATAAACCTCTGGTGCATAATTATATAGAAAGTTTCCATGAGATGACATAGACACTGATAAGACAGTTTAAGGCAGCCATCTTTGAGGGCAGAAGCTTATGCAGGCCAAAATCTGGAACTATGTGCTGTATTAATTAAACTCACCATTGTCTTTTTATCTTTCAGTCTATTTTACTGAATGTTATATTAAATTTAACAGCTTTTATGAAGTTTTTTAAATATCAAAACTATATTTTGATAGTTTAAAAGGTATAAAAAAATTCAACCAAAAAAAGATACAATGTTCATTTTGTTTAAGGGTGAGCCAATAAATTTATTTATTTATATATATTAATTCTTTATGTCAATCAATTTTAAAAATATTGCATTCTTAAAATATGAATTTCAAGAGCTTTCCAATGGTGTATAGCTTTTAATATTTGGACCACAAATGAAGAAATTACAAGAAAATCTCATTTACGGTTCTGAGGACAAAGTGTGAGATTTTCACTTGCAAAGTGGGAGATTTGTTATTTGCATATAAACAAAGACAGAAGTTATCTCTTTCCAGGTAAGGAGATTTCTGAAAATGTGTAAACATCCCTCAGTTTGCAAGTGAAATCACCCACTTTGGCCTCGGAAATAGTTCAAAAATATGATATAGTCAAATATAGTATATACATGTAACTTGTTACTAGTCTCATCTTGTTTTCTGACTACCCCATTGACCCAAAACGTCCAAAGGCAAATATATATTATTTAATTTAAAAATGTTGTTCTAAACAAAATGAAAACACTGAATATAAACAAGCAACAGTATATGTAATAGTAACTGTATGCTGGATCTAAGTTCTGACAGTCAATCAGAACCCCAAATAATTATTTTAGTATTTTTCATTGCAACAACAAAATTTCTACTTGCACCAAGGAACTTCATTTTGAAAATGATGCTCTCAAACTTTACAACATTCATTGATTTAACAATAAAGGTGGGTGCAAATCAATCTTTGTCCACTGTACAGACCTGCATGGGAGAATTATTTAGAAAAGAATTAATATAAATATATATCAGAAAGTTGCAATGTTTGTGATTTCTTGCATGATTTCTTCCATTGATAAATTCATTTAAACAAGTTATAGGATAAGAATTATACACAAAATTGGTCGACGTTTAGATCTAAACGTGAGTCATAGAAAACACATTTGTAAGGCGGAAGTGAAAAGTCGAATTCAAATGGGCCGAACATGCAGAATAAACGTCGCAAAACTTTACATTCTAATATGTCAGGGTCGTTCTTTACCGCCAAACCATTCACGCACAAATGGACTTACCAATCAATGTCGTTGTTGTCTGCAACAACATCTTGATACGCTTTTAACAGCGAATCTTTGTTCTTCCTGAGATCTATTGCCATTGCTTTCCTAGTCGTGTGTGCGTACTACGTCATTAAAACGTGTGTACACACATAGTCAATACACAAACAACAGAAGTGTCAAAAATGGAAAATAGATCGACAAAATAGCCACAAATAAAGAAATGTAATTTTCACTGACAGGTATTGTAAGCATAACAGCAATTTGCACGTGTAATCATTGATTCTGGCATACAAAACTGCAATTGTCATTTTGCACATTTCATCGCAATTTAGCTAATTTATACAGACTCTAGTTTATTATTGTTTTAACTAAATTCCTACGTTTTCTCTCAATATTTCGCGTGTTGCATAATTTATCATAAGACTGTTGCCCGAAGCTATTTTACAATTGGAAGAAGAATGACATGCATAGGTATGTTGTGAGTCCATGCAATGCATTTTGCGTCGTTAATTTGTTAACTGTCCTTGGTATAAATATATATGTTAGGCAAACTAATTAAATGTAACCTGACAGCTATAGGCAAGTGATGGCTGATAATTTACAGTGGAGTATTGATGCTATCAAGTGTGTATACATTTTTTTATTAATTGATTTCTTTATAACTCATATTGAATTTGTAGATTTATCTTTTAACTTTGTCAGAGTTCGAACAAATGTATACATGTATTTATTTTACTTTCATTATTATTATATCTTTTCTTTACATTATTTATGTACATTGTGTCAATGCCTTGTTTCACCATAATTTGTTTTCTTTTCATGTACACTCATGTGTGTATATGCATTTTTATTGTACTTCACCATTTCATACTGCATTTCCTTTATTTACCTTTCTTGGCATATGAAGTTGAGAGATGACTTCTTTGAAAGCTCCCCCCTCCCCCCTCCCCCTCCTACCTTTGCCCACTTGTGCAAAGGCAGTGATGGGCACTTGCTTTAATGATGTATACAATCCATCAACTAGCTTTTAAAATTTTACCTTTTGTCATTGTTTATTATTCTCAGCAGAACAAAAGCTGCATGAAACTAATTATATAATGGATGGTTTGAAATTTGGAAAGTGAAACCATTGATTCACTAGTTTAACTCATCATTTTCTTGTCACCTTACCATTGTTATCCTACACTTGTCTCAAATGCATATTGTAATAGCATTCCTGTGTTTCAGAGGCTTCAGTTTTCTGGCTTTTCACATATTCTTGTCTTAAATTTGACCATTTCTATCACTAAAACAGTGGTAAGACTGTGTAAATAATGGAATAATGGAAAACTTACCTTGTTTTTACATAAATTATGATTAAGGTATTTTAATAAGTGGTTGAAGCTTAAAAGAGTGATATCCGGTATACCAGTTTACTTTATATTAATAAAAACTGTTTTAGCATTGGCAAAATTTTGGGATGGGGTGATTATTATATAACACACTCTCCCTTTGAAATTATCTGACAAACAGACCCATGTAATCTTGGTCAGTGGTATCAGTTTACGTATTTGATGGTTGATTCTAAAACTTGCTAAGCATTGTAAATGTATGCAAATGGGGTTTACCCAATAGAAATCAAGCTTGTGGTGAAAAAGAATACTTTCCATACATATCTAGATACCATTTAGCAGATTTTAGCAGGACCTTGTATATAGTGTATTAGTATCTGTCCTTATTGTGCAGCAGGTAGAGTATCACCTATATATGAAGTAGGTAGGATATCAGCCACAAGTAGACAGGGTCACAGGTTCAATCTCTGGTACCTGTCCTGATTGTGCAGTAGGTGGGATATCAACTATAGGTAGACAGGGTCACAGGTTCAATTTCTGGTACCTGTCATGATTGTGCAGTAGGTGGGATATCAACTATAGGTAGACAGGGTCACAGGTTCAATCTCTGGTACATGGCTTGATTGTACAGTAGGTGGGATATCAACTATAGATAGACAAGGTCACAGGTTCAATTTCTGGTACCTGTCCTGATTGTACAGTAGGTAGAATATCAACTATAGATAGACAGGGTCACAGGTTCAATCATGGCTTGATTGTACATTAGGTGGGATATCAACTATAGATAGACAGGGTCACAGGTTCAATCTCTGGTACATGCCTTGATTGTACAGTAGGTGGAATATCAACTATAGATAGACAAGGTCACAGGTTCAATCTCTGGTACATGCCTTGATTGTGCAGTAGGTGGAATATCAACTATAGATAGACAGGGTCACAGGTTCAATCTCTGGTACCTGCCTTGATTGTACAGTAGGTGGGATATCAACTATAGGTAGACAGGGTCACAGGTTCAATCTCTGGTACATGGCTTGATTGTACAGTAGGTGGGATATCAACTATAGATAGACAGGGTCACAGGTTCAATCTCTGGTACATGCCTTGATTGTACAGTAGGTGGAATATCAACTATAGATAGACAGGGTCACAGGTTCAATCTCTGGTACCTGCCTTGATTGTACAGTAGGTGGGATATCAACTATAGGTAGACATGGTCACAGGTTCAATCTCTGGTACATGGCTCGATTGTACAGTAGGTGGGATATCAACTATAGATAGACAGGGTCACAGGTTCAATCTCTGGTACCTGTCATGATTGTACAGTAGGTAGGATATCAACTATAGATAGACAGGGTCACAGGTTCAATTTCTGGTACCAGCCATGATTGTACAGTAGGTGGAATATCAACTATAGATAGACAGGGTCACAGGTTCAATCTCTGGTACATGGCTTGATTGTACAGTAGGTAGGATATCAACTATAGATAGACAGGGTCACAGGTTCAATTTCTGGTACCAGCCATGATTGTACAGTAGGTGGAATATCAACTATAGATAGACGAGGTCACAGGTTCAATCTCTGGTACCTGTCCTGATTGTACAGTAGGTGGGATATCAACTATAGGTAGACAGGGCCACAGGTTCAATCATGGCTTGATTGTACAGTAGGTGGGATATCAACTATAGATAGACAGGGTCACAGGTTCAATCTCTGGTACCAGCCATGATTGTACAGTAGGTGGGATATCAACTATAGATAGACAGGGTCACAGGTTCAATCTCTGGTACATGCCTTGATTGTACAGTAGGTGGAATATCAACTATAGATAGACAGGGTCACAGGTTCAATCTCTGGTAGCTGCCTTGATTGTACAGTAGATGGGATATCAACTATAGGTAGACAGGGTCACAGGTTCAATCTCTGGTACCTGCCTTGATTGTACAGTAGGTGGGATATCAACTATAGATAGACAGGGTCACAGGTTCAATCTCTGGTACCTGTCCTGATTGTGCAGTAGGTGGGATATCAACTATAGGTAGACAGGGTCACAGGTTCAATCTCTGGTACATGTCCTGATTGTGCAGTAGTTGGGATATCAACTATAGATAGACAGGGTCACAGGTTCAATCTCTGGTACCTGCCCTGATTGTACAGTAGGTGGGATATCAACTTTAGGTAGACAGCGTCACAGGTTCTATCTCTAGTACATGCCTTGATTGTGCAGTAGGTGGGATATCAACTATAGGTAGACAAGGTCACAGGTTCAATATCTGGTACCTGTCCTGATTGTACAGTAGGTGGAATATCAACTATAGATAGACAGGGTCACAGGTTCAATCTCTGGTACATGCCTTGATTGTACAGTAGGTGTAATATCAACTATAGATAGACAAGGTCACAGGTTCAATCTCTGGTACATGCCTTGATTGTGCAGTAGGTGGGATATCAACTATAGATAGACAAGGTCACAGGTTCAATCTCTGGTACATGCCTTGATTGTACAGTAGGTGGAATATCAACTATAGATAGACAAGGTCACAGGTTCAATCTCTGGTACATGCCTTGATTGTACAGTAGGTGGGATATCAACTATAGATAGACAAGGTCACAGGTTCTATCTCTGGTACATGCCTTTATTGTGCAGTAGGTAGGATATCAACTTTAGGTAGACAGCGTCACAGGTTCTATCTCTAGTACATGCCTTGATTGTGCAGTAGGTGGGATATCAACTATAGGTAGACAGGGCCACAGGTTCAATCTCTGGTACCTGCCTAGATTGTGCAGTAGGTGGGATATCAACTAAAGATAGACAGGGTCACAGGTTCAATCTCTAGTACATGCCTTGAATGTGCAGTAGGTGGGATATCAACTATAGATAGACAGGGCCACAGGTTCAATCTCTAGTACATGCCTTGAATGTGAAGTAGGTAGGATATCAACTATAGATAGACAGGGCCACAGGTTCAATCTCTAGTACATGCCTTGAATGTGCAGTAGTTGGGATATCAACTATAGATAGACAGCGTCACAGGTTCTATCTCTAGTACATGCCTTGATTGTGCAGTAGGTGGGATATCAACTATAGGTAGACAAGGTCAATGGTTCAATCTCTGGTACCTGTCATGATTGTACAGTAGGTGGGATATCAACTATAGATAGACAGGGTCAATGGTTCAATCTCTAGTACATGCCTTGAATGTGCAGTAGGTGGAATATCAACTATAGATAGACAGGGTCACAGGTTCAATCTCTGGTACCAGCCATGATTGTACAGTAGGTGGGATATCAACTATAGATAGACAGGGTCACAGGTTCAATCTCTGGTACATGGCTTGATTGTACAGTAGGTGGAATATCAACTATAGATAGACAGGGTCACAGGTTCAATCTCTGGTACCTGCCTTGATTGTACAGTAGGTGGGATATCAACTATAGGTAGACAGGGTCACAGGTTTAATCTCTGGTACCTGCCTTGATTGTACAGTAGGTGGGATATCAACTATAGATAGACAGGGTCACAGGTTCAATCTCTGGTACCTGTCCTGATTGTGCAGTAGGTGGGATATCAACTATAGGTAGACAGGGTCACAGGTTCAATCTCTGGTACATGTCCTGATTGTGCAGTAGTTGGGATATCAACTATAGATAGACAGGGTCACAGGTTCAATCTCTGGTACCTGCCCTGATTGTACAGTAGGTGGGATATCAACTTTAGGTAGACAGCGTCACAGGTTCTATCTCTAGTACATGCCTTGATTGTGCAGTAGGTGGGATATCAACTATAGGTAGACAAGGTCACAGGTTCAATCTCTGGTACCTGTCCTGATTGTACAGTAGGTGGAATATCAACTATAGATAGACAGGGTCACAGGTTCAATCTCTGGTACCTGCCCTGATTGTACAGTAGGTGGAATATCAACTATAGATAGACAGGGTCACAGGTTCAATCTCTGGTACCTGTCATGATTGTACAGTAGGTGGAATATCAACTATAGATAGACAGCGTCACAGGTTCAATCTCTGGTACATGGCTTGATTGTACAGTAGGTGGGATATCAACTATAGATAGACAAGGTCACAGGTTCAATTTCTGATACCTGTCCTGATTGTACAGTAGGTAGAATATCAACTATAGATAGACAGGGTCACAGGTTCAATCATGGCTTGATTGTACAGTAGGTGGGATATCAACTATAGATAGACAGGGTCACAGGTTCAATCTCTGGTACATGCCTTGATTGTACAGTAGGTGGAATATCAACTATAGATAGACAAGGTCACAGGTTCAATCTCTGGTACATGCCTTGATTGTGCAGTAGGTGGAATATCAACTATAGATAGACAGGGTCACAGGTTCAATCTCTGGTACCTGCCTTGATTGTACAGTAGGTGGGATATCAACTATAGGTAGACTGGGTCACAGGTTCAATCTCTGGTACATGCCTTGATTGTGCAGTAGGTGGGATATCAACTATAGATAGACAAGGTCACAGGTTCAATCTCTGGTACATGCCTTGATTGTACAGTAGGTGGAATATCAACTATAGATAGACAAGGTCACAGGTTCAATCTCTGGTACATGCCTTGATTGTACAGTAGGTGGGATATCAACTATAGATAGACAAGGTCACAGGTTCAATCTCTGGTACATGCCTTGATTGTGCAGTAGGTGGGATATCAACTTTAGGTAGACAGCGTCACAGGTTCTATCTCTAGTACATGCCTTGATTGTGCAGTAGGTGGGATATCAACTATAGGTAGACAGGGCCACAGGTTCAATCTCTGGTACCTGCCTAGATTGTGCAGTAGGTGGGATATCAACTTTAGATAGACAGGGTCACAGGTTCAATCTCTAGTACATGCCTTGAATGTGCAGTAGGTGGGATATCAACTATAGATAGACAGGGCCACAGGTTCAATCTCTAGTACATGCCTTGAATGTGCAGTAGGTGGGATATCAACTATAGATAGACAGGGCCACAGGTTCAATCTCTAGTACATGCCTTGAATGTGCAGTAGGTGGGATATCAACTATAGATAGACAGCGTCACAGGTTCTATCTCTAGTACATGCCTTGATTGTGCAGTAGGTGGGATATCAACTATAGGTAGACAAGGTCAATGGTTCAATCTCTGGTACCTGTCATGATTGTACAGTAGGTGGGATATCAACTATAGATAGACAGGGTCAATGGTTCAATCTCTAGTACATGCCTTGAATGTGCAGTAGGTGGGATATCAACTATAGGTAGACAAGGTCACAGGTTCAATCTCTGGTACATGCCTTGATTGTACAGTAGGTGGGATATCAACTATAGGTAGACAGGGTCACAGGTTCAATCTCTAGTACCTTCCTTGATTGTGCAGACTGCAGTAGGTGGGATATTTGCTACAATTTGCATTTTATGCATACTTTCAAGCTAATATCTCAATAACCAGCGCATAGATTGGAAGGAAACTTTTCATATATGTACCTGATGATCATACAGCCAGTAGGTCCTAGTATTCAAGAAATATGACTCACGACAAATGTAAAATTATATGCACCAAAATTCGCTTAGCCAAACTAGGGTCATTTAGGTTAATGTTTTACAATCAAGTACATTCCAGCTTAATCCTGCTATCAAGGACTTAACTAGCTGAGCTTACTGTCTTTTGAATGTTAAGATTTACTGACTGTTTCACATGAAAGAACAAGAGTTAAACAAGCATATATCAGCTTGATAGCACAGCAATCTTTAGGAAGGAACATGAATCACATCAGAAACATTGTATTTATTGGGAGGTATTGAAAGAAATTGGAAGATTAAACACCTGCCATTGATTTCTACCTTTGATCACCTGGTAATCAAAGAAGTCGAATTTACAATCTATCAGTAGAATTTAATTAACAGTTTTTTAATTCATCACGTGAGTGATTTAAACATGGTGTTAAATTTACCTTTAGCCTCAAATGAAAATGCAATATTTTTGGATCTCTTTGAAAATCAGAAGGTGTAGCAAGTGTCTCATATAAAAATGTCAATCACTCAATTATAATAAATAATATGTCAATGAAAGCTTTTTTTAAAAGTATTTGAAGTAAGATCAGGGATGTGAAATAATAATCTATTACATGCATGATACCTTCTTGGTAAAGAGCATTGTTTAAGAGTCTGTCTTAAGGTTTATGGGTTCAAATCCATGGGCATGTATGGTCAACCTATTTCATCCTCCTTTTTTATATCTGTCGCACTCTCTAACTTTTACCAGATTAAGAAGAAACAGATGTGTTCTTTTGTGTGTGTGTGTGTGTGTGTGTTTTAAATATTTTGTGCTAAATGTCATAACAAATTTATTACCTGGTATATTAAAAATCTAAAAAAAATCCAAACAATGAGGAAAAAGTAAGTTTGGCCAGATCAACAAAATTAATAAAACATTTCGGGCAATTTTGAACTTTGAAATAAATTATATATTTGGTGATGTTGATATTCCTGTTGAATGATGGGCAGAACAGTCTGCCAATGTTGCTTTTTCTGCTGAAAGTTGAACAGAACAGTCTACATGTAATAATATTGATATTCCTGTTGAATGATGGACAGAAGAGTGTGGGAATGGTGGTTTTTCTGTTGAAATTTGGACAGAACAGTCTACTTATATTGATATTCCTGTTGTAGGTTGGACAGAACAGTCTACTTATATTGATATTCCTGTTGAAAGTTGGACAGAACAGCCTACTTATATTGATATTCCTGTTGAAAGTTGGACAGAACAGTCTACTAATATTGATATTCCTGTTGAAAGTTGGACAGAACAGTCTACTTATATTGATATTCCTGTTGAAAGTTGGACAGAACAGTCTACTAATATTGATATTCCTGTTGAAAGTTTAACAGAGCAGTGTGGTAATAGTTGATAATTGGACATAACCATTCCACATGTTTGCAGGGAGATCTGTAAAGTTTCACTTGATGATTTCCTAACATTACACACTGTCACGGTCATAGTATATCATAAAAATCATTGAAATGGCCTTTTCATTTATATGACCGATATCAGTTGGCTAGAAGATTACTTTGCCTTATTTTAATCAGTTTGTGTTAAAACATAGAATATTTAAAGTGATAAAATTGAATACATACAATACTTTACTTTTGGTGTTTCCCACCTGTTCCTTTCAGCATGACAGGTGTAAACAATGAGTCACTTCATAGCTGTGTGTGACACCAGTCATTTCTATGGATTTTATGATTTGTATCCACACTATCTGCAAAACCTGTTTTTTCAAAGAAGATATTAGTAATTTCATACCCTTGGTATATATGACCTGTCAGTTCCTGATATATTTGATGGTATATTTAATCTGTCTTTGCCTGACATATTTAAACTATCTGTCCAAGGTACATTTGATCTGTCTGTTCATGGTATATTTGATCTGTCTGTTCATGGTATATTTGATCTATCTGTTCATGGTATATTTGATCTGTCTGTTCATGGTATATTTGATCTATCTGTCCATGGTATATTTGATCCACCTGTCCATGGTATATTTGATCCACCTGTCCATGGTATATTTGATCTGTCTGTTCATGGTATATTTGATCTATCTGTCCATGGTATATTTGATCTGTCTGTTCGTGGTATCTTTGATCTATCTGTCCATGGTATATTTGATTTATCTGCCCATGGTATATTAATTGATCCATCTGTCCATGGTATATTTGATCCATCTGTCCATGGTACATTTAATCCATCTCTCCATGGTATATTTAAGCCATCTATCCATGGTATATTTGAACCATCTGTCCATGGTACATTTGAGCCATCTGTCCATGGTATATTTGATCTGTCTGTTTATGGAATATTTGATCTATCCATCCATGGTATATTTGAACTGTCTGTCCATGGTATATTTGCTCTATCTGTCCATGGTATATTTGATCTGTCTGTTCCTGGTACATTTACCCTATCTGTCCATGGTATATTTGCTATATCTGTCTATGGTATATTTGCTCTATCTGTACATGGTATATTTGATCTGTTTGTTCCCGTTATATCTGCTATATCTGTCCATGGAATTTTGCTATATTTGTCCATGGTATATTTTCTCTATCTGTCCATGGTATAATTGCTCTATCTGTACATGGTATATTTCCTCTATCTGTCCATGTTATATTTGCTATATCTGTTCCTGGTATATTTGATCCATCTGTCCATGGTATATTTGCTCTATCTGTACATGGTGTATTTCCTCTATCTGTCCATGTTATATTTGCTATATCTGTCCATGGTATATTTGCTATATCTGTCCATGGTATATTTGCTATATCTGTCCATGGTATATTTTCTATATCTGTACATGGTAAATTTCCTCTATCCGTCCATGGTATATTTTCTCTATCTGTCCATGGTATATTTGCTATATCTGTCCATGGTATACTTGCTATATCTGTCCATGGTATATTTGCTATATCTGTCCATGGTATATTTTCTCTATCTGTCCATGGTATATTTGCTATATCTGTCCATGGTATATTTGCTATATCTGTCCATGTTATATTTTCTCTATCTGTCCATGGTATATTTTCTCTATCTGTCCATGGTATATTTGCTATATCTGTTCCTGGTATATTTGATCCATCTGTCCATGGTATATTTTCTCTATCTGTCCATGGTATATTTGCTATATCTGTCCATAGTATATTTGCTATATCTGTCCATGGTATATTTGCTATATCTGTCCATGGTATATTTTCTATATCTGTACATGGTATATTTCCTCTATCTGTCCATGGTATATTTTCTCTATCTGTCCATGGTATATTTTCTATATCTGTACATGGTATATTTCCTCTATCTGTCCATGGTATATTTTCTCTATCTGTCCATGGTATATTTCCTCTATCTGTCCATGGTATATTTTCTCTATCTGTCCATGGTATATTTGCTCTATCTGTACATGGTATATTTCCTCTATCTGTCCATGTTATATTTGCTATATCTGTTCCTGGTATATTTGATCTGTTCTCATCCTTACAATAGCTCATTTTACAGCTATGATCGGATAACAATCAGCCTGATAGCGGATCTGGATCTATACTTGTTCACTTTGATCTTAACAGGATCTTGGTTGGTTTGTTTTTATTGCAGTCTCAGAGATGGATCCAGTGGGGTGGGATGGGTGGAATGCATCCCCACAACTATCCAGGTAAAAGAGCAGAGTTGTGAAAATACAAACTTGCTAGGTGAAAAAATACTAAGCATTTAAAGTAAATTTTGTTGGTTGAATGCTTAGGTCAATGTTTCCTTAATGTTTATATGTATCTAGTTTTAACTGCGATAAAGTTAAATGGATTTGATACATACTCTCATTACCCCCCACACACCCCCCACCCGACAATTTTTTTTTTTGATCTGCCCCTGTGCAGTCTGGCCTTTAATGGACCAGCTGGTATAATGGCGAGACAGATGACATCCTAGTTGTTGACATGGACTAGTTCTGATCACCTGATACTTATGTAGTTCATCAGCTGTTACTCGTACTAAACATGTATGTATATACTTTACATTGTGGTCTGTTCTTTCCACATTTGCTAAATTCATTGTTTTCTGTTTAACTACTTTCATTGAGTTTAATGTTTCTCTTATCTTCATATATTGAGTTTATGTTTTTGTTTTTGGAAATACATAACACCAGACAGTTATGATCCATATAGAGATGTCCAGCTATTTGGTGGAGGAAGACCCCAGACAAATGTCTGGGTAGAACCACCGGCACATGCAAGTCAGCTAGAGGACCTTTCCACATTAAGTCCTTTACCCAGAATGGGACTTGAACCCAAGCGGTGGGAGGTTAAGCAATTAGTGGAGTTACAAATCAGCGACTCTATCACTCTGCCACAGGTGGCCCTTGAGTCTATGATTTTGTCTTTCATTGATTGTATGAACATTTGATTGTGTTGCTTGCATTTATCCATATATAACATGATATTTACTGTACAACTTGATTTCTCTGACTATGGGATTTTGTGACTGTACTTGGGGTATCATTGTGCCTTTTTAGATATGATATGATTTTTATAATTTCATTTATACATCTGTCATTTTGAAACTTTGAATCTGTATTTTTTTATGTACATGTTTTAAATTTTATTTATTGATTTTGTAATGATTAGACCCAAAATACATGTTATTTATAAGTATTCTGAAATTGGATAATTTATAATTTTATGTTTTAATTAGGGTCAAGGGCCATGTTATTCATGCATACTCAGATCTGACCTAATTCGAGTTTAGTCCAGGATAATAAAACCCTATGTTATTCTACTCTTATGTAACTTAATCTGTAAAAAAATGGAAAGCAAAAATCTGCCTTGGTATTATAATTGATAGAGGGTCATCTGCATTTTGGGAAGGCTTTCAGTTCAAAACAGCAGGAACAAACTAACAAATAAATACACAGGATATAGGTCAGTCCCACATTCCCTATTTACAGGTACTTGTGAATCCAAGACAGACAGCGTGGGGCATAAAATACCTATATTTCAGGGATGTACTAAATTTGTCACCTTGGATTGGAAGAGTTCTAATGGAGCCTTTTGTTTCTGAAGGTCATGTGACAAGTTCTGTGTCCTTGGAATACATTGGATGCTCTTTCATTTCAATTTCACATTATGTCGGTCATCAGTACTCCTTTGGCTGTAAAGTAGATTATGATTTTATGTAATTTGATCTGATGTTTTTATAATTTGTTAATATATTAAATATATTAACATACATTCCATCCAAACGTTGGTACGAAGGTTGTTCAGTGAGCTTTGAAGTTTCAGCATTTTTTAATTCAAGCTGCACCTGTTCAACAGTCAAGGTTATATCTCTGTTACTTTCTGAGATTTATTGAAAAGAAATATATAAGTTCTATATACATACAAGCACAATGTTTTTTTTTGATATATCAATAAGCTGAAAAAATGGGAGTGGTGTTTATCCCTGGTTTGGGCTTGGACTCAATTCATAAGGCTTGCCTTACTACTGGTTGGTCCACTGTTCTGTTGGTAAAACATGGCACCACTTACAGTCACACAGTGTCTGATTTGCTTTTAAGACTCCTTGCAGTAACACAATCATGGTCATTATAGCCAATGTCCAGCCATTGTTATTGGAGGAAGGTCCTAGACAAATGTCTGGGTAGAACTACTGGCGCACTGTATGTCAGCTGAAAGATCTCTCTGACTTACATAATTGTTTTAGGGTCAGCTCATCAATCTGGATTGTGACCCCAGACCTCCCTTCCTAATAGCTATATCTGTACTAGGATACTACCACACCAGACCTCCCTACATAATAGCTATATCTGTACTAGGACTCTACCACACCAGACCTCCCTACATAATAGCTATATCTGTACTAGGACTCTACCACACCAGACCTCCCTACATAATAGCTATATCTGTACTAGGACACTACCACACCAGACCTCCCTACATAATAGCTATATCTGTACTAGGACACTACCACACCAGACCTCCCTTCATAATAGCTATATCTGTACTAGGACTCTACCACACCAGACCTCCCTACATAATAGCTATATCTGTACAAGGACTCTACCACACCAGACCTCCCTTCATAATAGCTATATCTGTACTAGGATTCTACCACACCAGACCTCCCTACATAATAGCTATATCTGTACTAGGACACTACCACACCAGACCTCCCTTCATAATAGCTATATCTGTACTAGGACACTACCACACCAGACCTCCCTACATAATAGCTATATCTGTACTAGGACACGACCACACCAGACCTCCCTACATAATAGCTATATCTGTTCTAGGACACTACCACACCAGACCTCCCTTCATAATAGCTATATCTGTACTAGGACACTACCACACCAGACCTCCCTACATAATAGCTATATCTGTACTAGGACTCTACCACACCAGACCTCCCTTTATAATAGCTATATCTGTACTAGGACACTACCACACCAGACTTCCCTACATAATAGCTATATCTGTACTAGGACTCTACCACACCAGACCTCCCTTCATAATAGCTATATCTGTACTAGGACACTACCACACCAGACCTCCCTACATAATAGCTATATCTGTACTAGGACACTACCACACCAGACCTCCCTACATAATAGCTATATCTGTACTAGGACTCTACCACACCAGACCTCCCTACATAATAGCTATATCTGTACTAGGACTCTACCACACCAGACCTCCCTACATAATAGCTATATCTGTACTAGGACTCTACCACACCAGACCTCCCTACATAACAGCTATATCTGTACTAGGACTCTACCACACCAGACCTCCCTACATAATAGCTATATCTACTAGGACTCTACCACACCAGACCTCCCTTCATAATAGCTATATCTGTAATAGGACTCTACCACACCAGACCTCCCTTCATAATAGCTATATCTGTACTAGGACACTACCACACCAGACCTCCCTACATAATAGCTATATCTGTACTAGGACACTACCATACCAGACCTCCCTTCATAATAGCTATATCTGTACTAGGACACTACCACACCAGACCTCCCTTCATAATAGCTATATCTGTACTAGGACACTACCACACCAGACCTCCCTTCATAATAGCTATATCTGTACTAGGACACTACCACACCAGACCTCCCTACATAATAGCTATATCTGTACTAGGACTCTACCACACCAGACCTCCCTTCATAATAGCTATATCTGTACTAGGACACTACCACACCAGACCTCCCTACATAATAGCTATATCTGTACTAGGACTCTACCACACCAGACCTCCCTACATAATAGCTATATCTGTACTAGGACTCTACCACACCAGACCTCCCTACATAATAGCTATATCTGTACTAGAACTCTACCACACCAGACCTCCCTGTATACTAGCTATATCTGTACTAGGACACTACCACACCAGACCTCCCTACATAATAGCTATATCTGTACTAGGACACTACCACACCAGACCTCCCTACATAATAGCTATATCTGTACTAGGACACGACCACACCAGACCTCCCTACATAATAGCTATATCTGTTCTAGGACACTACCACACCAGACCTCCCTTCATAATAGCTATATCTGTACTAGGACACTACCACACCAGACCTCCCTACATAATAGCTATATCTGTACTAGGACTCTACCACACCAGACCTCCCTTTATAATAGCTATATCTGTACTAGGACACTACCACACCAGACTTCCCTACATAATAGCTATATCTGTACTAGGACTCTACCACACCAGACCTCCCTTCATAATAGCTATATCTGTACTAGGACACTACCACACCAGACCTCCCTACATAATAGCTATATCTGTACTAGGACTCTACCACACCAGACCTCCCTACATAATAGCTATATCTGTACTAGGACTCTACCACACCAGACCTCCCTACATAATAGCTATATCTGTACTAGGACTCTACCACAAAAGACCTCCCTACATAATAGCTATGTATCTGTACTAGGACTCTACCACACCAGACCTCCCTACATAATAGCTATATCTGTACTAGGACACTACCACACCAGACCTCCCTACATAATAGCTATATCTGTACTAGGACTCTACCACACCAGGCCTCCCTACATAATAGCTATATCTGTACTAGGACTCTACCACACCAGACCTCCCTTCATAATAGCTATATCTGTACTAGGACACTACCACACCAGACCTCCCTTCATAATAGCTATATCTGTACTAGGACTCTACCACACCAGACCTCCCTACATAATAGCTATATCTGTACTAGGACTCTACCACACCAGACCTCCCTACATAATAGCTATATCTGTACTAGGACTCTACCACACCAGACCTCCCTACATAATAGCTATATCTGTACTAAGATACTACCACACCAGACCTCCCTACATAATAGCTATATCTGTACTAGGACACTACCACACCAGACCTCCCTTCATAATAGCTATATCTGTACTAGGACTCTACCACACCAGACCTCCCTACATAATAGCTATATCTGTACTAGGACACTACCACACCAGACCTCCCTTCATAATAGCTATATCTGTACTAGGACACTACCACACCAGACCTCCCTTCATAATAGCTATATCTGTACTAGGACACTACCACACCAGACCTCCCTACATAATAGCTATATCTGTACTAGGACTCTACCACACCAGACCTCCCTTCATAATAGCTATATCTGTACTAGGACACTACCACACCAGACTTCCCTACATAATAGCTATATCTGTACTAGGACTCTACCACACCAGACCTCCCTTCATAATAGCTATATCTGTACTAGGACACTACCACACCAGACCTCCCTACATAATAGCTATATCTGTACTAGGACTCTACCACACCAGACCTCCCTACATAATAGCTATATCTGTACTAGGACTCTACCACACCAGACCTCCCTACATAATAGCTATATCTGTACTAGAACTCTACCCTAAAAGACCTCCCTACATAATAGCTATGTATCTGTACTAGGACTCTACCACACCAGACCTCCCTACATAATAGCTATATCTGTACTAGGACACTACCACACCAGACCTCCCTACATAATAGCTATATCTGTACTAGGACTCTACCACACCAGACCTTCCTACATAATAGCTATATCTGTACTAGGACTCTACCACACCAGACCTCCCTACATAATAGCTATATCTGTACTAGGACTCTACCACACCAGACCTCCCTTCATAATAGCTATATATCTACTAGGACTCTACCACACCAGACCTCCCTACATAATAGCTATATCTGTACTAGGACACTACCACACCAGACCTCCCTTCATAATAGCTATATCTGTACTAGGACTCTACCACACCAGACCTCCCTTCATAATAGCTATATCTGTACTAGGACTCTACCACACCAGACCTCCCTTCATAATAGCTATGTATCTGTACTAGGACTCTACCACACCAGACCTCCCTATATAATAGCTATATCTGTACTAGGACACTACCACACCAGACCTCCCTACATAATAGCTATATCTGTACTAGGACTCTACCACACCAGACCTCCCTACATAATAGCTATATCTGTACTAGGACACTACCACACCAGACCTCCCTTCATAATAGCTATATCTGTACTAGGACACTACCACACCAGACCTCCCTTCATAATAGCTATATCTGTACTAGGACACTACCACACCAGACCTCCCTTCATAATAGCTATATCTGTACTAGGACACTACCACACCAGACCTCCCTACATAATAGCTATATCTGTACTAGGACTCTACCACACCAGACCTCCCTTCATAATAGCTATATCTGTACTAGGACACTACCACACCAGACCTCCCTACATAATAGCTATATCTGTACTAGGACTCTACCACACCAGACCTCCCTACATAATAGCTATATCTGTACTAGGACTCTACCACACCAGACCTCCCTACATAATAGCTATATCTGTACTAGAACTCTACCACACCAGACCTCCCTGTATACTAGCTATATCTGTACTAGGACACTACCACACCAGACCTCCCTACATAATAGCTATATCTGTACTAGGACACTACCACACCAGACCTCCCTACATAATAGCTATATCTGTACTAGGACACGACCACACCAGACCTCCCTACATAATAGCTATATCTGTTCTAGGACACTACCACACCAGACCTCCCTTCATAATAGCTATATCTGTACTAGGACACTACCACACCAGACCTCCCTACATAATAGCTATATCTGTACTAGGACTCTACCACACCAGACCTCCCTTTATAATAGCTATATCTGTACTAGGACACTACCACACCAGACTTCCCTACATAATAGCTATATCTGTACTAGGACTCTACCACACCAGACCTCCCTTCATAATAGCTATATCTGTACTAGGACACTACCACACCAGACCTCCCTACATAATAGCTATATCTGTACTAGGACTCTACCACACCAGACCTCCCTACATAATAGCTATATCTGTACTAGGACTCTACCACACCAGACCTCCCTACATAATAGCTATATCTGTACTAGGACTCTACCACAAAAGACCTCCCTACATAATAGCTATGTATCTGTACTAGGACTCTACCACACCAGACCTCCCTACATAATAGCTATATCTGTACTAGGACACTACCACACCAGACCTCCCTACATAATAGCTATATCTGTACTAGGACTCTACCACACCAGGCCTCCCTACATAATAGCTATATCTGTACTAGGACTCTACCACACCAGACCTCCCTTCATAATAGCTATATCTGTACTAGGACACTACCACACCAGACCTCCCTTCATAATAGCTATATCTGTACTAGGACTCTACCACACCAGACCTCCCTACATAATAGCTATATCTGTACTAGGACTCTACCACACCAGACCTCCCTACATAATAGCTATATCTGTACTAGGACTCTACCACACCAGACCTCCCTACATAATAGCTATATCTGTACTAAGATACTACCACACCAGACCTCCCTACATAATAGCTATATCTGTACTAGGACACTACCACACCAGACCTCCCTTCATAATAGCTATATCTGTACTAGGACTCTACCACACCAGACCTCCCTACATAATAGCTATATCTGTACTAGGACACTACCACACCAGACCTCCCTTCATAATAGCTATATCTGTACTAGGACACTACCACACCAGACCTCCCTTCATAATAGCTATATCTGTACTAGGACACTACCACACCAGACCTCCCTACATAATAGCTATATCTGTACTAGGACTCTACCACACCAGACCTCCCTTCATAATAGCTATATCTGTACTAGGACACTACCACACCAGACTTCCCTACATAATAGCTATATCTGTACTAGGACTCTACCACACCAGACCTCCCTTCATAATAGCTATATCTGTACTAGGACACTACCACACCAGACCTCCCTACATAATAGCTATATCTGTACTAGGACTCTACCACACCAGACCTCCCTACATAATAGCTATATCTGTACTAGGACTCTACCACACCAGACCTCCCTACATAATAGCTATATCTGTACTAGAACTCTACCCTAAAAGACCTCCCTACATAATAGCTATGTATCTGTACTAGGACTCTACCACACCAGACCTCCCTACATAATAGCTATATCTGTACTAGGACACTACCACACCAGACCTCCCTACATAATAGCTATATCTGTACTAGGACTCTACCACACCAGACCTTCCTACATAATAGCTATATCTGTACTAGGACTCTACCACACCAGACCTCCCTACATAATAGCTATATCTGTACTAGGACTCTACCACACCAGACCTCCCTTCATAATAGCTATATATCTACTAGGACTCTACCACACCAGACCTCCCTACATAATAGCTATATCTGTACTAGGACACTACCACACCAGACCTCCCTTCATAATAGCTATATCTGTACTAGGACTCTACCACACCAGACCTCCCTTCATAATAGCTATATCTGTACTAGGACTCTACCACACCAGACCTCCCTTCATAATAGCTATGTATCTGTACTAGGACTCTACCACACCAGACCTCCCTATATAATAGCTATATCTGTACTAGGACACTACCACACCAGACCTCCCTACATAATAGCTATATCTGTACTAGGACTCTACCACACCAGATCTCCCTTCATAATAGCTATATCTGTACTAGGACACTACCACACCAGACTTCCCTACATAATAGCTATATCTGTACTAGGACTCTACCACACCAGACCTCCCTTCATAATAGCTATATCTGTACTAGGACACTACCACACCAGACCTCCCTTCATAATAGCTATATCTGTACTAGGACATTACCACACCAGACCTCCCTACATAATAGCTATATCTGTACTAGGACACTACCACACCAGACCTCCCTACGTACATGTAATAGCTATACATGTATCTGTACTAGGACACTACCACACCAGACCTCCCTACATAATAGCTATATCTGTACTAGGACTCTACCACACCAGACCTCCCTACATAATAGCTATATCTGTACTAGGACACTACCACACCAGACCGCACTACATAATAGCTATATCTGTACTAGGACTCTACCACACCAGACCTCCCTACATAATAGCTATATCTGTACTAGGACACTACCACACCAGACCTCCCTTCATAATAGCTATATCTGTACTAGGACTCTACCACACCAGACCTCCCTACATAATAGCTATATCTGTACTAGGATTCTACCACACCAGACCTCCCTACATAATAGCTATATCTGTACTAAGGACTCTACCACACCAGACCTCCCTACATAATAGCTATATCTGTACTAGAACTCTACCACACCAGACCTTCCTACATAATAGCTATATCTGTACTAGGACTCCACTCCACACAGGAGTGGGGTGTGGTAATAGAGGAGATTTATCAGTACTACTCATACTATTTTTTGGCAGTCTAAGAGTAGTTATTAAACATGCATCTACAGTCAACTCGCGCTATCTCAAAATCGGTTATCTCAAATTTCCGGTTATGTCAAACTGTTTTCTACGGTCCCGTTTTTTTCCCTATAGTTTCTATATAGGTCGACTCCGCTTAACTCAAATTCGGATGTGTCAAATTATCGGATATTTCAAACTAAATTCTTTGTCCCTACACGTATAAAACTGTTGAAATCAGTTGGTCTATCTCAAACTTCAAATTGCTTTAAGATGCAAAACGGCAACAATAGTGATTTTCACACCTACCGTGAAACTCTCGAAGATTTGGGCACGAGTTTTATCGCCAATTATCGGCAATCAGGATGTCACGTAATTTAGAGAAGTGATTAATCAATTATTATTTAATTAGCTGATTTAATGAACAATTTCGTTAATCAATTAACGCTGATTAAAGTGTTTCACTTTGTACTTGTTGTTGCAACAGATTTTGAGAACTTCTTGACACGGACAACTTGTAAATAAAATGAGAGGTGCGTTAGTGATTTTATCTAATATAATAACAATTTAAACATGCAAAACCACACAAACTTGCAAAAACTTAGTTTACAGTGGCAGATATAACAAGAAATTTTAGGCATTACCAGTCATCGTGTAGCAGGTAAGATTTTTAAGATTTACACAAACTATCCTTAAATTAGGATAACTCAAACTTCGGATATCTCAAACTATTTTCTACGGTCCCTTGAAATTTGAGATAACGAGAGTTGACTGTATATATATATCTATATATGTATACTAATTTATTTTATGTCAGTAAAATGATCCCGGAATGAATTTGGATTTTATTTTCATCTCTATCAGGTCATTATTTATGGCACAGGATTAAGTATTTGCATTAAAAATCTTGATGACCTTTCTGCCCTTAATTTGATCAATATATGCTATATGTCAAAAGAATGCATGAATTGACTGTTTTACATATGTTAACAGACTACATTTTTATGTGCAACCTGAAACCTGTTGTAGTCTGGGAATATCTATAGCTCAATGATCATACCTATTGAAGTTCTATACCAGCTTTATTATGGACCCCACTTCTTTAGTTAGTGTATGACATGTAATCTTGACTGAATCAGAGTGTGACTCTTATAGGACATTGGATGCTCTTCCATGTCAATTTCACATAATGTACCATTACCTTTTAACTGATGAAATATTGCATCAGTTTCAAGGTATTGTTGTACATTGTAGCTTATGATAGTTCATACTCATCCAAGTTTATCATAGCTGGACACAGATTAGCATTGTAAGACACAGTTTAGCAAAGCTAGACACAGTTTAGCATAGCTGCCTGGATACAGTATAGCATAGCTGCCTGGACACAGTGTAGCATAGCTGCCTGGACACAGTGTAGCATAGCTGGACGCATTTTAGCATAGCTGCCTGGATACAGTGTAGCATAGCTGTCTGGACACAGTTTAGCATAGCTGCCTGAATACAGTGTAGCATAGCTGCCTGGATACAGTTTACCATAGCTGTACACAGTGTAGCATAGCTGCCTGAATACAGTGTAGCATAGCTGCCTGGATACAGTTTACCATAGCTGTACACAGTTTAGCATAGCTGCCTGAATACAGTGTAGCATAGCTGCCTGGATACAGTTTACCATAGCTGGACACAGTGTAGCATAGCTGCCTGGATACAGTGTGGCATAGCTGCCTGGATACAGTTAAGCATAGCTTCCTGGACACAGTTTAGCATAGCTGGACACAGTGTAGCATAGCTTGACATAGGTTAGCATAGCCGGCTGGATACAGTGTAACATAGCTGCCTGGACACAGTGTAGCATAGCTGCCTGGATACAGTGTAGTATAGCTGCCTAGATACAGTTAAGCATAGCTTCCTGGACACAGTTTAGCATAGCTGGACACAGTGTAGCATAGCTGGACATAGGTTAGCATAGCTGGCTGGATGCAGTGTAACATAGCTGCCTGGACACAGTGTAGCATAGCTGCATGGACACAGTTTAGCATAGCTAGACACAGTTTAACATAGCTGGACACAGTTAAACATAGCTGGACACAGTTTAGCATAGCTGCCTTGACACAGTGTAGCATAGCTGCATGGACACAGTGTAGCATAGCTGCCTGGACACAGTGTAGCATAGCTGCCTGGATACAGTGTAGCATAGCTGCCTGGACACAGTGTAGCAAACCTGCCTGGACACAGTGTAGCATAGCTGCCTGGACACAGTGTAGCATTGCTGCCTGGATACAGTGTAGCATGGCTGCCTGGACACAGTGTAGCATAGCTGCTTCAATACAGTTTAGCATAGCTGGACACAGTGTAGCATAGCTGCCTGGATACTTTTTGTACAGTTATATGAAGTTTCTCAAAGCAAAACAACCCTTGATGTTTCAGAATCTCACAACCGAAATACAACAACAACAGTTTCTTGAAGGACAGTATGTTGAAATATTAACAAGTGAACTATGGTGATATTTTGATATTGAAATCAGTTATAATTGGGGTTGTACAAAGTATGGTTTTTGAGCAAAATTTATCGATTGCCAGCTATACAATGCTTTATACAGTATGTAACATATATCTGTAATCAGTGTCAGATATTCAATGGACCAAGTTGATTTAAACCAATCAGAAAGCAGTGATCATTTTACCCACAAGCAAAGAATGCAGAAATTATCAAATTTAACAACCAGAATACAACATATACATGGCTCTGAATAGAGTTCTGTTTATTCATTTTACAAGTCCAAAATTAATTGTTATGTAATACATAATTATGTTTTCCATTGAGAATAGTGGCTAAAATGTTTTTTGGTCGACAAAACCTTTACTTACCTTTATGTCAATCTGTCATGTGTAGGTATAGTTTGTAATCAATCATCTCCATTGAAAGATAGCTTAAGGAAGTAGACTGGATTGTTAGAAGTGGTAAGTCCCAACTGAAATGTCTGGATGAGCTGCTGTTTTTTTTCTATTTTAGAATATCTACCCTGAGCTGTTCCTTTGCTCATCAACCCAACCACAACTTTTGATACAACTAGTCAAAAAGCATTTACAGACTTATGTCTGTCTAAATAAATATTTGCTAGTCTTTATATTCTTGATACATACAAAATAATTAGGAAATATTTGGGAAATAATTGAGATAGATGTTAAGTAGTCTTTGTAGGACTGACATCCCATTTCAGGACCTTTCAATCCCAAATCCAAGTCTTAAACCACTTTGTCACAGATGATACATTATTTCAGTATAACACATATTCTGTTGGTACCTTAAATTTACCAACATTCTTATCAGAGTTGCCCACAATGTATGCATTGTTTTTATGTACAAAAGAAATCACTAAATTATTTATTGATAAGGGTGAAATTTTATCTGGAGTTAGTGTTATGGGTAAATCTAGAGGTCATGTGAGAGTCCTAGCTGTGGGTCACCTTGAGTTGAATGTAGGGAACTAGGTATGTTCACATAATTAATAGCAGGGGAAGCCAGGTATTTAATGTACCTTCCAGCGTCTGGGTAAATTTAGTACATTTGAGCAGCAAGAACGCAAGGTGCAGCAGGTTGAAAGGTGCACTATTGTTATTGTAGTGTACCAGTGGTATCAGTGTAGGATTATAACAGATAACAACAGGTAGGAATACTTACAATGACCTCAGGGTACATCTACCCACCTTTTTCTGCTTTCAACTCTTTAGATTGACTACATTAAGGTAGTGCAAATGTAATGCTGCACCTCCAATTAAAAAGTATCAAAATTAGGGTTAAAATGCTTCAAAACTGGGGATTGAGGGTTCGAATCGTGGTATGGGCATGAATGGTCAACTTTTTTCTATCTACCGGTACTTTTTTACTTTGACAATTATTTCTATTTTTAGTAAATGAATTTTCATAGTATGATTTGTGATAAATTTGATGATAAATTCGTTAGTTGATATATTCATAGTCTAAAAAATAAAAACTTTGTGGTGAAACTATTTTTTTTTTATTTTGCAACATCAACTAAAATAATGGAACATTTAGGCAACTCTGAAATAAATTGTGTGGCTTTAAAGAGGTCAGTACTTTTTGCAATAAAGTACAGTAAGCAGCAAAATGGGAAAATCAGTCTTTAACATGTTGGGTTTGTAAACAGTAAGTTACATATTTGTGATGGTTTGAGTCAAGCCAATCAAGTAACATGTTTGATTGGTTTGTTTAATGTTATATATCCTGTTTCCAAAATGAAACTCAGCAAAACACTTCTCCTAAAGAAGATATATCATAATATTGGAAGTTTTCTTATTTCTAAAAAAGAGATACATTTAATACCAATTTTAGAAGACAAAAATATCCATAACAGGATGGGGAATTTTCTTAAAATTTGGCACACACTTCTACACTAAAGTATACAACTCATTTGTTGTGTTAATTTTAAAATTCTATATCTTTTCTTGCTTTAGCATAAGTATTTGTTGGAGTGCAGGGGAGGGATGGGGTGCATAGGGGTGTGTGTAACAACACCAACAAACTATCAGCCATCCAGAGACAGAGATTTGTATGCATATAATTTACCAAGACTTGTTCCATTTGTTTTTAACAGGTTACAAGTTAGAGACGATTTTATATAATTGCTTTCCTTTCTTGATTTTTTAAAAATTTAACATCTTTCAGAAAAATATGCACTAATGAATTATAGAAAATATATACTGCAGCAGAGGTTGTTTCTTCGAAATTGACATTCATTATACCCCACCCACTTCCCTTACATTAATTTAACATTTTTTTTTTTTGAATAAGGAAGTCTTCTTCATTAATGTCAGTGTATCAGTAATGATTTAAAAATGCCAAAGAGAAAGGCTGAAATAGATGTAAAATATACACATTAGTAGCAGTTGCTCATAACAAGTAAAATACTTGGTATATGTGTTATTCATTTAATTCTTATATACATATATTTTAAATCTTTGAATTTTTAAATGTTAAAATCTGTGTATAATCAGCATTTTAACCACACCTTTTCTAATGATAATATGAGCATCAGTGAGGTACCTTTATGCCTGTGCGACACATATATATTTCTTGGTTTCAAAAAATCACAATCATAATATATTTAAAACAGGAACAGATCAAAACTGTGTTATATGTGCAATCTATGATTTTAGTCTCAAATAGCAATGTGAGAAAGTTTAGAAAAAAAAACTATTTTTACATAGAATACCAGTAGATAATTAATTATTTGGGATGTTGTAGATCATATCTGAACCCACTGTAAAGATTGTGTTCTTACTACATGCATATACGGAGGGTTGCTTGGTCAGCCAATTCAGCCAACACTTGGTTATACAGTGCTCACTCTCTTAAGCTACATCAAGCAAAGGAGAGAAATTGGTTGCTTAAGAGAGGTTGTTGCTCTAGAGAGGTAACACCTGTATATGCTTAAGTATTTTAGTATCAGTAGTATTCAGGGTTTTAAAACTAGTTACTGTTATTGGCTGTTTTCTGCCATTTTCTTTTATAATAGTTTTTTACTATTTATATTTAATTTTATTTAAATTAAAAAAAGTTAAATATTTTTTTTAAGTTTTAATTATTTATTTAGTTCAGTTTATTGACATGAACAAATCTGGTTATGCAATGTGCATTTAAGTAAAAAAAAAATATCTTTATTTATTTTTATTTTTTTATATACATGTATCTTGTTTTGTATTATTCTTTTTAACTTTTTAATTTAGTCTATATTTAGTCTTTGGTACTTTTTCTTTACATATTGTTATAATGTTGACAGCCAGCAACAAGACTTAAGACATTCACATTTTAATGTTTAATCAAACTAGAGAAGTATTTAGAAAATATTCGATTGGGATTTATAAGAAAACTCGCTATTACTGATGTTCACACCGATGACAAATTCATTCCAGTAGTCAATTGTTCCAGAATTATCCCACTTACCAATGATTGGTGCAATTAAAAAGACGCTTCTTTACTCATTCTTTACTTGATTGGTTTACCTACCTTAATTGGCAAACATTTACTTAAATGAACAAGAGAAAAGTGTGAAAATAATGTTAGTTTGAAGTTTATACTAAGTGGTTTTTGTTGACATAGGAATATGGTATATGCAAGAACCAGTCACAAATAGCTTATGTCGCTCATTTTCAAAATTTCTGTTATCACTTGGCATTATGAGAGATGCTTAGAGCTAACGACTACTATAGACAAATCATTGGCCACTCAAGGTTAGGAATTCAACTGACACGGAAGTAAAAATGAGTGTCAGTAACCATTTTAGAGAGTTGTCATTCTTGAGAGGGAAAAATATGATGAAAACGAGAGGTGGTAAATTAAACTGACGTCTAAGAGAGGTATTCGTCTAAGAGAGGTGACTTTTGGAGAGGGAGCATTGTATGTCATAATTTATTGAGAAAACAACAGCACACGAGGTTATCCTAAACATTAAAAGTTGTAGGTGAAGGTTTGGACCACTATTGATTACCCTCCCACATCCAAATAAATGATTGTTACTGGGAAATGCTGTTTATTGATATCCTACATATATAGACAAAAATGAGGCATAACAACCCAACTGTCATTACAAACATATATTTCCCATCTACAGTCACCTCCCCACCCCCCTTAGCACAGAAAAAACCTGCTGTTATATAGGTCACAAAATCGGTAAGCATGTTTTGGCCAGGGAAAGGTGTGTTCATTAAAATAAGGTATACTGCAGAACATGACATTGTTTTATCCCTGCATCTGTACAGTTAGATGGTCAATTCTGACCAGAATATGACATTGTTATATCCCTGCATCTGTACAGTTAGATGGTCAATTCTGACCAGAATATGACATTGTTATATCCTACCATCTGTACTGTTAGATGGTCAATTCTGACCAGAATATGACATTGTTATATCCTACCATCTGTACAGTTAGATGGTCAATTCTGACCAGAATATGACATTGTTATATCCTACCATCTGTACAGACAGATGATCAATTCTGACCAGAATATGACATTGTTATATCCCTGTATCTGTACAGTTAGATGATCAATTCTGACCAGAATATGACATTGTTATATCCTACCATCTGTACAGTTAGATGGTCAATTCTGACCAGAATATGACATTGTTATATCCTACCATCTGTACAGTTAGATGGTCAATTCTGACCAGAATATGACATTGTTATATCCTACCATCTGTACAGTTAGATGGTCAATTCTGACCAGAATATGACATTGTTATATCCCTGCATCTGTACAGTTAGATGGTCAATTCTGATTAGAATATGATATTGCTGTATTCCTACCATCTGTACAGTTAGATGGTCAATTCTGACCAGAATATGACATTGTTATATCCTACCATCTGTACAGTTAGATGGTCAATTCTGACCAGAATATGACATTGTTATATCCTTGCATCTGTACAGTTAGATGGTCAATTCTGACCAGAATATGACATTGTTGTATTCCTACCATCTGTACAGTTAGATGGTCAATTCTGACCAGATTATGACATTGTTGTATTCCTACATCTGTACAGTTAGATGATCAATTCTATTCAGAATATGACATTGTTATATCCTACCATCTGTACAGTTAGATGGTCAATTCTGACCAGATTATGACATTGTTGTATTCCTACATCTGTACAGTTAGATGGTCAATTCTGACCAGAATATGACATTGTTATATCCTACCATCTGTACAGTTAGATGGTCAATTCTGACCAGATTATGACATTGTTGTATTCCTACATCTGTACAGTTAGATGGTCAATTCTATTCAGAATATGACATTGTTATATCCTACCATCTGTACAGTTAGATGGTCAATTCTGACCAGAATATGACATTGTTATATCCTACCATCTGTACAGTTAGATGGTCAATTCTGACCAGAATATGACATTGTTATATCCTACCATCCGTACAGTTAGATGGTCAATTCTGACCAGAATATGACATTGTTATATCCCTGCATCTGTACAGTTAGATGGTCAATTCTGACCAGATTATGACATTGTTGTATTCCTACATCTGTACAGTTAGATGGTCAATTCTATTCAGAATATGACATTGTTATATCCTACCATCTGTACAGTTAGATGGTCAATTCTGACCAGAATATGACATTGTTATATCCTACCATCTGTACAGTTAGATGGTCAATTCTGACCAGAATATGACATTGTTATATCCTACCATCTGTACAGTTAGATGGTCAATTCTGACCAGAATATGACATTGTTATATCCTACCATCTGTACAGTTAGATGGTCAATTCTGACCAGAATATGACATTGTTATATCCTACCATCTGTACAGTTAGATGGTCAATTCTGACTAGAATATGACATTGTTATATCCTACCATCTGTACAGTTAGATGGTCAATTCTGACCAGAATATGACATTGTTGTATTCCTACATCTGTACAGTTAGATGGTCAATTCTATTCAGAATATGACATTGTTATATCCTACCATCTGTACAGTTAGATGGTCAATTCTATTCAGAATATGACATTGTTATATCCTACCATCTGTACAGTTAGATGGTCAATTCTGACCAGAATATGACATTGTTATATCCTACCATCTGTACAGTTAGATGGTCAATTCTGACCAGATTATGACATTGTTATATTCCTACATCTGTACAGTTAGATGGTCAATTCTATTCAGAACATGACATTGTTATATCCTACCATCTGTACAGTTAGATGGTCAATTCTGACCAGAATATGACATTGTTATATCCTACCATCTGTACAGTTAGATGGTCAATTCTGACCAGAATATGACATTGTTATATCCTACCATCTGTACAGTTAGATGGTCAATTCTGACCAGAATATGACATTGTTGTATTCCTACATCTGTACAGTTAGATGGTCAATTCTGACCAGAATATGACATTGTTATATCCTACCATCTGTACAGTTAGATGGTCAATTCTGACCAGAATATAACATTGTTATATCCCTGCATCTGTACAGTTAGATGATCAATTCTGACCAGAATATGACATTGTTATATCCTACCATCTGTACAGTTAGATGATCAATTCTGACCAGAATATGACATTGTTGTATTCCTACATCTGTACAGTTAGATGGACAATTCTGACCAGAATATGACACTGTTATATCCTACCATCTGTACAGTTAGATGGTCAATTCTGACCAGAATATAACATTGTTATATCCCTGCATCTGTACAGTTAGATGGTCAATTCTGACCAGAATATGACATTGTTATATCCTACCATCTGTACAGTTAGATGGTCAATTCTATTCAGAATATGACATTGTTATATCCTACCATCTGTACAGTTAGATGGTCAATTATGACCAGAATATGACATTGTTGTATTCCTACATCTGTACAGTTACATGTAGATGGTCAATTCTGACCAGAATATGACATTGTTATATCCTACCATCTGTACAGTTAGATGGTCAATTTTGACCAGAATATGACATTGTTGTATTCCTACATCTGTACAGTTAGATGGTCAGTTCTCTCCAGAATATGACATTGTTATATCCTACCATCTGTACAGTTAGATGGTCAATTCTGATCAGAACATGACATTGTTATATCCCTGCATCTGTACAGTTAGATGATCAATTCTGACCAGAATATGACATTGTTATATCCTACCATCTGTACAGTTAGATGGTCAATTCTGACCAGAATATGATATTGTTATATCCCTGCATCTGTACAGTTAGATGGTCAATTCTGACCAGAATATGACATTGTTATATCCTACCATCTGTACAGTTAGATGGTCAATTTTGATTAGAACATGACATTGTTGTATTCCTACATCTGTACAGTTAGATGGTCAATTCTGATTAGAACATGACATTGTTGTATTCCTACATCTGTACAGATAGATGATCAATTCTGACCAGAACATGACATTGTTGTATTCCTACATCTGTACAGTTAGATGATCAATTCTGACCAGAATATGACATTGTTGTATCCCTGCATCTGTACAGTTAGATGATCAATTCTGACCAGAATATAACATTGTTATATCCCTGCATCTGTACAGTTAGATGGTCAATTTTGACCAGAATATGACATTGTTGTATTCCTACATCTGTACAGTTAGATGATCAATTTTGACCAGAATATGACATTGTTGTATTCCTACATCTGTACAGTTAGATGGTCAATTCTATTCAGAATATGATATTGTTATATCCTACCATCTGTACAGTTAGATGGTCAATTCTGACCAGAATATGACATTGTTATATCCTACCATCTGTACAGTTAGATGGTCAATTCTGACCAGAATATGACATTGTTATATCCTACCATCTGTACAGTTAGATGGTCAATTCTATTCAGAATATGACATTGTTATATCCTACCATCTGTACAGTTAGATTATCAATTCTGACCAGAACATGACATTGTTATATCCCTACATCTGTACAGTTAGATGATCAATTCTGACCAGAATATGACATTGTTATATCCTACCATCTGTACAGTTAGATGGTCAATTCTGACCAGAATATGACATTGTTATATCCTACCATCTGTACAGTTAGATGGTCAATTCTGACCAGAATATGACATTGTTATATCCCTGCATCTGTACAGTTAGATGGTCAATTCTGACCAGAATATGACATTGTTATATCCTACCATCTGTACAGTTAGATGGTCAATTTTGACCAGAATATGACATTGTTGTATTCCTACATCTGTACAGTTAGATGGTCAATTCTGACCAGATTATGACATTGTTGTATCCTACCATCTGTACAGTTAGATGGTCAATTCTGACCAGAATATGACATTGTTGTATTCCTACATCTGTACAGTTAGATGATCAATTCTGACCAGAATATGACATTGTTATATCCCTGCATCTGTACAGTTAGATGATCAATTCTGACCAGAATATGACATTGTTATATCCTACCATCTGTACAGTTAGATGGTCAATTCTGACCAGAATATGACATTGTTATATCCCTGCATCTGTACAGTTAGATGGTCAATTCTGACCAGAATATGACATTGTTATATCCCTGTATCTGTACAGTTAGATGATCAATTCTGACCAGAATATGACATTGTTATATCCCTGCATTTGTACAGTTAGATGGTCAATTCTGACCAGAACATGACATTGTTGTATTCCTACATCTGTACAGTTAGATGGTCAATTCTGACCAGAATATGACATTGTTATATCCTACATCTGTACAGTTAGATGATCAATTTTGACCAGATTATGACATTGTTGTATTCCTGCATCTGTACAGTTAGATGGTCAATTCTATTCAGAATATGACATTGTTATATCCTACCATCTGTACAGTTAGATGATCAATTTTGACCAGATTATGACATTGTTGTATTCCTGCATCTGTACAGTTAGATGGTCAATTCTATTCAGAATATGACATTGTTATATCCTACCATCTGTACAGTTAGATGATCAATTTTGACCAGATTATGACATTGTTGTATTCCTACATCTGTACAGTAAGATGGTCAATTCTGACCAGAATATGACATTGTTGTATTCCTGCATCTATACAGTTAGAAGATCAATTCTGACCAGAATATGACATTGTTATATCCAACCATCTGTACAGTAAGATGGTCAATTCTGACCAGAATATGACATTGTTGTATTCCTACATCTGTACAGTTAGATGATCAATTCTGACCAGAATATGACATTGTTGTATCCTACCATCTGTACAGTTAGATGATCAATTCTGACCAGAATATGACATTGTTGTATTCCTACCATCTGTACAGTTAGATGGTCAGTTCTGACCAGAACATGACATTGTTATATCCTACATCTGTACAGTTAGATGGTCAATTTTGACCAGAATATGACATTGTTGTATTCCTACATCTGTACAGTTAGATGATCAATTCTGACCAGAATATGACATTGTTATATCCTACCATCTGTACAGTTAGATGATCAATTCTGACCAGAATATGACATTGTTATATCCTAACATCTGTACAGTTAGATGATCAATTCTGACCAGAATATGACATTGTTATATCCTACCATCTGTACAGTTAGATGATCAATTCTGACCAGAATATGACATTGTTGTATTCCTACATCTGTACAGTTAGATGGTCAATTCTGACCAGAATATGACATTGTTATATCCTACCAGCTGTACAGTTAGATGGTCAATTCTGACCAGAATATGACATTGTTGTATTCCTACATCGGTACAGTTAGATGATCAATTTTGACCAGAATATGACATTGTTATATCCTACCATCTGTACAGTTAGATGGTCAATTCTGACCAGAACATGACATTGTTATATTCCTACATCTGTACAGTTAGATGATCAATTCTGAGCAGAACATGACATTGTTATATCCTACCATCTGTACAGTTAGATGATCAATTCTGACCAGAACATGACATTGTTATATCCTACCATCTGTACAGTTAGATGGTCAATTCTGACCAGAATATGACATTGTTGTATTCCTACATCTGTACAGTTAGATGATCAATTCTGACCAGAATGTGACATTGTTGTATTCCTACATCTGTACAGTTAGATGGTCAATTCTGACCAGAATATGACATTGTTATATCCTACCATCTGTACAGTTAGATGATCAATTCTGACCAGAATATGACATTGTTGTATTCCTACATCTGTACAGTTAGATGATCAATTTTGACCAGAATATGACATTGTTGTATTCCTACATCTGTACAGTTAGATGGTCAATTCTATTCAGAATATGATATTGTTATATCCTACCATCTGTACAGTTAGATGGTCAATTCTGACCAGAATATGACATTGTTATATCCTACCATCTGTACAGTTAGATGGTCAATTCTGACCAGAATATGACATTGTTATATCCTACCATCTGTACAGTTAGATGGTCAATTCTGACCAGAATATGACATTGTTATATCCTACCATCTGTACAGTTAGATGGTCAATTCTGACCAGAATATGACATTGTTATATCCTACCATCTGTACAGTTAGATGGTCAATTCTGACCAGAATATGACATTGTTATATCCTACCATCTGTACAGTTAGATGGTCAATTCTGACCAGAATATGACATTGTTATATCCTACCATCTGTACAGTTAGATGGTCAATTCTGACCAGAATATGACATTGTTATATCCTACCATCTGTACAGTTAGATGATCAATTCTGACCAGAATATGACATTGTTATATCCTACCATCTGTACAGTTAGATGGTCAATTCTATTCAGAATATGACATTGTTATATCCTACCATCTGTACAGTTAGATTATCAATTCTGACCAGAACATGACATTGTTATATCCCTACATCTGTACAGTTAGATGATCAATTCTGACCAGAATATGACATTGTTATATCCTACCATCTGTACAGTTAGATGGTCAATTCTGACCAGAATATGACATTGTTATATCCTACCATCTGTACAGTTAGATGGTCAATTCTGACCAGAATATGACATTGTTATATCCCTGCATCTGTACAGTTAGATGGTCAATTCTGACCAGAATATGACATTGTTATATCCTACCATCTGTACAGTTAGATGGTCAATTTTGACCAGAATATGACATTGTTGTATTCCTACATCTGTACAGTTAGATGATCAATTCTGACCAGAATATGACATTGTTATATCCTACCATCTGTACAGTTAGATGGTCAATTCTGACCAGAATATGACATTGTTGTATTCCTACATCTGTACAGTTAGATGGTCAATTCTGACCAGAATATGACATTGTTATATCCCTACATCTGTACAGTTAGATGGTCAATTCTATTCAGAATATGACATTGTTATATCCTACCATCTGTACAGTTAGATTATCAATTCTGACCAGAACATGACATTGTTATATCCCTACATCTGTACAGTTAGATGATCAATTCTGACCAGAATATGACATTGTTGTATTCCTACATCTGTACAGTTAGATGGTCAGTTCTGACCAGAATATGACATTGTTATATCCCTGCATCTGTACAGTTAGATGATCAATTCTGACCAGAATATGACATTGTTGTATTCCTACATCTGTACAGTTAGATGATCAATTCTGACCAGAATATGACATTGTTATATCCTACCATCTGTACAGTTAGATGATCAATTCTGACCAGAATATGACATTGTTATATCCTACCATCTGTACAGTTAGATGGTCAATTCTGACCAGAATATGACATTGGTATATCCTACATCTGTACAGTTAGATGGTCAATTCTGACCAGAATATGACATTGTTATATCCTACCATCTGTACAGTTAGATGGTCAATTCTGACCAGAATATGACATTGTTATATCCTACCATCTGTACAGTTAGATGATCAATTCTGACCAGAATATGACATTGTTATATCCCTGTATCTGTACAGTTAGATGGTCAATTCTGACCAGAATATGACATTGTTATATCCTACATCTGTACAGTTAGATGGTCAATTCTGACCAGAATATGACATTGTTGTATTCCTACATCTGTACAGTTAGATGGTCAATTCTGACCAGAATATGACATTGTTGTATTCCTACATCTGTACAGTTAGATGGTCAATTCTGACCAGAACATGACATTGTTGTATTCCTACATCTGTACAGTTAGATGGTCAATTCTGACCAGAATATGACATTGTTGTATTCCTCCATCTGTACAGTTAGATGATCAATTCTGACCAGATTATGACATTGTTGTATTCCTACATCTGTACAGTTAGATGGTCAATTCTGACCAGAATATGACATTGTTGTATTCCTACATCTGTACAGTTAGATGATCAATTCTGACCAGAATATGACATTGTTGTATTCCTACATCTGTACAGTTAGATGATCAATTCTGACCAGATTATGACATTGTTGTATTCCTACATCTGTACAGTTAGATGGTCAATTCTGACCAGAATATGACATTGTTGTATTCCTACATCTGTACAGTTAGATGGTCAATTCTGACCAGAACATGACATTGTTATATTCCTACATCTGTACAGTTAGATGATCAATTCTGACCAGAATATGACATTGTTGTATTCCTACATCTGTACAGTTAGATGATCAATTCTGACCAGAATATGACATTGTTGTATTCCTACATCTGTACAGTTAGATGGTCAATTCTGACCAGAACATGACATTGTTATATTCCTACATCTGTACAGTTAGATGATCAATTTTTACCAGATTATGACATTGTTGAATTCCTACATCTGTACAGTTAGATGGTCAATTCTGACCAGAATATGACATTGTTGTATTCCTACATCTGTACAGTTAGATGGTCAATTCTGACCAGAATATGACATTGTTGTATTCCTACCATCTGTACAGTTAGATGATCAATTCTGACCAGAATATGACATTGTTATATCCTACCATCTGTACAGTTAGATGATCAATTCTGACCAGAATATGACATTGTTATATTCCTACATCTGTACAGTTAGATGATCAATTCTGACCAGAATATGACATTGTTGTATTCCTACATCTGTACAGTTAGATGGTCAATTCTGACCAGATTATGACATTGTTGTATTCCTGCATCTGTACAGTTAGATGATCAATTCTGACCAGAATATGACATTGTTGTATTCCTACATTTGTACCGTTAAATGGTCAATTTTGACCAGAATATGACATTGTTTTATTCCTGCATCTGTACAGTTAGATGATCAATTCTGACCAGAATATGACATTGTTATATCCTACCATCTGTACAGTTAGATGGTCAATTCTGACCAGAATATGACATTGTTATATCCTACCATCTGTACAGTTAGATGGTCAATTCTGACCAGAATATGACATTGTTATATCCTACCATCTGTACAGTTAGATGGTCAATTCTGACCAGAATATGACATTGTTATATCCCTGCATCTATACAGTTAGATGATCAATTCTGACCAGAATATGACATTGTTTTATTCCTGCATCTGTACAGTTAGATGGTCAATGTAGCTGCAGTTTGGAAGCACACAGAAATGACCCTGCACGACCTTGACTACTCGCGGTCAGTTATTCTTGCCTGGAAAGAAGTTGTGCATGCACAGAACAAATATGTATGTCTAAGGAGACAATTTTGTCCAGGCAAATGTTAACATTAATATTGTTATCTGTTTAAACTGGATACTTTTTATATTGTGTAATTCAGATGTACATAAAATGCAGACTTATGAATGAACAATGCTGTGTATGAATATTACTTATTGACTAGAGGAAAGTTTCAAAATGGGAAGTGTCCTGCTATTAGAACAATGTTTCTCAAACTATGCATTATCAACTTGGCCGAGCTATTTGCAATATACCACACGGACTTCACTGCCTTAGGCAACTTTGAACCGCCAGGTTTTATTTAATGACAAAGTTTATTCGTATCTTGTCAGCATCACAGCCTAAAGTTACAGCACACATTCAGAGAGGAATGGTACACTAGGGAGTTTTAGATTCAGATCAGAGAGGTGTAAGAGGTAATAGTTAATTTCAAACTCAGTTTATCTTGGTTGAATCCGCCAGCATGTATGAACATTTATTTAGACCTAACTTCAGTTAAAATGCAAAATTATATAGAAAGTATTGAACGTTTAGTTAGATTGTTTCTGTTGTCTGATGTTAATGAGTGTGATGTAACTTTTGTCCTAATGTTTAATCTATATTGCTCAAGAAGTGTTTATTTGCAGCAGAACACTTGCATCTGATTTACAACTGAAGAGTATTGACCATTATTTGCACATCTGTATTCCCATACCGGGTCAAACTTACACCATCCAAACAGTGCAATTACATAGAAAGTATTGTATGTTTAATAAGAGGTATATTTTACAGCTTAAGACTTGGCTGCTTTCCATTGCATTGTACATTTGCCCTAACACAGAATGATTTTGATCATTAATAAGGTCATTATTTTTAGGCTCATTTATTTTCAGTTAAACAATATTATAGGACCATGTAATTCTTTTTGTATTTATTTATTTATGTTCTACTGTATAACAATATATGCTCAACTTGATTTTTAAACATGTTTATTGTATGACTTCTTGATAAAGGGGTTAATTAATTTTTATAGTTATTAAATAGTTGTACTAAACTTATGTAAAATATCACATTGTTCAAAGGGAAGCAACAATGATTTGACACATAAAATGAAATAACTTATTAGTCTCCCTTTGTCAATGTTTTATTACATTGGCAACCATTGAAAAGAATGACTTTTATTCCTTCAGTTGTTTGCCTTTTCTTATCATATATAGATTGTTATTCTTTATTTGATACAAGTTCTGTTGAGTTTGTTTTGTAAAGTTGCTAGATTTAGAATATCCAACTTTATATATATATATTCTATGTAGACTTTTTATAACACATTTTTGTATATTTTCTATTAAGTGTATTTAAGTGTATTTAGTTTAAATGCGCCAGGTCCGTAATATTTATATTGTTACGTTGGTATATATTTAAAAAATGTAGACTTCTTTTGCAAGGTCACTATATATATTGGAGTCTTCTATAAAAAACATTGATCAGAATTGACATATTGATTCCAGAGTTGGTATGTCAAGATTTCAAGATTTTCTGTGATTAAGAGAGACTGTTTAAGGAATTTATCAGATCTAGAATAAAAGTGTTGGAAAAAGGAGACTCATGTCTTAGAGATTTTAACCAAATAGTATTTATTTGGGTTATACTTTTTGCACAGAAAACAGACTAAGTTTTTTCCATGGTGCCTAGTGATTTTTTAATGTTTTTCAGATATTTTAAGAGTTTTCCAACCTTTTCTTTTTTCCATTCTGCTTGAAGAAATGTCCAGATTTTTTCCAGGCTTATTCAACTTTGTTTCAGTGTGGACAAAAAGACCACATTTGAAAAATACCACATATTCTATTCTATTCTCTCATTTTTCATGGACTTACTTGAATTTCCATGCTTTATCAGTGTTGTCCTGCCTCATTTGAATCCTTAGCCTGGACAATGTACACCTGGTCCTTTGGCTTGCTTCAAGACCAGATACCCTCTCATGTTCTTTCAGTTCACTGGTACCCCTTTGAAACAGTTGTATTTTTCATATTGTATAAGAGACACAAATAGATATTATTAACAGCTAACGTTATGAGATCCACCTCTGAAAAAGTTGGAGCATGCTGTCTTCATTACGCATTTTGTTTGTACCTGGTGGAAAGGATTATTGTTTTCTGAATATGACCGCTGACATGAACATTGTTGTATTAGTAGTAGTATTACCTTAATATAACTTTTTTAGCTCACCTGAGCAGAACGTGGTCAGTATGAGCTTTTCTGCTACCCCTTCGGTCATTGTCTGTTGTGTGTTGTCAATTGTGTAACATCAATAATTTGCTAAAATTGAAAGCTGAAAACCTTGTGAACAAACTAGAGGCAATGTACTTAACAGTTGTTAAGACGTTTCAGTTCAATATTATACTAAATGATCCCGTAGGACTGCTTACACAGCATTGTCAAATGCCTCAATATAGTATATGCAAAATATGTAACTATAATTGTATATTATGTTTAGCTATTAGAAATATTTATGTTTTTTGTAATTAACTTAATAACTAACAGTACTCAATATAGAGTCAGCTCCAGATTAGACAATCTCCCTTATAGCGTAAGGATACAAGTTCCATAAGCCAAGAAATGAAAATAAAATTACTGGCTAATTAAATTCCCATTAAAACACAATAAATATCTTAACAGTATTAATTGGGCAATCTCTTAGGGTGTGGGGTCTACACAGGGGACATGACCCAACTCGGCCTCTACCCCGCATCTTGTCAACACCAGGGCTCCCCAGCAGGATGAAATGCAGTACCAACACGCTTGCATCATGCCATTTACTTATTAATTAAATAACTTCTCAACACAGGCATACAGTGTACCATAATATCTTAATATTAATATATATATATATATATATATATATAATTATGTACATTTCAGGCCGTGCATCCCGTTCCTAAGCTGGATTGCCTGAGTGATGCCCAATGTATTGCACCGCAGACTCCCCTGTGTCCATGCCACAGAGGCCCCTCCTACCCTTCATGTACCCGCCCACCGTCCTTAATGAGTTCATCAAGTGTGTTGTCATTGGTGACAGCGGTGTGGGCAAGACCCATCTCATCACAGCCTGGGCGTGTGACACCAGCTTTAGCCTTGAGAAACTAGTGAAGACCCACGTATCCACAGTCTGGGCTCATGACCACTACAGAAATGATAAAAATGTAAAAATTATATATTTTTCTTTTTGTTATTTTGTATTTCTTGTGTGTAAAAATTGCATTGGTTTGGTCATTAATTAATATTTTGATACAGGCAAATGTTCCTAACTGGGAACATAGTACATATGAACCTGCCACAACTCATTCTCAGGACATGTTTATTTCCTTTTTTCCTTCTTTAAGAGAAGTTCGCTCCAGTTTATAATTCCATTATTTTCAGCAAATGGTAAAATGTTAATGAAATGCAAAGGGAATTGATGTAATTCTTTTACCAATATAAAAGTTAGACTGGTGATTGGTTGATACAAATATGGTTTTATATTCTTTACCTTATCACTAACTAGGGGGCTTTTTATTCATAAACATTTTATTTTGTTAATATTTTCTTTTTCTTTCCTTAGAAAGTGACATTTTTTGCTATCATTACACGTGTAATACAACTCAGAAAATAATTAAGAAAGTAAATTTGGTATTGCTACTTAAATTATTACTAAAATATATAAGAAACACTATAAAATAATGCAATTTACCAGCCATGTGGTGTACAGCTTTGTTGACCATTGTAAGTACTCTCATAGTAAAATAAATGATTAAATTTGTTTTAATTTTGCATTTTTTTTATAATTGTATTGCTTGGCACAGTTTAAAAAATATTTGTACATTAATGTCTTGAGAAGCTTTACAAACTTCTTATTTTTAATAAGGTGTAAGTTTATATGAAGGGCAAATCACTTATTACAAGTGAATCATTGCTGGTCACCATGTATTGTAATCTGAACAATTGCATTTGTTGAAGAATGGTATAGCTTAAATATAAATGATATGTCTCCACAAAAATTTAAAAAAAATATTGTAAGCAAGGTAGACTACTCATGTATAGCTGTAACATTGAGATATAAGTTATGTCCCTGCCATGGTGAGTGTCTCTCAAATGGTGGAGGGAGACAACTGAAATTAAATCTCTATTGACTACCCTTACAGTTGTCCAGCTATTGTAGAATGATGACAGCTGTGACCTAAACAAACATCACTTTTATAAATAAGAACCACTTTAAAAAAAATAATTTTCATATGATATGCTTAAAGTCATTATTTGTTTTAAAAAAAGGGATATTACAGTGTTTATTTGTTTGTTTATTTGGTTTATCAGCCCACCAATAGTACCGGTACATAAGTTATTTGGAGACAGTGTCTATTTGAAGAAGATATAGTGCTGCTTTCACTATGTGTAGGAAGCATGGCATGATAGCACACCCAGTCACATTATCCTGACACCTGGCCAACCATCATGGAACTACCCTTATATCTGCTTGAGTGTTAGCAAGGGAGTTATACCACTACCACTTTTAACAATATTGGTTTGTTGTGGCCTGGGATTGAACCCATGGTCTCCTGTACCTGGAGCCAAGGCTTTACAGATTGCGTTATCAGGTCTGATAGATATAACAATGTTGTTTTGCTGCATACACAGGACAATCAATTGGAGGGTGAATATATAGAATTTTATAGAAATGAAAAACCTTTATGCTGTACAGATAAAAAAACATGCTCCTGATATTCAAACATTGTTACAGGAAGAATTGTTGAAATATTGCATATGCATTCACAAGTATGGATTATGATTAATGCATATAAATAATGTCTGTGTGCATATCAAACAAGTCTGTATTGTACACATGTACATGTCATGGGTATTGTGATGTTATTCTTTTTACTGCTTTTAATAATTTCAAATTTTTGGCAGTAAATGACCTTTAAAGATGCTACAAAAATAATAAAACATTGTTAACTTTGGTATATAAAAGTGTCTGTTGTTGACTGTTGTTGGTACATGTATATGAAAGTAAATGTTGTTGGTATATGACATTGAATGTTGTTGGTATGTAAAAGTGAATGCTGTTTTTATATAGAAGTTAATGTTTTTGGTATATAAAATGTGTTCATTTAAAAACTTTTATGTTTGTGGTATATAAAAGTGAATGTTGTCGGTATATAAAATGAATGTTGTTTATATATAAAAGTGAATGTTTGTGGTACATAGAAGAAAGCATTATTTGAAACTAAAAATGAACAGTTTGTTAAACCATGGGAAATGGTCTGTTTATTTAAGCTGTTATGATTTATATTTAATATTTCAGATTTTAGAGCGGTCAGTTGTGGAGATAGATGGAGGGTTTGTGGCCCTACGCCTGTGGGATACGTTTGGTTACCATGACAAAGACCGAGGATTTGCATACAAAGGGTAGGTGGTATTGGCATGTCAGACTGGTCCTTGTTGGCATGTCAGACTGGTCCTTGTTGGCATGTCAGACTGGTCCTTGTTGGCATGTCAGACTGGTCCTTGTTGGCATGTCAGACTGGTCCTTGTTGGAATGTCAGACTGGTCCTTGTTGGCATATCAGATTGGTCCTTGTTGGTTTGTCAGACTGGTCTATGTTGGCATGTCAGATTGGTCCTTGTTGGCATGTCAGACTGGTCCTTGTTGGTTTGTCAGACTGGTCTATGTTGGCATGTCAGATTGGTCCTTGTTGGCATGTCAGACTGGTCCTTGTTGGCATGTCAGACTGGTCCTTGTTGGCATTTAAGACTTATGTCAGACTGGTTCTTATTGGCATGTAAGACTGGTCCTTGTTGGCATGTCAGACTGGTCCTTATTGGCATGTCAGACTGGTTCTTGTTGGCATGTCAGACTGGTCCTTGTTGGCATGTCAGACTGGTACTTGTTGGCATGTCAGACTGGTCCTTATTGGCATGTCAGACTGGTTCTTGTTGGCATGTCAGACTGGTCCTTGTTGGCATGTCAGACTGGTCCTTGTTGGCATGTCAGACTGGTTCTTGTTGGCATGTCAGACTGGTCCTTGTTGGCATGTCAGACTGGTACTTGTCGGCATGTCAGACTGGTCCTTGTTGTGTTGACATGTCAGACTGATCCTTGTTGGCATGTTAGACTTGTCCTTGTTGGCATGTCAGACTGGTCCTTGTTGGCATGTCAGATTTGTCTTTGTTGGCATGACAGACTGGTACTTATTGGTATGACAGACTGGTTCTTGTTGGCATGTCAGACTGGTCCTTGTTGGCATGTTAGACTGGTCCTTGTTGGCATGTTAGACTGGTCCTAATTAACATGTGTGACTGGTACTTGTTGGCATGTCAGACTGGTCATTTTTGGCATGTCAGACTGGTCTTTGTTGGCATTTAACACTTTTGTCAGACTGGTTCTTATTGTCATGTAAGACTGGTCCTTGTTGGCATGTAAGACTTGTCCTTGTTGGCATGTCAGACTGGTCCTTATTGGCATGTCTGACTGGTTCTTGTTGGCATGTCAGACTGGTCTTTGTTGGCATGTCAGACAGGTCCTTGTTGGCATGTCAGACTGGTCCTTTTTGGCATGTCAGACTGGTCCTTGTTGGCATTTAACACTTTTGTCAGACTGGTTCTTATTGTCATGTAAGACTGGTCCTTGTTGGCATGTAAGACTGGTCCTTGTTGGCATGTCAGACTGGTCCTTATTGGCATGTCTGACTGGTTCTTGTTGGCATGTCAGACTGGTTCTTGTTGGCATGTCTGACTGGTACTTGTTGGCATGTCAGACTGGTCCTTCTTGGCATTTAACACTTTTGTCAGACTGGTTCTTATTGTCATGTAAGTCTGGTCCTTGTTGGCATGTAAGACTGGTCCTTGTTGGCATGTTAGACTGGTCCTTATTGGCATGTCTGACTGGTTCTTGTTGGCATGTCAGACTGGTCTTTGTTGGCATGTCAGACTGGTCCTGGTTGTGTTGGCATGTCAGACTGGTCTTTGTTGGCATGTCAGACTGGTCCTGGTTGTGTTGGCATGTCAGACTGGTCTTTGTTGGCATGTCAGACTGGTCCTGGTTGTGTTGGCATGTCAGACTGGTACTTGTTGGCATGTCAGACTGGTCCTGGTTGTGTTGGCATGTCAGATTTGTCTTTGTTGGTATGTCAGACTGGTACTTGTTGGCATGTCAGACTGGTCCTTGTTGTGTTGGCATGTCAGATTTGTCTTTGTTGGCATGATAGACTTGTCCTTGTTGGCATGTTAGACTTGTCCTTGTTGGCATGTTAGACTGGTCCTTGTTGGCATGTCAGACTGGTTCTTGTTGACATGTCAGACTGATCCTTGTTGGCATGTTAGACTGGTCCTTGTTAGCATGTGACTGGTACTTGTTGGCATGTCAGACTGGTCCTTGTTGGCATGTCAGACTGGTCCTTGTTGGCATGTCAGACTAGTCCTTGTTGGCATGTCAGACTGGTCCTTGTTGGCATATCAGACTGGTCCTTGTTGGCATGTCAGACTGGTCCTTGTTGGCATGTCAGACTGGTCCTTGTTGGCATGTCAGACTGGTCCTTGTGGTTGGAGATGGTGTTCATAAACAGGGTGGTAATGGTCTCATGGATGAGGATGACAATGCTGCTGATAAGGATGATTGATGATAATGTTAATGGTAATGATGATGGGTTGCTAAAAGAGGTGATGATGATGATGATGTTTATGATGTTGATGATAATAGAGGCAATGATGATGATGGGTTGGTGATAGAGGTGATGATGATGATGCTGATGATGATAATAGGGATATTAATAGAGGCAATGATGATGGTGGGTATGTTGACAGAGATGATGTGGTGGATAGAGATATTAGGATTAGTGGTGGATTATGTTGTTGTTGTTAACTGTCTTCTATAACTTACCCTGTTTGTTATGTCAGCCTCAAATGAGGTTAAATAAAATTGTACTTAATCATTATTCCAAAGTCAGAGTGCAAACAACAATAAAGGACCATCACTGAGTTCTGCATCTTAAACTTAAATGTGCTTGCCAATTCACCATTTTGTTCTTTATCTTTAATTTAAAGATGTAGTATTGTACATAGATATATTGATTTTGGCAATTAATAAGCTTATTTTTGACAAAATCTCATTATTTATTACAAGGCTTATCCCTTTCTTGCTGGGTTCAATTCCCAGTTTGTCATCCAGCCAACCTGCTGAGCACCACTGGTTCAAAACAAATTTATTTCGATACATTAAGGTCCTTACAACAGAATCTATTGTCCTCTAGCACAGAACATGTCATCCTATAGCACAGGGCATATGGTATAATAAAGCATAATTATGGTCCCTTAGCACAGAATATATTGTCATCTAGCACAGAGCATATGGTCCCTTAGCACAGAATATATTGTCTTCCAGCATAGAGCATATGGTCCCTTAGCTCAGAATATATTGTCCTCCAGCATAGAGCATATGGTCCCATAGCACAGAATATATTGTCTTCCAGCATAGAGCATATGGTCCCATAGCACAGAATATATTGTCTTCCAGCACAGAGCATATGGTCCCTTAGCACAGAATATATTGTCTTCCAGCATAGAGCATATGGTCCCTTAGCTCAGAATATATTGTCCTCCAGCATAGAGCATATGGTCCCATAGCTCAGAATATATTATCCTCTAGCACAGAGCATATGGTCCCTTAGCACAGAATATATTGTCTTCCAGCATAGAGCATATGGTCCCTTAGCACAGAATATATTGTCCTCCAGCATAGAGCATATGGTCCCATAGCACAGAATATATTGTCCTCCAGCATAGAGCATATGGTCCCATAGCTCAGAATATATTATCCTCTAGCATAGAGCATATGGTCCCATAGCTCAGAATATATTATCCTCTAGCACAGAGCATATGGTCCCTTAGCTCAGAATATATTATCCTCTTGCATAGAGCATATAGTCCCTTAGCACAGAATATATTGTCCTCCAGCATAGAGCATATGGTCCCATAGCACAGAATATATTGTCCTCTTGCATAGAGCATATGGTCCCTTAGCACAGAATATATTGTCCTCTAGCATTGATCATATGATCCGATAGCACAGAATATTTTGTCCTCTAGCATAGAGCATATGGTCCCTTAGCACAGAATATATTGTCCTCCAGCATATGGTCCCTTAGCACAGAATATATTGTCCTCTAGCATAGAGCATATGGTCCCATAGCACAGAATATATTGTCCTCCAGCATAGAGCATATGGTCCCTTAGCACAGAATATATTGTCCTCCAGCATAGAGCATAAGGTCCCATAGCACAGAATATATTGTCCTCCAGCATAGAGCATATGGTCCCATAGCACAGAATATATTGTCCTCCAGCATAGAGCATATGGTCCCTTAGCACAGAATATATTGTCCTCTAGCATAGAGCATATGATCCCTTAGCACAGAAAATATTGTCCTCTAGCACATAATATATTGTCCCTTAGCACATAATATATTGTCCTCTAGCATAGAACATATGGTCCCATAGCACAGAAAATATTGTCCTCTAGCACAAAGCATATAGTCCCTTAGCACAGAATATATTGCCCTCTAGCACAGAGCATATGGTCTCATAGCACATAATATATTGTCCTCTAGCACAAAGCATATAGTCCCTTAGCACAGAATATATTGTCCTCTAGCACAGAGCATATAGTCCCTTAGCACAGAATAAATTGTCCTCTAGCATAGAGCATATGGTCCCTTAGCACATAATATATTGTCCTCTAGCATAGAGCATGTAGTCCCTTAGCACAGAATATATTGTCTTCTAGCACAAAGCATATAGTCCCTTAGCACAAAATATATTGTCCTCTAGCACAGAGCATATAGTCCCTTAGCACAGAATATATTGTCCTCTAGCACAAAGCATATAGTCCCTTAGCACAGAATATATTGTCCTCTAGCACAGAGCATATGGTCCCATAGCACAGAATATATTGTCCTCTAGCACAGAGCTTATAGTCCTTTAGCACAGAATATATTGTCCTCGAGCACAGAGCATATAGTCCTTTAGCACAGAATATATTGTCCTCTAGCACAGAGCATATAGTCCCTTAGCACAGAATATATTGTCCTCTAGCACAGAGCATATAGTCCTTTAGCACAGAATATATTGTCCTCGAGCACAGAGCATATAGTCCTTTAGCACAGAATATATTGTCCTCTAGCACAGAGCAAATAGTCCCTTAGCACAGAATATATTGTCCTCTAGCACAGAGCATATGGTCCCTTAGCACAGAATATATTGTCCTCTAGCACAGAAACTGATGAGTTGTGCCAAAAAGGATTATTTTAAGGACAAAATATACAAATACAAATATCTACACTATTATTTAGAGGCTTATGCTAAGGGTGAGCTATCATAATCATCTAGTGTCTGGCATCCACCATCACTCTTCCATCAACATTTTCAGACAACATCTCTGAAACTGCTCGGCCAAATTCACCCAAACTTTTTCAGAAGCTTAAACAGGAAGGGGAAACGAAAAGTTGTTTAAATAATTTTTATGCATAAAACCACATGGCTACCATTGACATGGCCATTTTCTATGTATGGCTATATAGAAAAACTTCTTAGAAGCCTTCTTGTCAGAAACAGCAAGATTTAGAGCTTTGATTTTTATTATGCATGTTCTTTGGTTGACCCTGTATTTTTCAAATAATTCTAATCTGTCAAACAATATGGCCGCTAGTGGCGTGGCCATTTTTAATATGAGACATCATAGGAACACTTGTATCAAGATGGTTTAAATCATTATGATCTATCATATAACACGGCGGCCATTGACATGGCCATTTAACCTATATGGTTATAAAAGGAAAACTTTGAAAATTTTCTTGTCAGAAACCACAAGAGCTCGAGCTTTGCTATTTCATTTATGTATTCCTTTGCTGACCTTGTATCAGTATTGTTCAAAGCATTCTTATCTGTCAAAAAGAATAGTCAACAGTGTTAAATGTCTGTGGCACTCAGGTGAGTGATAAAGGGCCATCATGGCCCTCTTGTTTGGTAAATTAATTTTGAATTTAGGTGTGAATGTCTGAGGTTGAAGTCAACTAACAGCTGGGTGTGATTAAAAACTATCTCAGTAATCTTTGTGGTCTATATTTGTACAAGACGTGTGCAAATTGAACTGCTTATCAATAATTAAAAATTACCTATAAAGTTGCTAAAAAAATTAGCTCACAAGTTGGGGGCTAGATTTCATTTATTATAATTAATTTGTACATGAAAAAAGCCAACATAATATAGAGAGTGAAATTAGTTTGAGTTCCCCCATTCTAAGTGTGATTGACAAAGATCAAGTAAGTGCAAAAAGTAATTTTTCACTAACACCTGCATATTTAATATATCATAAATTAGGTAATTATTTTAAAAGACCTCATGCAGATTCAAAAGGGCTATATTTTTTTTCTTCTCACATTTCTTGTAAGATAATTGTCCAGGTGAGGTTGGAATAAATTTAGCATCATTTAATGGATAATACTTATTATTGTTTAATTCTGTATTATAAAGGTATTTGTCAATTATATGATTCTGCCATATCAAATCAAATAGAATGCGGAGTGTAATTGGAATATTAGGCTAACAAACATCATTTTTAAGTGGCCAAACTATCTTAGCCATGTTCGTGCAGTCATAAGTGTGTGGAAGTATTTTCCTCTTTGATAAGCAAATTACCTTTGATATACCATGTATTAATGATTAAAATGTTGTTTGTTGTGAGTTATGGCAAAAATACAAGTTGTGGCATGCATTGAAACATCAAGGGTTTATTACTTACTTAAAATTAAAGTGCATTTGTGATTTCTTTTGTGACTTTATGTCCATAATTTAGAATAATGCACAACTGAGGTACATTGGTATACCCCCAGACAGCTTGTTTAAAGGTTGTTTTTAGGCTTAAATCAAACCAAAAAGTTTCACCAGAGACATCTCTTCTCTGCACAATGGTTGGTCAAATAGAAAGGTTATTGTACTAACCTTTTAATATTTTATTCCACAGAACACTCACAGGTTATATTAGCAGAGAATAGTAAAATATTGTTTGGTATTATAACTATCACAGGTTGTTGTTTTAAGTCTGTTCATTGACATTATGTGTCCATTTCATGGATAAAGGCGCCTTATTGATGTTGATAATGCATCAGAAATAAGACAAGTAAAACTTATATAGTTAAGGAATATATTTAAAGAAAAGCAGCTTTATCAAGATGTCAGAATCGGTACTTGCAGTTTTACTGGACCTGGTAGTGCAAATGAAAGAGCATTGATTCCAAGTTCAAAAGGCCCCAAGTTTGATTCTGGGCCACTTTAAATCAACGACATTCAAATATGGTAGTGTTATGGCTTCCTTACTTACCCTCAAGCAAATATTAGCATAGTTTAATGACTGGTTGGTCAGGTGTCAGGATAATGTGACTGGGTGTGGTATCAAGTCCAGTGTTTATGGCATGCTATACACAGTGAAGGCAACACCATATCTGCTTCAAGTAGACACCATTACAAGATAAATGAAATACTGTTTGCTGGTTGTTTATTCCAATAAACAAACTTGCAGTATTATGCTATTAGAAAAATGACATATTAAGTTTAAGCTTGTTAAAATGTATTTGGCTTTCTGATAACTCTGTTACTTCCCTTGATTTCGAAGGGAGGCTACTCAACTGGGGACTAATTAAAAAAAGATGGCGGAAAAGGATAAAGAAATCAACGAAGCACATGTAAACAACAAAGAATTAGACCATTTTAAACTAACAGATTTAAAAAAGTACTTAGCTGTCATAGATTGAATGCGCTAATTGAGCAAATTATCGGTGCTCACAGGCTAGCTATTACTTACAAACATGATTTGAAAAAAAGAGACCAACTTGAGAAGACGAAGAGGGGCTCTGGACGGTTTATTTTTCTTTCTTCTGGAATTTCACCTCCTTGGACATGAATTAGTGACTCTGTCCTTTTCACACTTCTCCATTCTTTGATTGGTCACAGTTCGCCGCTGTTTGGCAAAAGATGTTTACACTTCGACCATTTTTTTTACATTATTCAGGAATTAGATTGTTTCTTGCAACAGAGTTTTAATATTACATTTAAAGTATTAATATCAGAGAAAACACAATTAAATATCGCATCTAGAGAACGAAATCATAGTAAAACAAATTATTTTAAGTAAAATCTTTTTGACGACCATTTAAAAAATCACAAGGAGGTGCACACTTACATAGTTTTAAATGAATAACACATTCAATATTCAAATGTAGTAGAGCATGTTGCATAGATGTTAAATAACATTGTTATTAATGATCATTATCAAATGACTAATTATCAACCAAGAATAGCGCGTGTGCTATCATCACGATAATTACGGGAGGCAAACATCAATTAAAGATCACACTTTTGTTGCATTGAAGTGCATTTATGAAATAACTACATACTCCAAATTGTCTTGAGTGTGAATACCTTATTTAATTATGGGCAACCAAAAATGTACTCCAATAAGTAGTAACAGTAACAACCTTGTAACAGTGGTGATTCATTAAAATATAAAATTAATACACTTCACATTTAATTCTTTTCTTTTATTTATAAATAATAAAAGGAAAGTCACAAACATTTTAGTTATTTAATATAAATGTGTAGCATTCCAGTATTTGTAGATTTTATTTGATTATCTAAATTTTAACTTGTTTATTTTAACACATTTTTATATGAAGTAACATTGCATTTTAACCAAAAAATAGTTATTATTCATTTATTTTTATTCAGGTAAATAGTTACCATTTGTTTATTTGTGTTCCTTGGTTTCGATAAGTTTAAAATAAGAAAAAAAGATTTTGCTAAGAAGGATAAAAAATGCTCATATTGTAATTTCCAGAATATGAAGACAAAAAAAAACATAAATACAAGGTGAAAGCCATAGAAATAATTAGATATAAATTAACAAGTATACATTTTTGACTTTTGATACATTCAGATTTAAGGGTAAAGTGTAGCTCATAAACTTCTATCAGAAGGTGACATGTTATTGCGTAAGGGCAAAGTGTGTTTCACTCTGGATGAAGCGTGGCTAACCAGACCGAGAGGGAAGTGTGAAAAGGGCGAAGATCTTGATACAGAGGCATCATCTGTCTGTTTCTTTCTTACTTTAAGGGATAATGCTGTTGGTGTAATCATTGTATGCTATGTATAGGCAACATTTTTTCTGCTCCAAATGAAGACCATCTTTAGATGATTATGAATTAAAAACAGTTTGTAAAAACCACACACACATTTAATTAAATGCAAGAAACTAAGGTTTAAATGCTACTTAAACTGTATATTATCTCTCTATTCCAGGGCTGATGTGATCCTGCTATGCTTCAGTGTGGGGATGCCTCGGTCTCTCCACAACATCCGGAAAGTTTGGATCCCGGAGATCCGACGGAAGGCCCCTTCAACCCCGGTTGTTGTTGTGGGTTGTCAGGCAGATCTGCGTTTCTTGTACCGAGATGAGGCTTATCAGAAGATTCACAAGGGACTCATGTACAAGTAAGGTTTGAAACTAAACATTTGTTTTGGCATAATTTGTGTTATTAACAAGCTTCCTCAATTCTATGCCAAAAAACTAAAGCCATTTTCATTTCAAAGCTCAAAATGTCTGGAAAGAACAACAACTGCAACACTTTATTCAGGCAGAATGACCTTTACATGAATATACAGAAAGAACAACTGCAACATGAAATATAAATAGAAATAGCTTTACATGAATATACAGAAAGAACAACTGCAACATGAAATATAAATAGAAATAGCTTTACATGAATATACAGAAAGAACAACAACTGCAACATGTAATGGAAATCGAAATACCTTTACATGAAAATATAGAAAGAACAACTGCAACAACTTATTGAAGTAGAAATACCTTTACATGAATATATAGAAAGAACAACAACTACAACACCTTATGGAAGTAGAAAATTTGTTTACATGCATTTCTAACAATGATATCCTCTTAGAACAGTTTTTGTTACGGCTTTGCTTTGAACTGACCTGTGTGAGGTAATTATTTGGCAGCTTTTGAATTTAAATTATCGAGTGGCAGCATTGATATGCTATCACATACATAGGTGATACCTGTATACTGTTGTGCACTGTACAGAAATGAGACTTCTGTTTGGTTTAAATTGTCATTATTTACAGAACACTAAGTATTCATTAGTACAAATAATGGTTTCCTGTATATTATTGAAACAATACTTCTTATTTACATTCTCTGTTTACAGCTAACAATGAAAGCTTTGACAATCCTGTATAAAATCATTTTAGAATAATTTTAAAATTTCTACACATACCAGCTTTAATGGCAAACTGTAGTAGAGCCCTGAGAAGGGTGCTATTATGGCATTGTGGGATAGATCTCTGAAGAAGATGCCCTTATGGCATGGTGTGATAGAGCCATGAGGAAGATGCCCTTATGGCATTGTGTGATAGAGCCCTGAGGAAGATGCCCTTATGGCATGGTGTGATAGAGCCATGAGGAAGATGCCCTTATGGCATTGTGTGATAGAGCCATGAGGAAGATGCCCTTATGGCATGGTGTGATAGAGCCATGAGGAAGATGTCCTTATGGCATTGTGTGATAGAGCCATGAGGAAGATGCCCTTATGGCATTGTGTGATAGAGCCATGAGGAAAATGCCCTTATGGCATTGTGTGATAGAGCCATGAGGAAGATGCCTTTATGGCATGGTGTGATAGAGCCATGAGGAAGATGCCCTTATGGCATGGTGTGATAGAGCCATGAGGAAGATGCCCATATGGCATGGTGTGATAGAGCCATGAGGAAGATGCCCTTATGGCATGGTGTGATAGAGCCATGAGGAAGATGCCCTTATGGCATTGTGTGATAGAGCCATGAGGAAGATGCCCTTATGGCATTGTGTGATAGAGCCATGAGGAAGATGCCCTTATGGTATGGTGTGATAGAGCCATGAGGAAGATGCCCTTATGGCATGGTCTGATAGAGCCATGAGGAAGATGCCTTTATAGCATGGTGTGATAGATCCATGAGAAAAATGCCCTTATGGCATGGTGTGATAGAGCCATGAGGAAGATGCCCTTATGGCATTGTGTGATAGAGCCATGAGGAAGATGCCCTTATGGCATAGTGTGATAGAGCCATGAGGAAGATGCCCTTATGGCATGGTGTGGTAGAGCCATGAGGAAGATGCCCTTATGCCATTGTGTGATAGAGCCATGAGGAAGATGCCCTTATGGCATTGTGTGATAGAGCCATGAGGAAGATGCCCTTATGGCATGGTGTGGTAGAGCCATGAGGAAGATGCCCTTAGGGCATTGTGTGATAGAGCCATGAGGAAGATGCCCTTCTGCCATTGTGTGAAAGAGCCATGAGGAAGATGCCCTTAGGGCATTGTGTGATAGAGCCATGAGGAAGATGCCCTTATGCCATTGTGTGATAGAGCCATGAGGAAGATGCCCTTATGGCATGGTGTGGTAGAGCCATGAGGAAGATGCCCTTATGCCATTGTGTGATAGAGCCATGAGGAAGATGCCCTTATGGCATTGTGTGATAGAGCCATGAGGAAGATGCCCTTATGGCATGGTGTGGTAGAGCCATGAGGAAGATGCCCTTAGGGCATTGTGTGATAGAGCCATGAGGAAGATGCCCTTCTGCCATTGTGTGAAAGAGCCATGAGGAAGATGCCCTTAGGGCATTGTGTGATAGAGCCATGAGGAAGATGCCCTTATGCCATTGTGTGATAGAGCCATGAGGAAGATGCTTTTAGGGCATTGTGTGATAGAGCCATGAGGAAGATGCCCTTATGCCATTGTGTGATAGAGCCATGAGGAAGATGCCCTTATGGCATTGTGTGATAGATCCATGAGGAAGATGCCTTTATGGCATGGTGTGATAGAGCCATGAGGAAGATGCCCTTATGGCAATGTGTGATAGATCCATGAGGAAGATGCCCTTATGCCATTGTGTGATAGAGCCATGAGGAAGATGCCCTTAGGGCATTGTGTGATAGAGCCATGAGGAAGATGCCCTTATGCCATTGTGTGAGAGAGCCATGAGGAAGATGCCCTTAGGGCATTGTGTGGTAGAGTCATGAGGAAGATGCCCTTATGCCATTGTGTGATAGAGCCATGAGGAAGATGCCCTTAGGGCATTGTGTGAAAGAGCCATGAGGAAGGGTGTGATAGAGCCATGAGGAAGATGCCCTTATGGCATGGTGTGATAGATCCATGAGAAAGATGCCCTTATGGCATGGTGTGATAGAGCCATGAGGAAGATGCCCTTATGGCATTGTGTGATAGATCCATGAGGAAGATGCCTTTATGGCATGGTGTGATAGAGCCATGAGGAAGATGCCCTTATGGCAATGTGTGATAGATCCATGAGGAAGATGCCCTTATGGCATGGTGTGATAGAGCCATGAGGAAGATGCCTTTATGCCATTGTGTGATAGAGCCCTGAGGAAGATGCCTTTATGCCATTGTGTGATAGAGCCCTGAGGAAGATGCCTTTATGCCATTGTGTGGTAGAGCCCTGAGGAAGGTGCCCTTATGGCAGGCGCGTATCATGGCCGTTTTTAAAGTTACGCACAATTACAAGGGAAATACCCTTTGTAGAAATACTTTTGAATATATTCGATTCTTTTCTATTGAAGAACAGGTAAAATGCGGACATGCGAGGAAGCTAATGTAAAATATGAACAAGTTTAATAATTTTCAACCTTTTCAACTTGACTTGTGTGGTAATAAGATTTTATAACAAAGAAACAACGGAAATAAAATATATTTTTCATAATCCGGGTTAAGCCGCGACTTTCTGAGTGTTTTTAGTACTTTTAGATTTTTTCGATTCTGAATAAAGGTTACGCACGTGCGTAAAGTGCGTAATGGCAGAAACGCGCCTGCCTTATGGCATGGTGTGATAGAGCCATAAAGAAGGTACCCATAAAGCATTGAGTGATAGAGCCCTGAGGAAGATGCCTTTATGCCATTGTGTGATAGAGCCCTGAGGAAGGTGCCCTTATGGCATGGTGTGATAGAGCCATGAGGAAGATGCCCTTAGGGCATTGTGTGATAGAGCCATGAGGAAGATGCCCTTATGGCATGGTGTGATAGAGCCCTGAGGAAGATGCCCTTATGGCATGGTGTGATAGAGCCATAAAGAAGGTGCCCATAAAGCATTGAGTGATAGAGCCATGAGGACGGTGATCATATATGAAAACCTCAGTCAAACACTTGTCGGAAACAAGATAAATGTGCCCTTATGTTTATGCATTTTCTCAAATTTATTTAGGTTATTTATGTATTTCATTGACAATTTTTAACAGTTAAAAGATTTCAATATCTTGAACACCTGGTGAGAAAATTAATGAATAGCTAAAAAATTGCTGTTTAATGTTCACCATATATGTATAATTTCCTATGAATTCAAAGTGCTTCATTATAAATATATATAATTATCTAAAAATTGTACAAGATTTTGCCATTTGTCAGGTAGGTACATTTCAAGGTGACCTTCACTATGAAATGATAAATCTTTGTAAGCTGCACCTTGGATGTGTGTTTTTTTCATATTATTTAAGTCTGTCAATGTAAATTGGAATTACTTCTTACTTTTGAGCTTCCTTTTATTTCAAATAAATAACTTGTGGAATTTTACTCTGTACTGTACCAGTAATTTGTATACATGTATCTCTTGCAGTCAGTTGTCATTTTATGATCTAATTTAAGTCTTTTTAAATGACGTTTATGTCCCTTATTGCCATAGGTTTCTTAGATCTTGGAAGTATCTCTTGTGTCCTGCTTGCCCCTGTAAATGGTAAAATATAAATCATTTACATCAAAGAGAGTGAAAGGTACTTACTTTTGTTCTATTTTTTTTATTCATTATGCCTCCAGCTAACTATAACTTAGATGTTTTTTTAATCTAACCTATATCTCTTAAATAATGCTACTATGCATACCCTTGATGTCTCATGATTGGCTTTTAATTGTAATTTTAATTGTATCATTGCCCTCTGTAGTTCTTACTGAATACTTTTTGTCTGTGATATTGTTTGTGAACTATTTGTCTGAATGAACAAAACATTGCATGGTATATGGAGACTTTCTGTGACATAGTCGAGACTTTCTGTGACATAGTCACAGTAACTGTGGCAAGACAGTGCAGATCTAGGGTATTCATCATCTTCATGGGTAGTTCATTTTTTATTTTGTTCAAATATAAGTGCCTTTAATGAACTTAAGTCCTGTATTTAGTAAAGATATCGATGCACTGGTTCATTTTCTTGGTTTAGGCAGCAATTGCTGAATCTAATTTCATGCTTTTTGATTGGCTGAAATCAGTATGGTTTTAAATTGCCCAGCAATGTTTTATATACTTCTGTAACATCCTTTTTTATTATTGCTGTGCTTCAGAAATGGTTTTTGTTTCCACTCTCTGATTGGTTTATATCAGTTTGTTTGAATTGTCCCTTTTTGATTAGTTAAAATCAATGTGTTGGAATTGTCACGTTTTGATTGGTTAAAATCATTTTTTTTAATTGTCCCTGGCAAACATGTAACCTTAAAGTCTGTGTGATAGCCTATATGATCTTGTAGTGTCAATGTTTAAATGCTCAAACGTGTAAAATATAACATTCATTCTTCTCATTAACCAAAACAATATATAACTACAACCTTACTTTCACTTTCGTCACCATTGTTGATCATAGCAATATTAATTTTATTTGGCATTCCAAGGGCGAAAGTAAGTAAGAGTCACAAGATAATATGAAGGCTTATGTAACTGATTAGAACATTTTGGGATTCAACCCAAGTAATTTAAAATCTTTTATCTCCCCAGCACTGAAAGATATAAAAAAACTTTATGATTTTTTTATTGGCTCATTTGAAACAATGTTTACAACTTTGGACTAACAGCTATGGACTATTTGTCATATAATGTATCTGAAACATTATTTGCACCAAATTTGATGATGACAATACCACACCATATATAACTTTGCCCTTGTATAGAAATATTACTGTGTGTTAAATTTTGGAACATTTAACTTACCTGTGTATGCCAGTAATGCTGTTGTATAAAGAGACCATTACAAAAGTAAATGTTAACATACAATGTAGACTTAGTTCCTTTGAAATTTAAGACCATTTGATATCAATAACAGGTGTTTCCTGGCTTTTGTTCACTGATTGTATGGAATTAGGCCACACTTTGGCCTCGTTACCACACATCTATTATTGTCTGTTAAGTTTATATCCTTTACTGTTGTATTGTTTTATATAGGGTGTTATAAGCTGCTTATAGAAATCATGTTGAGCAATTAACATGTATTGAAGATGTATTGATTGGACTTAAGTGTCTTGATGTTTGATGCTGGTAATTGAATATTGTGCCACCTGTTCTCATAAAACATACCTGTAATAAACTTAAAGAGTGGAAAGATTCTCTGCGCCCTACTGACCTGTTTTATCCATACATCAGTTTAAGTGTGCAAATATATTGATATTACATACATGTATATTTGGCTGATGATAATCTGTTTAAAAAAAGTAGTCATTCTACTTAAATTATTACCAATAATAGGAATATTTGAAATCCTGAGTGTGTACAATTACTGTTATTATAATGCAATGTGCAGTTATTTGTGACACTCTGTTTTGAAGTAGATGCCATGTTTATTATGTTCATTGCTGTACTTGTCATGGTTGTGTTAGAACTATTTTTTTGAACATTTCAAATTCAGACATTCTTATGCCAGATTTGATGTACCAACTATTCCGTTATTTTATTTCCAATATAATCTTTGTCTCCAGAATTATAAAGTGTAAAATAATTCTTGATACACGCCAGTAATTAGTTACTTTCAGAATGATTCTTGTTCGAGTTCTTTTTTCTTCTGCAAGTTGTTATAATTTTGAATATATATTTTTTTTCAGGGAGTGATAATATCATGTAAATACAATTGTTACAACATATTCATTTAGCACATCAACATGATATACAAATGTAAACTTAAAATCTGTTCATGAAAGCCTTATGCCTAATAATGTACTTACTGTTTAAGCCAGCCGAGGTGGTATATAAGAGTCTTACTGTCTGACCATCTGACCTCACATCTGACATCACATCTGACCTCACATCTGACCTCACATCTGACCTGACATCACATCTGACCTCACATCTGACCCTACATTTGACATCACATCTGACTTTACATCTGACATCACATCTGACCTTACATCTGACCTTACATCTGACCTCACATTTGACCTCACATCTGACATCACATCTGACATCACATCTGACCTTACATCTGACCTTACATCTTACATCACATCTGACCTCACATCTGACATCACATCTGACCTCACATCTGACCTCACATCTGACCTGACATCACATCTGACCTCACATCTGACCCTACATCTGACATCACATCTGACTTTACATCTGACATCACATCTGACCTAACATCTGACCTTACATCTGACCTCACATCTGACATCACATATGACATCACATCTGACCTTACATCTGACCTTACATCTTACATCACATCTGACCTCACATCTGACCTCACATCTGACCTTACATCTGACCTCACATCTGACCTCACATCTGACATCACATCTGACATCACATCTGACCTCACATTTGACATCACATCTGACCTCACATCTGACCTTACATCTGACCTCACATCTGACATCACATCTGACCTCATATCTGACATCACATCTGACCTTACATCTGACATCACATCTGACCTTACATCTGACCTCACATCTGACCTCACATCTGACATCATATCTGACATCATAGCTGTCCTTACATCTGACCTCATAACTGACCTCACATCTGACCTTACATCTGACCTCACATCTGACCTTACATCTGACCTCACATCTGACCTCACATCTGACATCATAGCTGACTTTACATCTGACCTCATAATTGACCTCACATCTGACCTCACATCTGACATCAAAGCTGACCTTACATCTGATCTCATAACTGACCTCACATCTGACCTTACAGCTTACCTTACAGCTGACCTCATTACTGATCTGACCTCTTAACTGACCTTACATCTGACATCATATCTGACCTCTCATCTGACCACACATCTGACCTCTCATTTGAGCTTTCATGTGACCTTACATCTGACATCACATCTGACCTCTCATCTGACCTTACATCTATCCTTACATCTGTCATCACATCTGACCTCACATCTGACCTAACATCTGACCTCACATCAGACCAAACGTCTGACCTCACATCTGACATCATAGCTGACCTTACATCTGACCTCATAACTGACCTCACATCTGACCTTACATCTGACCTCATAACTGACCTCACATCTGACATCACATCTGACCTCATAACTGACCTTACATCTGACCTCACATTTGACCTCACATCTGACATCACATCTGACATCACATCTGACCTTACATCTGACCTTACATCTTACATCACATCTGACCTCACATCTGACCTCTCATTTGACCTTACATCTGACCTTACATCTGACATCACATCTGACCTCTCATCTGACCTTACATCTGACCTTACATCTTACATCACATCTGACCTCACAAGTGACCTCACAAGTGACCTCACAACTGACCTTACATCTGACCTTACATCTGATGGCACAACTGACCTTACGTCTGACCTTACATATGACATCACATCTGGCCTCACATCTGACATCACATCTTACATCTCATCCGTTTATGTATTTAGATTTTAACTTAATTATAGTCAGTTCCCATTAAACTTCACTGTATTCAATTAAGATCACCTCTTCTTTCGGAAATAATGAGGATTTGTCATGCATACCATTTGCAAGTTCAGCCCGTAAGTCATTCTCTATAAATGGATTTAAGATTTAAATTCAATGTATGTTTGGGTTCATATGTCATTTGCAATGACAATTTTTTATATATTTACAGGGTCGTCCAAGAGAAAGATATTGTCACTCCAGAACAAGGGAGAGCTGTTGCCAAGGATATAAGTGCCCCTTACTATGAGTGCAGTGTGTTCACAAAATATGGTGTTCATGATGTGTTTTCTAATGTCATTCGTGCTGCCATGGTCGAAAGACGGAAGATTCGATTCTGGAGCTCTTTATTGAGAAGAATTCAATACCCGCAAATACAAGTTCCAATGAAAATGCCACCACTTGTTTTGCCAAAAATTAATGTGCCTGAACCAAAGTTACATGATGATCTGTGTAAACTGTTACACAACCAGTCAGAGGGGGATGTAGTATTTCTTGTACATGGACAGTGTTTCCATGCGCACAAAATCTGCTTAGTGGTCAGTGCGTCAGTATTTCAGCTTCTGTTCTTAAAGTGCGAAGTAGACTGCTCCAGGAGTAAACGCACACTAAGTCTGAAGAGTTCATTTTCTAGTCTTGGAAGCATCTCTGTTCACAGTGGTGTAGTAAATCCGGTGTTGACTGACGATGGAGATATGCAGTCTCCCACTCTGTTAGACAACATCAATCAGACTGCAAACCACCAGAATGCCAAATACGCAAACTTTATTGCCAACAACAAAGCTTTTCTCTCTGTGGAAGAGAACAAATCATGTGACAATCCTTTTCGATCAGGCATGGTGACATATCAGACAATAGTCACATTGAATCATGACATAACACCACGTGCCTTTCAACTTATCCTGGAATATTTATATACAGGCGAGTTGAAAGGGGACTCTGAAGCATTGGTAGAGGTAAAGGTAGCGTGCCACCTGCTGCAGCTGACAAATCTTGCGGTCATGATTTCAAACATTGAGAGCGGTGAACAGTACCTCAACGTGGAGCTCGATAGACAGTTTAGGGAGAACAGATACAGGTTCCTGAAGGAGATAGCTCTACGACAAGAGAAACTGGCTGGTGAGTGGAGGGATTTGTTGTGAGGATGGCTTTTTTAAGACTAACCTTTTTAGCCAATAAGACTTTACCATAAGTGTGGTGGTGTACCTAACATTTAAATTGTAAATTGAGTAAGAAGGGTATGATGTCAATATGCAACCCTACATTGAATAAATTGGTGCAAAGCGTTTTGTCCAGGACTTGGATTTCTCTTTGTAGCTTATAAATTTGGAGTCAGTTGTTGTATAAGATTGCTTTGGGGGGAGGGGCACATAAATGATGAAAAAAATATATACTTCTACTTTTATTTTGTTACTGTATGTTTCACAGACTTACTTGAACAATTACGTTTTTGCTTTGAGTTTCAACCTTTTTTGGTAGATTCTCAGGGTGAGCCATTGTGATTGTCTGGTTGCAGGCATCTGTTACAATTCTTTAAACAATAATTGAAACTGTCAACCCTTACATAACCACCGCAATCCAAATTTCTCGAGAAAAAAAAAGTTAAAGTTAAATAAATTTTGATTCATCAAAAAAATGGCCACCAGCGTCGTGGCCATTTTTCATATATGGCTGTATCAGAAAATCTTGTCAGAAACAACAAGAGATAGAGCCCTGATATTTTGTGTGCAGGATCCTTTAGTTCCCCTGTATCAAGAATATTAAAAGAATTTATATGCATGGAGAGTGGCCATTTTTTATATATGGCTTTGTAGAAAGAATTGAAACTGATCCAAATGTTGCTTGCATATATGAATTACAAGTCTTCTTATCTATTTAAACCTTGCTGATATTCCCTGCTCATTGTGACTAAATGTTAATGGCACACAGGTGAAAGATAGAGGGCCATTATGGCTCGTTTGTCTAGTTTTTGTCATATGTTAATTTTTAAATATTTGTTTAATCAAAATAAATAATGATATTTTTGTACTGTTCCAAATGTAAAAATTAGATTTTAATCAACAAAGAGGTTGTTCTGCAATGCTGCGAACAGTATGTTATTATGAGATAAAAATATTGTATATCATGTATGTTGTTGTATTGGCAGACATCAAGTTTCGCCTTGATGATGGTATTGTGTTGGCCCACAAGCCCCTCTTGATTGCCAGATGCGAGATGATGTACGCAATGTTCAATGACAACTTTATAGAGGCTTCTGCTGACATGGTACGTTAGGCTTTAATGTGCCAACATTCCTAGCAATGCTAAGAGTAAAGCACGCAACACATTAACAGATTTATTCCTTCCAAAATGGCTTCTGATGATCACAAATCTATTAAAACACATGATTTGCAGCATCCTTGGTTTTAAAGGAAGTGTCAAGTTAATAAAGGGGAACATCTGGCTTGTCTGCTACTAAACTACAGAGTATAAATTGTCTGTAAAACAAATGGGATACATTGGTTACTGTTCCTTGTATTTTCTGTTCGCACTTTTATTGGTAGAATACTATTATGAGTGTGTACATTTTACAGATATTAGTACAGATGGCAGGTATTCATTTACCTGACTTTTCTTTTTAAGTCCACCAGTCAAGAGAAGAAGTCCTAATTGTTTATTACATCTGTTCTTTGTTTGCAATAATAAACCACAGATATTAAATGAAAAGGTCCTGACATGGTTGTAAATAACCGCTTAGTTTTTCTATTTTACTTCTTTGATGGTCGAGGTAAAGCTGGAGAAAAAATTGGTATATAATTGTCTATAGATCAGGCACAACTAAAGTTTTAAGCCATAAATATGGTTGAAAAAGTGCATAATACATTGTCTTCTACAGTTTTGACCATGCTCCAAATCATAGCAGATTATCCAGTTGTTGATGTTCATTTATAAATAATATGTAAAATGGATATAATGTCTAATAAATATCTGAACTTGCTCATGTACTTTCATCATTAGTGTGAGAAAAATATATATGCAAAAATGCACACACACATGCACGCAGGCACACTATTTATCTCCACTCTCTGCCTGTATACAAATTGACAAATCAGTAAACGTTACAGATCTCCCTGCCTGGGTTGTCAAGGGAAACCTTCCTGGCTCTGCGTCAGTTTCTCTACACTGGAGATTGTCCCTCAGGAGCTACTCTGAACTGTCTGTCAGTCATTGAGGTCGCCAACCGGTTGTGTCTACCACGGTTGGTGCAGCTGGTGGAGGCCCAGGTGGTGGATGATCTGACCAATGAGGACACAGATGGAGAAGATATCCTGGAAGATGTCCTTATGTTGCTCGAGCCTGCACAGGTGGGTAAGGTGTTATGAACCAATTGATAGGGCAGGTTTATATTTCCAGACAGTTCAGGGGAAGTCCAATCATCACCAAAGATTTCTAAAGTAAAAAATTCTTAATTACTTGACGTCAGATATGAGCCAACTAAAAGCCTGTTTCCTCAGGTGAGCGATTAAGGGCCATCATGGCCCTTTTGTCTTATTATCTAAAATTGGCAATATTCTATCAATTTACACAGTTTCAACTGACTTGGTCACAGTTTATTTTTTTGTAAATTGACAGATTGATTACTTGATATTTATTTAAATTGATTTGTCTGTATTGAGCAAATTTCTGAGTTATGACTCATGTATACATGTACATATGACACATATAACCTAGTTTGGAATTCTTCTAGGTTGCGAAGATACAACTGGCTAAAAATAGAAAGTTTTTACTTAAAAATTGCTGGTAATTTAAACCTTTTTTGAAAAAAACACAAGCCTTTATATTTGAAATTAGATCTTCAAGAAGAAAGAAAAAAGATCTGCTAGAAGTATTAAATACTTCATTAATAATTAGTATAATGAAGAGGTTTTCTGTATTTTGAAGCTTGGTACCAATATGACCTCTTACCAAATCATTCTGTTTAATCTTGAAATTAAGTTATTTAAACTTGTACAAGAAAGCTTTCATTTTTACAATTAATTAAACAATCATGACATACTTCCCACATTTAATAATTGAAGAAAAAGATCTGAAACCAAATAATCAAGTAAGACATATATCTGAAGTTTTTAATTGGATAATTTATTTATTGGATAATTTAGAAACACCTAAATCATGGTTGGGTAGACAGTTTACTGAAGGTCAATGCTTTCGTATGTTCATTGCCAGCCAGCTGTGGCACTACCATTGTCTATACTCATTAACATTCAATTAACTTAAAAGGCAGTATGGAAAGTTTCGCATCTAATTATCACATTTATTGCCTTTGTCAGGATAAGTAAGAAAAATTATATTATTAACTGACATTTGTTTCTTTCATCTTTATGCAGATGGACGGACAGACAATCAAAGTAGCTGGGTTTATTTATGGATTATATCTAAGGAAGTTTTTTTATTAGATCAAACAAAATACCACAAGTTGATTTAATAATAATGTCAACTATATGTGCCAGAGTTAAATGACAGTTGTCGCCTTGGATAAATTATAGGTTTTTTTTCTCTAGTTTTTTTTTTTCTCAAGGCTAGAAAAGAATGATCACATGTCAAGGATAAAGATTGTACATGACATGTATGATGTATAATTATTAATCTCTTTAATTTTCTTATTAAACCAACCAGTTTAATGAGTGTGTTAGTAATTAGTTATTAATAATTTTAATAGTTTGTTAGTAATTAAAATATTTTTAAGTGAAGTTTAACATTTGTATATTCTACATCACTTTTGAACTTATCGGTGTATGGTTTAGGACAGGTGTATATTTTAGCATGCACTGTTCCATACAAGGCTAGGTTGTTTTTCTGCACTTGTCAAAATACAATTGACAACAGTTTTAATACCTTTAATTCTCCTAGCCTAAAAAACAACTCCATCATAAGAAGGCAATTTTATCAAGTGATCAAGGGTATTATTATCATATTTTGCTTTTTTAACAAAAATTGAATAAAGTGTAAAATTTACAAACTTTTACTAAGTAACCTTATCTTAACTACTGTATTTTTTCCCCTGATTTGAGATACAAGCTTGGCAGATGATGTTTCCAGTTAAGTCTTTTGTTTAAGTCTCAACTCAAGTTTGTGTTAATGTGTCTTGTATTTTCAGCTTCACAATGCTAATCTGCTGAGTGAATGGTGCTTGAAGTTCCTCTGCAACCACTACCTGTCCGTGAAACAAAAGTACTCAAAAACCTTCCATAGACTGAGTCCTGACAACGTGAAGTACATTGAGAAGAACCGCTGGCCACCAGAATGGTGAGGAATATTTAGAATGTTTAGCAAGAAAGCAAACAAAAGTTGCTACCATTTTACAATGGAGCAAGTGCTGTAAACATTGCCACAGTTTTCTAACTTTATCTGTTGTCCATAATTATAGGCCATGGTAAAATTGGGCCCCCAAAATAAAGGTTCGCCTTAGAAAAAAATTCCAAGTTTTAATTTTTAATCCATTTTAATGTTATTATTAATGCATTGTCAGTTATTTATAACCCTTTCTCATGCCAAATTTTGTTCATTTTTTTATTATTTAGAGTTCTTCTTATATATATTATGCATATTACATTTCACATTACTAAACCTATAAACAAGACAAAGCAGTAAATAGAGAATGTCTTGATCAGACAGCTCCCCACAGGCAGCTGACTGATCTGGATCTACACAAATTGACCCTACCTCAGCTGTTTGGCAGACAATCTTCTTAGATAATCAGATTTCCCCACATGGTCGTGATGGCCAGCCCATGGTTAGACATGTTAGACAGTTGTTAGTGAAGCTGTGGATACTTCCATAAACATTTTGAATAAATAAATTTTTATAATAAATTTTCACAGCCAATTAATGGTTTAATAACTGATATTTAAATGGGCATTAGCTAATTTGGAAATATTATATAAAGTGCAGATTTGTGCATTCGATGCACACTAACTGCAGTTTGATTATTGCTTTTCATGTAAAGAAAATTCACAAAAAAGACATCCATTCTGAAATTGTTGCTTATTTCATCCCTTTAATATATTTTTCCTATATATATCAGCTAAATGTAGTTTTATGCTACTGTTGTTGTTTTACTGACAGTTTTATGCCTCACTGTTAAAATTATGAACTAAAGATTGAAAATACATCATATGATGAAAATTGCATTTCTAGTGTAGGCTTTGTTATTGTCCTTGGTACATAGTGATACATGGTATATTGTTGAACATTGTCATTGCTTAACAAATGTTTTGTTTTTTTATCATTTAAGATGTTTTTAAAAATTTCACTTTTGTTAGTATAGGTCATACAACTTTTAACAACATTAAAGCTAAATAACAATGTCTCTTACATTAACAAAACATGACCTTCTCCGACACATTGATTAAAACATTACACAAGGCCATCTGGCAAGCTAGTCAAAACCATAGGATGGCAGTTTTATGACCCTGTTGTAGATCATTTAACACTTTAAACATTGCTGATGTTGCTATTTTGCTCATTTGAATAGATTTTAAAATGCAAACATATAAATTAGCAATTAAAAGTGTGTGTCATTGGTTTAGCTTTATGAGAAACTTAATAGAATAGAAATGTTTTATAGTGATTTATGGTCATATGTTGTAATCAAACAATGGCCGATGCGGTTAGAGTGGCTGACTTGAAACTCCTCATTTCCTCACCATGTGTGTTCGAGTCCCAGTCAGGGCAAGAACTTTATGTGGGGGAGGTCTTCAAGCTAACCTGCAGTGTGCCAGTGGTTCTACCCAGACAAATGTCTGGGGACTCCTTTACCAACAATTATCTGGACGTAATATATGACCATATGTGTCAGTGTGGTGTAACAATTAGCAAAACAATAACAACAGCACAAAGCATCTCATTCTGGCCCTTAACTTACACTTCATCAAAGAAACAACAGTTGATAAAAATACTTCAGAAACAATACAAGAAAATCTCTTTTTTAAATGTGAGGCATTTCTTAATTAAGAACAACAAAGCTCATGAAAGAACTGGATTTTTTTTTTCAAATATCCACTACAATAAAAGGCCCAAATCATCCTTTTGATCTATATGCATAAGTCAATCAAAATGGACACGTTAAAGAAGCTAAAAACACAATTGCAAAAAGCACATAAAGTGCATACAATTCAATGTAAGCGATGCCATTTTGGCCAATATTTGTCTAACCTAGTTACCGCAAGGACCAATTGATATGGTAGGCATGGCTATATTCCATCTGAGGATAGCATATGCCTGATAAATGTGATTAGTAGGCTTAGTTTATACAATGTACTGTTCCATAATTGTACTAAACCCCACCCCTTATTGTTAATTTAACAGTTTCATTTCACTATGTTTCCTTAACTCCACCCTTTATTGTTAATTGGACAGTTTTAGTTTGCTGTGTGTTCCATAACTTCACCCTTTATTGCTAACTGGACAGTTTCATTTTGCTATGTGTCCCCTAACTCCTCCCCTTATTGTTAATTGGACAGTTTTAGTTTGCTATGTGTCCCCTAACTCCACCCCTTATTGTTAATTGGACAGTTTTAGTTTGCTATGTGTCCCCTAACTCCTCTCCTAATTGTTAATTGGACAGTTTTAGTTTGCTATGTGTCCCCTAACTCCTCCCCTTATTGTTAATTGGACAGTTTTAGTTTGCTATGTGTCCCCTAACTCCTCTCCTAATTGTTAATTGGACAGTTTTAGTTTGCTGTGTGTTCCATAACTCCACCCTTTATTGCTAATTGGACAGTTTCATTTTGCTATGTGTCCCCTAACTCCTCCCCTTATTGTTAATTGGACAGTTTTAGTTTGCTATGTGTCCCCTAACTCCTCCCCTTATTGTTAATTGGACAGTTTTAGTTTGCCATGTGTCCCCTAACTCCTCTCCTAATTGTTAATTGGACAGTTTTAGTTTGCTATGTGTCCCCTAACTCCTCTCCAAATTGTTAATTGGACAGTTTTAGTTTGCTATGTCTCCCTTAACTTCTCCCCTTATTGTTAATTGGACAGTTTTAGTTTGCTATGTGTCCCCTAACTCCTCTCCTAATTGTTAATTGGACAGTTTCATTTTGCTATGTGTCCCCTAACTCCTCCCCTTATTGTTAATTGGACAGTTTTAGTTTGCTATGTGTCCCCTAACTCCTCCCCTAATTGTTAATTGGACAGTTTTAGTTTGCTATGTGTCCCCTAACTCCACCCCTTATTGTTAATTGGACAGTTTTAGTTTGCTATGTGTCCCCTCTTCTCCACCCCTAATTGTTAATTGGACAGTTTCATTTTGCTATGTGTCCCCTAACTCCTCCCCTTATTGTTAATTGGACAGTTTTAGTTTGCTATGTGTCCCCTAACTCCTCCCCTAATTGTTAATTGGACAGTTTTAGTTTGCTATGTGTCCCCTAACTCCAACTCTTATTGTTAATTGGACAGTTTAAGTTTACTTTTTTATTCCATAGCTCCTCCCCTTAATGTTAATTGGACAGTTTCATCTCACTATGTGTCCCCTATTTTGTCTGGGAGCTGTCTGATCAGGATGTTACTTGTCTGGTGTCCTAAGCAGCTGATCCTTTCTCATATGTTTACAGGGTATTTGCCATTTGTGTTCATACCACATGAACAGTTTAATGCAGTATTGTATGTACTATGTATACATGTCTATTCTTCAAACACTGTTAAAGTACACTAAATGTACTATATTGTCTGGATAAAGAAAGGTTCAAGTCAATTGAATCAAGCCAATCACTTTAGGCAAGGAATAATATTAGTAACTAATCAATGCATTGTTTCTAGATAAAACCATAAAGTTTGCAATCTTCTTTTACCATTAGCTTGCTATGTACAAATTATTTGAGCATGTGTAAATAGGGAAGAGCCAGATGAGCAATCTCTTAACCAACAGGGACACCCAGCAGGGATGGAGTGAGTAATTAAAAACTGGGGATCCCAATCACCTGGCCAGGTAGCTGTAACTAACATTTTTATGTTCTCCATGTTTTGTTTTGTTGCAGGTACATCAAAGAAGTCAACTTTTATGAGCACATGAAAGTTCAGGCAGCAAAGTCAAGGAAAAAATCCCATGTTGGCAATATTCAGCAGAAGCAACAGTTTTCTCGCTGGGAGCAGTGTACAAACGCAGCAGGATGTCTATGCTTTTGTAGGCGGAGCCGAACTCGCATTGTCATTGATGATACAACTAATGAACTGCCAGATTGAAGTCACATGATAACATGATTGACAGGCAGTCTTTTCTGGTAACTTAAATGTAATCATACAAAAACATGTATCAACTTGGAAAAAGGGGTAATATTTGCAGACTTTGGACAAACTATTAGGAAAAAAGCTCAACTGATTTTTATTTGTAAGTTGTTCATTGTTCGACAGCACTGCTGTCTGTTTCAAGGATTAAATGATTTCATAAATCATCAACAGATCAACATCAATATCAATTGTTGATTATCAAGTGATGGTAATTGTGGTACATGTATTTCACTTTTATTGTAATCAGGGTGATTCAAGACTGGTAACATTATGGTAAAGGGGGTTTATTACTTGCAATTTATTTTTCTTCTTTTGTGAGCAACTGTTTTATAAATGGATTGTTTGTTTAAAAATATCAAAAGAATAAAGCTAGATTGCAGCTTAAAGCATGTACATGTACTAGTTATAACAAATACTTATAATGTATGTAAAGTTTCCATTGTTTTTTTCTGTTAGGTCATTATTCAATATTTTAATACGCAATAACTTGAGACTTTTATGTTGTTGTTGTTTTTTTGTCATTATTGTCAGTGTGGGGCTGGGTATATTTATATCTGAACATATACAATAACTTTGTGCTTACCAGTATTTTACACAGCTGGCTGTTATATGCTTGTTTACTTTGTGTCTGGTTTCTTATCTTTTGTGTATTAACTTCTGAGTCTTATTATCATTAATGCATGTTTATTGAATCAGAGGGCACCCATGGCCAAGAGGTTAGAGGCACTGACTTGACAATCCTCAGCCCCTCACCACGTGGGTTCGAGTTGAGGTAAGAACTTCCATGTTAGGAAGTTTTCCAGCTAACCTGTGGTGCGCTGGGGGTTCTACCCAGACATAAGTCTGGGGTCTTCCTCCATCAATAATTAGATGATGTTGCCAATATGACCATTGTTGTCAGTGTGATGTAACAAAAAGACAAAAAAAAACAACAACAAAAAAACATTAAATTTAATGTCATTGGGCATTGTTCTAGGGTATCTCTTATCTCATTATTATTACTATAAACATACTATTACATCATATGATATGATATAATTCTAAGTAGAATAGACACAAATTACTTCCACAAGAAATGAAGAAATAAAATTACGCATGTACTCAAAATTACTCAATGGTGTCACACTATCATTTATGTTCTCACAGTATGAGTGATTCTTCACTTGTTCGTTACAAACATTGACTGACAATTTTTTTTTTCTGAGATAAACATGATGAGGGTATACTATCAAAACACGGATCTACTATAAAATGTCCATTCATTTGTTATTTCATATTGAGTCTTCCTTGCTAAATTCATTCACCCATTTTGTAAGATTGTTCATTTTTGATAACAGAAACCATGTTGCAGTTAGTCTGTCAAGTCTAAGTAAGGAAAACAAGGAGGACTTGCCTGGAGCAACCATAACCCACTAATGATAGTTAATATCTTACAGTTAAGGTTAGCCATGGAGTGAGAGTTTATGTCTTACAGCTTCGACTGGCCAAACCATGAGAGTTAATGTCTTACAGCCTAGGTTAGCCCAGCAGTTACAGTTAATGTCTTACAGCCTAGATTGACCAAACCATGAGAGTTAATATCTTACAGACTAGGTTAGCCAAGCCATGAGAGTTAATGTCTTACAGCCTAGGTTAGCCCAGCCATGAGAGTTAATGTCTTACAGCCTAGGTTAGCCAAGCCATGAGAGTTAATGTCTTACAGCCCAGGTTAGCCAAGCCATGAGAGTTAATGTCTTACAGCCTAGGTTAGCTCAGCCATGAGAGTTAATGTCTTACAGCCTAGGTTAGCCAAGCCATGAGAGTTAATGTCTTACAGCCTAGGTTAGCTCAGCCATGAGAGTTAATGTCTTACAGCCTAGGTTAGCCAAGCCATGAGAGTTAATGTCTTACAGCCTAGGTTAGCCAAGCCATGAGAGTTAATGTCTTACAGCCTAGGTTAGCTCAGCCATGAGAGTTAATGTCTTACAGCCTAGGTTAGCCAAGCCATGAGAGTTAATGTCTTACAGCCTAGGTTAGCCAAGCCATGAGAGTTAATGTCTTACAGCCTAGGTTAGCCAAGCCATGAGAGTTAATGTCTTACAGCCTAGGTAAGCCAAGCCATGAGAGTTAATGTCTTACAGCCTATGTTAGCCAAGCCATGAGAGTCTATCTTACAGCCTATATTGGCCAAACCATGAGAGTTAATGACTTACAGCCTAGGTTAGCCCAGCAGTGACAGTTAATGTCTTACAGCCTAGGTTAGCCAAGCCATGAGAGTTAATGTCTTACAGCCTAGATTGGCCCAGCAGTGACAGTTAATGTCTTACAGTCTAGGTTAGCCAAACCATTAGAGTTAATGTCTTACAGCCTAGGTTAGCCAAACCATGAGAGTTAATGTCTTACAGCCTAGGTTAGACAAACCGTGAAAGTTAATGTCTTACAACCTAGATTGGCCAAACAGTGAGAGCTAATGTCTTACAGCCTAGGTTAGACAAGCAGTGACAGTTAATGTCCTTCAGCCTAGGTTAGCCAAACAGTGAGAGTTAATGTCTTACAGCCTAGGTTAGCCATGTTGTGAGAGTTAATGTCTTACAGCCTAGATTGACCGAACCATGAGAGTTAATGTCTTACAGCCTAGGTTAGCCAAGCAGTGAGAGTTAATGTCTTACAGCCTAGGTTAGCCAAGCAGTGAGAGTTAATGTCTTACAGCCTAGGTTAGCCAAGCAGTGAGAGTTAATGTCTTATGGCTTAGGTTGGCCAAGCGGTGAAAGATCATGTGTTGCATCCTAGATTAGCTACATAGAGAGTGTTAATGTCTTAAAGTGTAAATAAGCTGTGTAGAGATAGTTAATGTCTTACAGCCAGCTTTTGTCAACACAATTGTATCACTGCATGTTTATATCAAAACAAACATTATTGATTATGTCCATTTTGCACATTCATTTTGTGGTCTTTTAATACTTGTCCATGTGTTCAATCACTGATCCATGTAACTATCTTCAGTATTGTACACATTTGTAAAAATAGCATCGCTCAGGTCATAATAGAGTTAAGACTCCAGGTTTATTAACAATTAATGAATTATATGCAGGCACAATGCTTATCATTATGAGATTTTGAAAACAATAGAAATTGAAAACTTCAGTCAGCAGTGTATGGTTGTAATGTCTGTGGTGATTTCATTTTTAGTAATGGCTTAGTTTACTTTAAAAGGGTATTGAAATACTAGCATATGTTGTTTTTTGTTGGGGGGGTTTTACCAATCTAGAAAAAATATTGCTGTATTTCTTTTAGTCAGAAAACGTAAAATACCTTGTACATTAATATTACATGTTATCCAAAGTTTGGTTTTGTTTGTTTTAGAAATGTTTCATTATGTTTTCCAGATCCCAGGGTGACCGACAGTCAACTTATGTTTTAGTCAGTTTGAACATTTTATGTTTGTTAATTGGACATAGGATAGAGGATATATATTTTTGACCACCAGACTATGACCATTTTCAAGCATTTGACTGGGAGAATTACAATCAGTTGCTACAGAATGATATCAAATTTAAGTTTGTTTATTTATTCTCAAATTTAAAGTGTAGTTTTCTCCTTTTGAACCATTAGAACATGTTGAAATAGATTCAAACCTAGAGCAGTTGGCAATGAATCATGAACAAAAAAAAACTCCCACTGTTTTGGAAGGCCTCGATGAAAACTCTCCTTTTATTTTTTCTTCCCAGTGGAAAATCAGAAACAACAGTTTGATTTTTTCAGACATTTTTGTCCCGAAACAGATTGTTAGATTGTTAGAGCATTAATTGTTATGTTCATTTTTCAAGCAATGTATTTGCTAAGGTTCATACTTGTACTTGTAGATTCTAGCGGCCATATTAGTGATATTCTGCAAGTCCAGATCCAACCCCCCAGTGAGATGAGTTCATTCTCTGTACTTTTTTTACCTTAAATAGTCAACTGTGTAAATGGTATAAATGCAACTTAGACATTTTTGTGTGATATCCTTTGTTATAATTTTAAAGTGAATGATTGTAGACTTACGTTTTGTGAAAGACCTTCATGTTTTATGCATAAACCAATGTGCTTGTTGTTTTTGATTTGTTACAATTATAATAAAAAAAAGAAAGTGGTATAAAACTGTTTTGAATTGTTTATAAACTACCAGGATGGCATAAATAATGCATTGCTTTTTATAAGCCAATCATATAAGAGATGTCATGTTTATTATAAGCCAAGCATGACATAAGGGATGTCATGTTTATTATAAGCCAAGCATGACATAAGGAATGTCATGTTTATTATAAGCCAAGCCTAACATAGGGGATATCATGTTTATTATAAGCCAAGCATGACATAAGGGATGTCATGTTTATTATAAGCCAAGCATTACATAAGGGATGTCATGTTTATTATAAGCCAAGCATGACAAGGAATGCCATGTTTATTATAAACCAAGCATAACATAAGGGATGTCATGTTTATTATAGGCCAAGCATGACATAAGGGATGTCATGTTTATTGTAAGCCAAGCATGACATAAGGGATGTCATGTTTATTATAAGCCAAGCATGACATAAGGGATGTCTGATTTATTATAAGCCAAGCATGACATAATGGATTTCATGTTAATCATAAGCCAATCATGACAAGAGATGTCATGTTTATTCTAAGCCAAGCATGACATAAGGGATGTCTGGTTTATTATAAGCCAAGCATGACATAATTGATTTCATGTTAATCATAAGCCAATCATGACAAGGGATGTCATGTTAATTATAAGCCAAGCATGACATAGGGAATGTCATGTTTATCATAAGCCAAGTATGACATAAGGGGTATCATGTTAATCATAAGCCAATCATGACATAAGGGATGACATGTTTATTATAAGCCAAGCATGACATAAGGGGTGTCTTCTTCATCATAAGCCAAGTATGACATAAGGGGTGTCATGTTTAACATAAGCCAAGCATGACATAGGGGATGTCGTGTTTATTATAAGCCAATCATGCCATAGGGAATGTTATGTTTATTATAAGCCAAGCATGACATAAGGGGTGTCATGTTTATTATAAGCCAATCATGACATAAGGGGTGTCATGTTTATCATAAGCCAATCATGACATTAGGGATGTCATGTTTATCAAAAGCCAACCATGACATAAGGGATGTCATGTTTATCATAAGCCAAGCATGACATAAGGGGTGTCATGTTTATCATAAGCCAAACATGACATAAGGGGTGTCATGTTTATCATAAGCCAATCATGACATAGGGGATGTCATGTCTATTATAAGCCAAGCATGACAGAAGGGATGTCATGTTTATCATAAACCAATCGTGACAGAAGGGGTGTCATGTTTATCATAAACCAATCGTGACAGAAGGGGTGTCATGTTTATCATATGCCAAGCATTGCATAAGGGATGTCATTTTATTATAAGCCAAGCATGATATAAAGGATGCAGTGTTGTGTGCCAGCCTAGTGTGACATAAGGAATGTAATGTTAATTACATGTCAAACATGACATAACTGATGGCTAAACATGACATTAGAGATGCATTGTTTACTACCTTCCAGGTGTGACACAACGGATGCATTACTCATTACCTGCCAAGCATAACAAAAGAACATCCATTGTTTAATACCTGTCAAATATTACTTAAGAGATACATTGTTAATTACCTGTCAAACATTACTAAAGTGACGCATTGTCTATCACCTGCCATGGGTGAAAGCTTTTAAAAAAACAAGCCTTTTGTCCGTACGATTTTCATTTTTCCGACATTTAATATCCAACAACTTGCCTGACTAACTTCTGGTCTGTCACGGCCTGCCCACAAACCCTTTGCCCTGGACTTCTGCCCTTATACTTGTCTTCTGTCAATCCGTAAAACGTAGAGACTAACCGATGAGTCGACCGTTATGAACATTATCATTTTATCATATATCGAACTGGAGTGACCTACACTGAGGGGCGCATTTGGCTTACACTTAAAACTCATCTGATTGCTTAGCCTTTCCCCGCGTGTGTTCGATTCCCGGCCGGGACGAAGAATTTAATGTGGGAGAGTCTTCCATCTGGCCTGCGATATGCCTGTAGTTCGAAACAGACATTTGTCTTCCTCCATCAAAAACATGTAGCTGGAGTATAATGAGAATAATTGTGTTGTGTATATATTTTGTTAAAAATGACCCAGTCTTTAGGCTGATGCTTGGCCTACTTATTGTAGGTGTTTAGAACGTTATAGGTGAATTTAATAGTCACAGCATAGTTATTATGCTCATCTTACACCATTTTACAGTTAAATCTTTATTTCCTCTATTTGCATGAATGTTATACCCCATTTACACCTATCGTGTGTTTTTTTTTTTTTTTCTGAAAAAATGTAGCCGAACGGGGCCGATTTCTTTGCAATTAGAGTGTGGACGTAGTAGGAAAGAAGACAAAGAGCTTACTGAGTGAGACATTGGTTAACACCAGGAAGAAGATAAGGTGTAGGACATTATCATCAGCTAATGGAAGAGCTCTGTCTTGATGACCAGGAGTCATTCTACATGTGTACAACTTTTTGAGAATCACCCCACCAATGTTGACGAACTTTTTCACCGCATCATCCGTTTTATAGGAAGCGATGATACAAACTACAGAAAGGCGCTGGAACCAGGTGTGAAACTTGCTATAACCCTGCGACATTTGGCAACCGGTGATTCCTATGGCAGTCTTCAGTATGATTTTCAGGTAGCCAGGAGCACACTCTGCTTATTGGTGAGAGAAGTTTGCAATGCACTCGTGACTGAAATAAATAATGATGTACTCGCCTGCCCAGTTGACAGAGATGCATGGGAACGTATTTACTAGCAACTCCGTTGCGTCAACACACTGTCAAAATGACCTGTGTGAACGCACTCGGTGTATTGTGGGTAAAGTAGTTCTTCAACATGGCTGTTATGAATACGGAAGTGATTGCTAAAACGAACAAAACAAGTACGAAGAGGTATACAACAGATTATTTTGGCATTTCTTTATACATTCTAATAGTTAAAATATGTTTCATGCAAACATTTTGAACTAAATTTTGTAAACGGCCAAGACTTTAACGTAGTGACGACACACGCTATGTATAGAATGAACATATTACTGTTTAACGAAAGCGAAAGTAGCAAAACTTGCTCATCGTATTTTTTTCCATTTATCTATAAATATCAAGACTTTAAAAGTTTCTGGACATAGAATAAGGCCTTAGAATATGGTTGTTTAGTCATTATCTTAATTCAATTAATATTATAATCGAACGTATTTCCTACGCGGAACTATTTTTTATGTAGGCACAAATTTCAAATTTTGGGTGAGTTACGAGTCGTAGTATAGAGATGACTTTAACGTAGTGACGTCACACGCTATGTATAGAATGTGAACAATTCATGATGCGAAGAAACGTTCCACATGCCTGTGGTGCTCTGGATGGGAAACATGTGGCCATCAGAAAGCCTCATAAGACGGGAAAAATATACCACAACTACAAAGGTGTGTATACAACAGTAATAATGGCTTTGGTAGATTCAGATTATAAGTTCATGTTGATCGATATTGGTGGTTCTGGAAGTCAGTCCGACGCCCAGATATACAACCAGTCTGAATTGAAAGAATGCTTCGACGATGGCTCCATTGGATTCCCTCCACTTTCACCATTGCCAAATGATGATCAAGACTTTCCCTACCTCTTGCGGTGGGATGACGCCTTTGGCCTTCGCTTACACCTTATGAAGCCATATTCTAGACAAAACTTGACAAGAGCACAGATGATTGACAACTACAGAATAACTAGAGCCAGACGTGTTGTTGAAAATGCCTTTCGCATTTTGTCACAGAGATGGAGGGTCCTCTGGTCAGCAATGCAGCAGACGCCAGAGACTTACAAATTATCGTTGAATCTTGTGTGTGCCTTATATTCCTTTTCTGAACAACACTATGTGGACATTATTTTTCGATGACGTCACTACTTTCGTCATAACGTATAGAAAATATCAGCGCATGGACATTTTGTTTTCAAATAGATCGTTTTTCTTTTCGTTACTTGCATTTGAAAAACTCGTCAGGAAGTGCGAGGTTAGAGCTCTGTAAAACCGGTTTAAGCACCCCAGTTGGTCCATATTGCCGACTGACCGTTCCAAGGCGGTAACTGTCGGGTTTGCTCTTTTCCTTAAATGACTCATCACAAATTTGTTCTTACTTTTCGCTTGGCTTGTATGTGAAATATCTTTGTTCTGTGCCTTTTCGGAGTTTGGTATATGTTGCAATACTCATAGGACTTTGTCATATATTCTTATTCATTCGTCTCCGCAACCTAGCCATTCAGAACGGTCAACTAGATTATGAAGATGGTGCACACAGCCTCGTTCCAGGTGCGTGGAGAACAGATGTAAATCATCCAGGCTTGGATTTGGCGGTGGTAGGAAACAGGGACTTGTTAGTTACCAAAAGACAACGAGACTATTTGAAATACTTTCAACAGTCCGGCCGGACTAGTGCCGTGGCGGGACAGAATGTTTGATATGAAATGGGCTCTATTAAGGTATGAGAGGACAATCGGGGGAAATTGTTTGATTTTATCTCCATTGTAAGCCATTTAACAGAGATCGCTCCTGGCAAGGTTACACAAAACACAAAAGTATAGATTTCAATAGAGAAAGGCATGATATGATTTTAAGAGGGACAATCTTTGTAAGGAATAAAACTATAAAACTAATAGAATTATCTCGAATTATAGTAAATATCGATGTTTAAGTCTTGCCCTTATACAAATATTACGAAATAACATGATGAGGAACATATCGAATAATTGAACGCTATGAACAAGCATAATATTTTAAACGCTTTTTGATTAATATATAAGACATATATAAGATATCCTGAAATAAAAAAATTATTTGTTTCGAACTTTCGATATGTCGAGGCAATTTCTCCAGTGCCCTGAAGTTCGAAATTACGAGTCTACCCTAATTACCTACCATACTGTAGCGAATATGTATCAGCTCGGATTAGCTCGGGCGATAGTTCGCTTTGTAGGCGAAGGCTCCCGTGTTCGATTCCCGGACTGGCTGCACATAAGATATATTTATAAAGTGACAAAAACATTTTCAATAAGCATTATTTTTATGCTGATCTCCTGAAGCGCCGTACTTAAATAAGAACTGGCACAAACGATGTGGATTTTTATAGCCGTCGTATCAGAACGTGGTTGTCATTACGTTCTGGACGGACTTGAAACGAGATAAGAACGTATTCAGAACGAGTCCAGCTATTTTTGTAGAACGGTATTGGACGTCCTGAGAACTAGTTTGGTGTAACTGAGGCCTTACCGAGTGGTTTACAACATAAAACACATCAATATAAAAGGCAACATGGCAGGGCATATTATAAAAATAATCATCGTCGTCGTCGTCCTCAACGCCTTCAGCAACATCAGCATCATCAGCAACAGCATCATCATCAACCATTATCTTTACAAAACAACGTTCAACCTCATGATCATCAATTTTGCCTAACATATCCCTTTTGACAATCGTAAATATATAAGAAAACATGCCATATATTAAAGGTAGTATTCAAATGTTTGGACCAAGTACGTCATTATCAAATGAAAAGGTCCTACACAATACTGTTCATTTCTGTCATTGATCTACGTGAACAAAGAAGCACAAATTCGCTCTTGTCATAGCAAAGAGGTATTTCCTATCTCAGCAACACTGCAGATATAGCTATTTGTAAAGTAAGAAAGACACGTGACAAATTACTTTTTAGTTCACGTTATATCGTCATCCGGGTAGTCCGCTGTGACGTCGATCTCTGTTTTTAGCATGGAGGTCACTGGCGTGCTTATTTATAGATTTTGAAAAATTGAACATTTAGAGTCATTCATTCGCAATTTGTATTGTCTAACATTATAGGTAACGCTGAAAATCGACCTTACCTAGACTATTAAAGTATGAGTTTATACTGCAATAATGCCCAAGTTGCCCAGAACAGGGGCAATATGTTGTTACATGTATTAGATAAACCATCTTTACAGTATCTTCACTCAGTGCTAAAGTGCCTCCAAGGATATTGATCAGTACTTAACGTAGAAAAACTTATTCATTTTACAAGAGTAATATTACTAAACCTGGTGTTTTGTTTTTTAGGTGGGTATGGAGTTGTTGTTGTTGTTGTTGATGTTGTTGTTGTTTTGTGAATGGAGTTAATTTGTCACTTTATGACAATGTTTATGACAATGTGTGGAGAACAAAATTCTAAACTTAAGATCAGTGTTGTAAATTGTTTCAAAGGGATTTATAGATTTTTTTCTTTTTCAAATATCATTTGATATTGATAATGTTAAATATATATAAATATAATGTATGCATAATTAATGCATGTAATATATGATGTAATATATATTATATAATTTGTATATACATTGTATATACAAATATATATATATATATATATATATATATATATATATATATATATATATATATATATATATATATATATATATATATATATATATATAATATATATATATTATGTATATATAATGTATATATAATATAAAATATATGTATAAATATAATGCATGTATAATATAATATATATTCTGTGTATATTTAATGTATATATAATGTAATATATATCTATATGTATAATGTTGTATAATATATATCTGCATGTTTGATAAGTATCATAATACAACCAAACTTACACAATATAACAGAATGTATTGAAAGCAATAACATTTGACAAAAGAAAGTGTCTCACAAATAACAGCTACTTATAAACAATAGCATTAGATCTAATAACGCACGGACATAGAAAATAAGGATGACTACATCATACATTTTTTTTTTAAATGCACTTCATTGTGTTAAAAGTAAAAAGGCGTTTATTTACAGACAGTTCAAAGTCCAGGTAAAGTTATTTTTTTGAAAATTATTTTAAATATGAATGCAAAGCTAAAATATTTCGTAAAATTCCACATCGCGTGTTAGGCTTGTCCCTTAGTGTATAATTTTATACTTACAATTTATTAACGCAATCAGAGTTGTTTTTGTTAATCTTGAAATATGTTTTATAATACTTTGTGGCTGTTATTTGGAAAATAACAACCATTCAATTAAACTGGTCAAATTTGCAAACGAATATGTTATAATTGAAACAGGTTGATTGCCAGTACAAACTGTTTGAAATATACAGCTAAAAAAATGCAACTAATGTAAAGTTGAAAAAATATTATATCTGAGTAGGAATTTACTGAACATTTAAAGTGATATCCCAAAAGGATCGTTTGCATATTAAACCACAGAGTCTCAGATAAAGGACTGAAAGGGCGCAACAAACCATAGAGACTCAGATAAAGGACTGAAAGGACACAACAAACCATAGAGACTCAGATAAAGGACTGAAAGGACACAACAAACCATAGAGACTCAGATAAAGGACTGAAAGGGCACAGCAAACCATAGAGACTCAGATAAAGGACTGAAAGGACACAACAAACCATAGAGACTCAGATAAAGGACTGAAAGGGCACAACAAACCATAGAGATTCAGATAAAGGACTGAAAGGACACAACAAACCATAGAGACTCAGATAAAGGACTGAAAGGACACAACAAACCATAGAGACTCAGATAAAGGACTGAAAGGACACAACAAACCATAGATCAGATAAAGGACTGAAAGGACACAACAAACCATAGAGACTCAGATAAAGGACTGAAAGGGCACAACAAACCATAGAGATTCAGATAAAGGACTGAAAGGACACAACAAACCATAGAGACTCAGATAAAGGACTGAAAGGACACAACAAACAATAGAAATTCAGATAAAGAACTGAAAGGGCACAACAAACCATAGAGACTCAGATAAAGGACTGAAAGGGCACAACAAACCATAGAGATTCAGATAAAGGACTGAAAAGGCACAACAAACCATAGAGACTCAGATAAAAAACTGAAAAGGCACAACAACCCATAGAGACTCAGATAAAGGACTGAAAGGACACAAATGACATAGGGACTCAGATAAAGGACTGAAAGGACACAACAAACCATAGAGACTCAGATAAAGGACAGAAAGGACACAAATGACATAGGGACTCAGATAAAGGACTGAAAGGACACAACAAACCATAGAGACTCAGATAAAGGACTGAAAGGGCACAGCAAACCATAGAGACTCAGATAAAGGACAGAAAGGACACAACAAAACATAGAGACTCAGATAGAGGACTGAAAGGACACAACAAAACATAGAGACTCAGATAAAGGACTGAAAGGGCACAGCAAACCATAGAGACTTAGATAAAGGCTGAAAGGACACAAATTACATAGAGACTCAGATAAAGGACTGAAAGGGCACAGCAAACCATAGAGACTCAGATAAAGGACTGGAAGGGTACAGCAAAACATAGAGACTCAGATAATGGACTGAAAGAATACAACAAAACCTAGAGACCTAGATAAAGGACTGAAAGGAACAACAACTATAGAGATTTGGATAAAGTTCAGAAAGGGCACAACAAACTATAGAGACTCAGATAAAGGACTGAAAGGACGCAACAAACCATTGAAATTCAGTTAAAGTTCAAAAAGGACACAACAGACCATAGAGACTCAGATAAAAGACTGAAAGGGCACAACAAACTATAGAGACTCAGATAAAAGACTGAAAGGACACAACACACTATAGAGACTCGAATTAAAGACTGAAAGGACACAACAAACTATAGAGACTCGAATAAAGGACTGAAAAGTTCAGCAAGGGCACAACAAACCATAGACATAGATTAAGACTGAAAGGACACAACAAACTATAGAGACTCGAATAAAGGACTGAAAAGTTCAGCAAGGGCACAACAAACCATAGAAACTCAGATAAAGTTCAGCAAGGGCACAACAAGCCATAGACATAGATTAAGGCTGAAAGGACACAACAAAACATAGACTCAGATAAAGTTCAGCAAGGGCACAACAAACCATAGACATAGATTAGGGCTGAAAGGACACAACAAAGCATAGAGACTCAGATAAAGGCTGAAGGACACAACAAAACATAGAAACTCAGATAAAGGCTGAAAGGACACAACAAAACATGGAGACTCAGATAAAGGACTGAAAGGACACAACAAAACATAGAGAATCAGATAAAGGACTGAAATGACACAACAAAACATAGAGACTCAGATAAAGGACTAAAAGGACACAACAAAACATAGAGACTCAGATAAAGGTCTGAAAGGACACAACAAAACATGGAGACTCAGATAAAGGACTGAAAGGACACAACAAAACATAGAGACTCAGATAAAGGACTGAAAGGATAAACAAAACATGGAGACTCAGATAAAGGCTGAAAGGACACAACAAAACATAGAGACTCATATAAAGGACTGAAAGGACACAACAAAACAGAGAGATTCAGATAAAGGACTGAAAGGATAAACAAAACATGGAGACTCAGATAAAGGACTGAAAGGACAAAACAAAACATGGAGACTCAGATAAAGGACTGAAAGGACACAACAAAACATAGAGACTCAGATAAAGGACTGAAAGGATAAACAAAACATGGAGACTCAGATAGAGGACTGAAAGGATAAACAAAACATGGAGACTCAGATAAAGGCTGAAAGGACACAACAAAACATAGAGACTCAGATAAAGGCTGAAAGGACACAACAAAACATAGAGACTCAGATAGAGGACTGAAAGGACACAACAAAACATAGAGACTCAGATAAAGGCTGAAAGGACACAACAAAACATAGAGACTCAGATAAAGGCTGAAAGGACACAACAAAACATAGAGACTCAGATAGAAGATTGAAAGGACACAACAAAACAAAGAGACTCAGATAAAGGCTGAAAGGACACAACAAAACATAGAGACTCAGATAGAGGACTGAAAGGATAAACAAAACATAGAGACTCAGATAAAGGACTGAAAGGGCACAATAAACCATAAAATGTTGATTCACTTGGGTGTTACTGAGATCAAACCCACAGTAAATAGTTCTAAGTGAAAATAAACCCACAGCAAATAGTTGTAAGTGAGAATAAACCCTCAGCAATTAGATGCAAACCGAATAAACCGACAGTAAATAGCTGTAAATGAGAAGAAACCCACAGTTAATTGTTGTGAAAATAAAAATACTTAAAATTCTAGAAAGCAGGGATGAGTGGTCTTAGAACAGAAGGCGGGCAAAAAAATGTTTGCACAAAAGAGGACATTTTCCATGAACAGTAACAAACAGACACTCGGCGAACATTTAACTGTTTCAACGTCTAATCTTAATTGTACGTGGTGTTTAAAGAAACAACTTTACAAGATTTTACTTGAAATCTTCCACAGATCCCTATTCTTACATAACTGAAGTAAAGGATTTTAAAACTAGTAAACGTAGCCTCACACTAACAGTAAACAACTATAATTTTATATGCTATTTTATTAGTGATTTTGACATAATTTTAGGAACGTGTACATTATGGATGCACATCTTGCAAGAAGAGTAATTACCTCGTGCTTAGAGTGGTGCATTTTACGTAAGAATTGCGTGCGCGAGTCTATCGCAAGACGGCATACAACTAAAAGTATTAATTTTATCACTTTAATTTTCGTCTTCAATTTTACTTTCACTGTCGTGACTTGACAATATTTATCTGTTTAATGTTACCGCACCACCCAAACTTGTTAATACACCTAATTATGTACCGGTATGTGGACTACTGTCGTGCCTAAAGTAAAATGCGAAACGTTATTCAAGAATGTAATTACCTAAAATTATGCGTCCCTTGTTTCTTGTTTTCATGGCGGGTCCATGTTTATGTTACTTTCGGCGTTAATGTGATTATTATTTGTCAGCAAATGAAATTATGGACATATGTGGAAGTGAAGTCTTAAAAATATTTTGAAAAATAAATAACGTTCAAAGCATTTTGCATGTTCAAAGCTTTATAATTACTGGAGACTATGGTGCCTGAAGTCGTAAGGGTTGTTGTTCTGAGGCTGTGGACACTTTCTTTAATATTTGTCGTTTTGCCAGCAATTCTACAGTTGTCAATTCTGAGGTTTCGCAAGAAAAAGAACATTTGCCCAATTCTGTTGCATGAAATACATCTTCAACAATGGAAAGGTCATGTGTAGTGATATTTTTTTCTGTGATCGGTCCACGACTTTCTATTCATTCTATGGTCTGAGGCCATCCTTGGTCTGAGGCTTTCATGTGAGAAATATGTTACACGTTACATTTACTGTAAGACTGTCTTATACGTTAAAACTACTGAAATAACTGTGTTATACGCTGCATTTATTGTAACAAATGTGTTGTTCGTTAAAACTTAGTCAAAAAAATGTATGTTTAAAAATTAAAAATACTTAATAACTGTGTAACCTCTGTAATGAGATATGTTATATATTACAATTGCTGCAATTAATACGAGTAAATGTATTATACATTACATCCACGTTAATAAATGTATTATATTCCACATTAATTCTGAGAAATGTGTTTTAAGTTTTATTAACTGATATAAATATTATAATATAATGTAAATGTGTTACATGTACACCTACTGTAATACAATATATCTATTATGTGCTGCATAATAGAACATGTAATGTTTATTACACATTTATTACAAGAAATGTGTTATGTATTACGTCCATTGCAATAAATGTGTTTTATCACATAACCTACCGTGCGAGCGTGAGGTAACACTCATGCGTTATTTTTGGTAACTCACTAGTTAGTTATTGTAGTGTGACGTCATTGTCGTAGTGTGACGTCATTAAGTATGTGTGGTGTAAATGCCATTTTCCGATCACTTTGTTGTCGCCGTTTTATGCATTTTGTTAGACAATTTCATTTTAATTAATTAAATAGATAACATTTTAGTCATGTTATAAACTATCTTTTGTGCGGATTCTTCCAAACCGAATTACACATGTCAAGGCCGACTGTTCATACTATAAAACAAACTCCCCGCAGTGATTACTTCCCTTGACAGTATTATATCACTGCCACCAGCAAGTCTTTCGCCCAAATACAGGCGGATAGTTTTTTTATTTTTATATTTTTTCTGGACTTATCTCCTCAAAATATAGTAGATCTATCTTTCCTTTAAAAATATTAATCTATCATATTAAAAATAAAAAGTAACTTAAAATATGAAAAAATATGAAATTATGAAAGTCAAATTTCACCGTACCGTACCATTCTATACATAGCGTGACGTCACTACGTTTAAGTCATCTCTATACTACGACTCGTAACTCACCCAAAATTTGAGATTTGTGCCTACATAAAAAATAGTTCCGCGTAGGAAATACGTTCGATTATAATATTCATTGAATTTAGATAAATGACTAAACAACCATATTCTAAGGCCTTATTCTATGTCCAGAAACTTTTAAAGTCTTGATATTTAAAGACAAATGGAAAAAAAATACGATGAGCAAGTTTTGCTACTTTCGCTTTCGTTAAACAGCAATATGTCCATTATACATAGCGTGTGACGTCACTGCGTTAAAGTCTGGACCGTTTACAAAATTTAGTTCAAATTTTTTGCACGAAACATATTTTAACTATTAGAATGTATAAAAAAATGCCAAAATAATCTGTTGTATACCTCTTCGTACTTGTTTTGTTCATTTTAGTAATCACTTCCGTATTCATAACAGCCATGTTGAAGAACTACTTTACCCACAATACACCGAGTGCAATCACACAGGTCATTTTGACCTAGTCTGGTTCCCAGCTTCTATTGTAAACATAATAGAAGTCTGGCATTGACGAAACAATGGCCGACGCAATGATAGCTGTAAGTTAACCAAATACTTTCAAAAGTTGTTCATCGGGATATTGTTCAATTTTTAATCGATATGTATATATAAAATTCTTAAAGATAAGGTTTCTTTTCGTGGAGCATTTCCGTATGTTATTTTTTTTTAAATTTCAATAAGTTGAGTACTTTTCGGACAAATACGAAGATTGTGATATTTCGGATATGTGATCATAAGTTCACTTGTAAAATGATTATAAAATGATTTTGTTACGAATGTGTTTTAGTTATGTTTATTAAGAAAGTATTACATTGCCATGCGGACACTACATATATTATCTTAAATGTAAATGTTACAATATAATCAAAGATATTGTGCTTATACAGTTATTGTGGGATGCTTGTTATGTCATTTTATTAACTTACTTGAATATTTCATCATTTACCATGTGTATGAAAGAGCACTATTTCAAAATTAGGGCATTCTAAGAATTGCACAATATGTACTGTTATTCTTACTGTCTGATCCACCTAGACACATGCTCCTCATTTTTGTGTTGATAGAATAATTTTAATAGAATCTTTACAATGCCAAAATGCAAAAACTTAAGAGTAGAACATACAAACTAACAAATAAGTGAACATAAAAAATAAGGAGTCTTAAATGTTGTAGAAACTTCAGATTTGTTGTCTTAAATCAATGCAAACTTTAAAAAATAGTTTTCCTAAATTACTGAAGAGAAAATTATGTGTTTTAATGTTGTTAGTTTATATAAAAACACTTAAAAACTGATAGCAAATAATAACAATGAATATGCAAATGCTAAGTCAAATTAAGTAAGTGTTTTGCACTCATTTGTTTGGACTTCATGCTTCCTGGGGACTTTTCTTACAGAAACATTAGCAGTATTTCATTTTAAAATAGCATTTCTTGTTAATTTTTGTCACCTTCAAAGGAAAAATTTGGCAAATGTCACACTAGTTGTGTAAATGACACACTCTATTCTCTTAAATCATTATTTAATATTGTTATTAAAAAATCAAATTGAATGAAAACCAAATTAGTGGCAATAATACCTTTCTGTATACCTGACATTGTTATTAAACAACAAAAAAAATCAAAATAATGATGAACACTCTAATCATTTTTAACAAATTCCATTAATCAGATCTAAAAGAAATAACAAAAAAAAAGGCATTAAAAGAATTTTCCTGTGAGTTGAGTATACATGCACACAGTAATATTTTAAAACATTTCAAATGACATTGCTGGTGATGACAAGGAATGGCAGTTAACTTGCTTATGTTTTTGATAATCATATACCGTAGTTTGATTTAGAATTATCATGCATAAATGTTTGCCCCAGTTCCTAGTGCATAGAAGAACTAACTCACTGTACATAAATAATAATTATACTGACCAGACTTCGTGTTAATATAAGTTGCCATATTAGTATTATGTTACACATTAACTGACATTTAGGCTTAATTTTAACTTCTTATTTTTCATTAGATAATGTTATATCATTATATGCATGTTTCATGTAAATAGTCTATCGATTTATTAATTTGCATATCTAAATAGTTCAGTTGTCTGGCAAAAACAAAAGAGAAATCAACATACTGGTAAGCCCAGATTTTTTAAGAATTCTTACAACAGTACTCCCTTTGAATGACCAACTTATATTGATGTGATTAAGATGATAAATGCAAAAATGGTGTTTGATCCTGACTGCAATTGGTATCAATTAAGCTTTTTGAGATGAAGCTTTTTAAAATAGAAGTATTATTTCATCAGTTCTTCAACAATAAGACCTATTATTGGTACATGAAGGATGAAAGACATCTTGTAGTGTCCGCAACACATAATTAAACAAAATAAATGTGTAAACCCTTTTTCTGGTCTCAGATAAGTCACATCTTTTTTATTTCTTTTAAGTTACCTGGACTGTCTTTCATCATTCAATTGGTATATACATTATATATGTTAAAATACATTGAATATCCTGATTGGCCCATATTAGAAGTACATTAATTTCACTGTTATGTCCTGTTTGGCAGAAAATCAGACTAGACGATAATATTTATTTCACTTTTTTTTATATAACTGCAATCAAACCAAACATTTATTAGCAAAAACAACTTTGAGAACATGAAAAATGCCTTATTTAGAAGCATATTAATATTTATGTTGCGGACACTACACCGTTGCAAACAAAGCTTTTCATTAAATGCGAAAAAACCTTAAGGCATTTGGTGAAAGCGCTTGGATTGTAGAAACATGTGCCCAAGGCAATTTATATAACAGCAAAGTAAACTTTGTATCTCTTGTTTTTGTAATGTGTGAAGCTCTGTTGCAGACACTACAAAATATTACCCTTTGCAGGTGTGCAGGAATGACATAATTAAAAACATTGCACACAAAAGCTAGTTCAAAGTTAGGTATGTTTTTGTGTTAAATACATATAAATCTTAAAAAATAAACTGCAAATCATTTTAATATTAATTTCTTTTTCAATTCATTGGCTTCTTAATTTCAGTTTGAAAGAAATTGTCAAAATGTATAACAAACTCTACTTGTATACAAACCCCTGTCAATTTTTTTTATTTTTTTCTTAAAAATTGATGAAACAAAAAGCTAATTAAACTAGAAAGAAATGTTTATAGTGAAATATAACCAATAAGTATAAATTGTAAATGCAAAATATAATATTTTGCTATGTAATCTTAGTAATATTTAAATGATACAACATAATGCTGAAAAACCATCATTTTTAGCTCTTCAAATTAATACACAGTGCATATTGTCACGTTACATACCATTTTTCAGCTAAAACAACATCCTAGCGGCATAAAAATATTTTTTTGCTGCAAACCTATTACTTATAACTTCTATGGGACTGTATAACATGATCAAGTTTAAAAATGGACAAATATAGTGAAAATGGCGATAATAAAGTAATAATAAGATCTCTTTACCAAATTTAACATGCCACTCCTAGGGGCCGTATTCACAAAGCATCTTAAGTCAAAACTTAAAATTATTAAAAATTTTCTTAACACCATTACATTTATACTTTTGTTTTAAAATGACTTATTTTTTGCATAAAAGAAATGTGAATGCATTTCACACAGATGTAATTAATTTTCAATATTAATTACCTAATGAAGGAAATATGGGGAACTGAAATTTTCACTTAAATTATTTTTTAACTTAATATTTATCAATTAAATAAATAATGTCCGAAATTACACTGCGTAAATTTGTCCGAAAAATATTCAACTTGTCAGGAATGTAAAATCTCATCATAAGTATTTGCTCCTTAACAACGCTTTACACGAATGAAAACTACAACATTGATATTGACCAAAAAATCAATACTATCACAATGACCCGCCTTTTGCCATTAGCTCGTAAACTTAGCGATTCCATCGCCGCCGCCATTATTTCGTTTGTGCCTGACCCTTTGTGTTTAGACAAAGGGCAGGTAATCCAGACTAATTTTGACCGTGTGTTGACGCAACGCGTACCGTACAGAATATGGAGGCCGCCATGTTTACTTCACGTGATACTCTATCGTCACGTGATCCTTGCTGGGGGCAGAGATTTAAGTAGCAACGCGTGACGTAATCGCTGTGAGGAGATTGACTATAAAAGAAAATGCATTGTAAACAAAAAAGGCTGGTGTTTTGGTTATGTAATAAATAGAATCTAATATTCGTGTTCATTAGATACTGAAAATATTAAACTCGTTGTCTAAAATGATACGAAACTCGACAGAGCCTCGTTTCGTATCATTTCATCCAACTCGTTTAATATTTTCAGTATCTAATGATCACTCATATCAGATCCTCTATATACGTTACATCTGCTGTTAGAAATGTGTTATGTATTACGTCCATTGTAATAAATGTGTTATACGTTACAGCTACTGTAAGAAATGTGTTATGTATTACGGCCATTGTAATAAATGTGTTATACGTTACATCTGCTGTTAGAAATGTGTTATGTATTACGTCCATTGTAATAAATGTGTTATGCGTTACATCTGTTGTTAGAAATGTGTAATGTATTACGTCCATTGTAATAAATGTGTTATACGTTACATCTGCTGTTAGAAATGTGTTATGTATTACGTCCATTGTAATAAATGTGTTATGCGTTACATATGTTGTTAGAAATGTGTTATGTATTACGTCCATTGTAATAAATGTGTTATACGTTACATCTGCTGTTAGAAATGTGTTATGTATTACATCCATTGTAATAAATGTGTTATGCGTTACATCTGTTGTTAGAAATGTGTTATGTATTACGTCCATTGTAATAAATGTGTTATACGTTACATCTGCTGTTAGAAATGTGTTATGTATTACGTCCATTGTAATAAATGTGTTATACGTTACATCTGCTGTTAGAAATGTGTTATGTATTACGTCCATTGTAATAAATGTGTTATACGTTACATCTGCTGTTAGAAATGTGTTATGTATTACGTCCATTGTAATAAATGCGTTATGCGTTACATCTGTTGTTAGAAATGTGTTATGTATTACGTCCATTGTAATAAATGTGTTATACGTTACATCTGCTGTTAGAAATGTGTTATGTATTACGTCCATTGTAATAAATGTGTTATACGTTACATCTGCTGTTAGAAATGTGTAATGTATAACGTCCATTGTAATAAATGTGTTATACGTTACATCTGCTGTTAGAAATGTGTTATGTATTACGTCCATTGTAATAAATGTGTTATACGTTACATCTGCTGTTAGATATGTGTTATGTATTACGTCCATTGTAATAAATGTGTTTTACGTTACATCTACTGTTAGAAATGTGTTATGTATTACGTCCATTGTAATAAATGTGTTATGCGTTACATCTACTGTGAGATGTGTGTTATGTATTACGTCCATTGTAATAAATGTGTTATGCGTTACATCTACTGTGAGATGTGTGTTATGTATTACGTCCATTGTAATAAATGTGTTATACGTTACATCTGCTGTTAGAAATGTGTTATGTATTACGTCCATTGTAATAAATGTGTTATGCGTTACATCTACTGTGAGATGTGTGTTATGAATTACGTCCATTGTAATAAATGTTTTATACGTTACATGTACGTCTATTGTAATACAATATATACATGTTATGCGCTGCAATTACTGTGAAAAATGTATTATACATTACAAATACTGTAACATGATGTGCATGTATTATACGTTGCATTTACTATGAGGAATGTATCACATAGTACATCTTCTGGTTCAAATACGCTGACACTACAGCAAGAAATGTGTCAGGTAAAAAAAATGTTTTACGTTACCTTTGCTGTGAGAAATGGTGTGCATATAACGTTTACTGTAATAAATAATGGTCATTTTGCTCTATGTTACACCTGCTTTGAAAATCTGTTATAAATTGAAGCAACTAAACTTCTGTGCTTTATCTGTGAGAATTGTTAGAAATGTGTAATGTATAACGTCCATTGTATAAATGTGTTATACGTTACATCTGCAGTTAGAAATGGGTTATGTATTACGTCCATTGTAATAAATGTGTTATGCGTTATATCTAATGCGACAAGAATGTAATGCAATTATTCTGCAATAGTAGATACTTTTGTAATTTATTATAAATTATTTATAGTCATAGCACTAATGATATTGTTGGCGAAGAACATTCATCAATTTTTTCAATTACATTTACTGGAACTTGTATGTTATCAACTTATCAACGCTGTTTAGTTAATGGAAATGTTTAATGGATTCAACAACAATACCGTCAATTTCAGAAGTTGTGCAGCTTCTAGTTCGGCAAGGTCACTGTAAACACCTTCATCCATTAGTTGACCATTCAAACATTGTGTCCATTAACGGCTGTGACCGTTACTGGAAATCGATGTGTTCATGCACAACTGAAATGTTTTGCTTATGTTGCGTGAACAGTGCACTATTTTATGAGTGGACAAATAAATATTAACTCCTTAAAAGTACGTAAACTTATATTGACGTGTTCGACAGAAAATAGTAGTGTTTATGTTGGCATTGGTGATTGGTGGTTGCTGCGGCCATTGAGTATAATCCTAAATGTCGTATGGACAGCCGAAATAGAGAACGTCGAGATCGAAACCTTTCGGTATATCTATCGGCCATTAGGGCGTCGTGTGTTGTCATTCACAAGGATACCTTCATTTGTCAACAAAGCAATAGCTAAACGTTTCCAATCACGAAGAGACTCGACATTGCAGGATACAGCAATCTCACATGTAAATAAAGAAAAAAACATATTCTTATGAGCATTGAAACACATACTAACATTTGAAAATTCGCACGACGAAGGTATTCACATGCAGCCAAATTTAACACTAAGAACGCTCAGATCAAAAGTTAAAGAAGCGCGCTTTGTCTGTAAAAATCAATCCCACAATCCAATTCAGGATTTACACGCTGCTTTATTCGTGAAAGGATTCATAAACTATTAATACACTGAGTCACGTGCATAAATACCTTAAAATTATACAAAACGACTGGTGGCACTGTTTTCGGCTCGTGGCCGTCGATGGTCAATTGTGTTAGCAAAAAAACAACAACAAAACAACAACAAATAAAAAGTACATATTTAGTACAACAATGATTTTACAAGATAAATATACTATATGTCGTTTTAAAGAAGTGCATACTATCTAATGCGCGTGACTATAAAACACGTGACAACGCAGCTGTCAACAAGCAGTTCATTCGTCTGGTTATATTCGAAACCTCTCGGACAGTTCTCATGTTTCTAAAGGCGTGACTGCAGCAGACGAAATTTTGACGCATGGAAAATGAGATAATTGGACAAATCGAGACTATTATCGTTACTATGTTGTTTCATTAAGCTGAGAACAGATTTAATTAATTTCAACTTCATCAGCTTATATAGCATCACGTGTGCATGAAATGTGATCTTATTCTCCATATTATTTGCACCTTACTCGAATGAATTATTTTTGTTGTTCGGATGTATTAATTAAATTCATTTAATATTTTATTTCAAGTCCTTTTACCAATGTCAACAAGATGTCATTACATATCTCACGTGATGTATTTTTCCGTGGCATGTGCTGAAAAGTGATTATAGGGATACAAATTTAACGCCAAAGTTGACGTTTGTATTTAGATTGTATTATAAACCTTAAATATATTCAGATGAACATGTGACTGTAGCTCACAGAATTTCGATTCATAGTGTTTTGATAACAACTTTTAAGCATGTGTAAGGAGCTACGCATGATGTGATTTGTACGCGGGCATGTTCCCTCCGGAAAACTATGTGTTTTTTAGATTGTGCATGGTGTCTTCTGGGCAGACTTCGATTCTATTTTTTTGTAAAATATAAAGACTGATCGTACTGAGAACGGAATTATCTGAGAAGTTCAAATTTAAAATATAAGAGTAAGAAATTTGTCCCGCACCAGGAGCTCCATAAATGTTTTTAAATCGATTGGGCAATATTACATATTTTTCACGGTGCAAATAACGGTAGTATTTGATTGCAATAAATATACACATGCCTCTTTCTAGCGTAAGATTTTTATCGTAGATTTAATTGTTTATTTTTTATTCTTTAGGGACAACGTGTACGCAGCTACGTACTCTGTGTACATGCAGCTACGCGCCTATGTGTATGCTGAACTTCTGGTTGCAAATAATCGTATAAATAGAGATTACCAGGTTAGTGTTGATATAGATAAATGTTATCATGCGAGACTAAGAAAATCAGAAGCACGAGCCTTGCTATTCTTTTTATCACACCAGCAACAGCTTTTCAAAGGGAAACATTTAAATTTACCGCTACTGCTCCTCCCTTACATGATTTGACATTCCAATGCAATACACGAAATTCATGCGCGAGCAATAGAGTAATTCGGCTATAAGACATAGTTCTATTTTACAATAAAAAATAAGACAAAAAAAATGTTATTTCTTTTATTTTATTTGCGCCATACATGAGGTTGTAGTTTTATTGATTACGATAACTAAAAATAATGGTTGGAAAAAAAGAACAACAAAAATCATATCCTCGTGTAAAGTTATACATGTAGTGTGTAATGTCAAGGCCGTGTAACATTAAAGTTTCTACGCACTTGGCATTAAGAAACGCGAATTACATTCGAGGTTTGTGTGTGTTTGTGGCTGTAACAAACAGCAGCTCATGGATTTTAATTGTTGATGACATTGAAATTATGAACATTGAATATAGCGCTTTAAAATTTAAGATAGTCGTGTTTTTGACAGGGTGACTTGCGAAATTTGGAGAAATGTTGGGATCGGAGGTGGAGGGTTGGTGTTCATGTTTACGTCTAGAAACTGACTTTTAGCACATTTGTCCAGATCTGTGCAGTCAGCTGTATTTGGTTCGACTAAAGATCGAGCTCTACCTAAACAATTTGAATGTTCATCATGTAACGACATTTGATCATCAGGGTCTGTCCTAAGATTAGGCAGATGATTGCAATCTGAGACAGTCACCACAGATTCAAGATCAATTTCCTTCCCAAAAATGTTCGGATTAAAGCTAGATTTTGCCTCGAAATCCTCGTAGCTCATCTCTTCAACACTGCTTAGGTCTTTACACGATTCTTCATCACACTCTTTCAATTCACACTAAATAACATCAAAACAACGGGGACTCGCATGATGTGACATTTCGACAGTTGTTTTTATTTTTGCAGACTCCAAATTCGTACTTGTATTGATTTTATTACTATTGCTAAACAATTTTAATTATGTTCCTGTAGATACATGTTGTTTCATTTTTCTGATAGATTTTTTTTGTTTTCAAATTTTCTATATCATTGTTAAATAAAACTTCGGAACATTGCGAGGAACTGTCCGGTTAGCTCAGTCGATTAAGACGCTGCTACTTACGTTTTCAATTCTGCAGGTCAGAGATCAAAACCGCTCTCATCCTCTTTTTTCTTTAATAGCCTCTTTTGCTCTATTTAACCAATATTTATATTATGGACATTTTTGGGGTGACCACAAGCATAATTACGGGATAAATGAGTTTCGTTCTCATGAACACTCCTGATCGTTTCGTCAAAAAAAGTAGTCCGGCTTAGAGCAGGTGCGCGAATATCGGTTGATAAAGCTCATCTTTATCACACGGGTTATATCAACCGATATTTACAGAGATGGTGGGATAAATAAAATAAGACAACCCCAAGCAAGAGCTGGCTAGCCTCTGCAAAACATCATTTATCAACGTCTAATTAGTGCGCGCTTTACCGTGTTCAGCATGTAGTATCCAATTGTCGCAGAACTACGCAGCATGGTTGATTTTCATACAGAGACAACTCAGTGAATTGTTCTTCCAAGCATTGCTGTAATTAAAAGGATTTTTAAGCAGGTATTTTGAATGCTATTTTCGAAGAAAGGATAAGTCTTATTGTCTTCTTTGTTATTGGTATCCAAAAATGCAATGGTTTTTTTTTCATGTTATATTTCTTTCTCTCTTTTTTTTGCTTCATATAATATGAGACATCAGTGACTAGTTTCCTCTGAATAATCTCTCCATGCAAGTAGGTCCTTTCATTTGGATTACTCGGATTTTTTATGCTTGTACACTTCTTAGATTATCTTGGATTTTATGCTTTTCTTGTGATACCCAGGTTAACCATCATCAACAAACACTTCCATTTTCATGTTTAAATTACATATCTCTATAAGTATTTCAATGGATTTAAAGCTTGAGTTTTTGCGAAAGTAAGACATTTCACCGTTTTAATGGCATCATGTGCAAAAGAAAAGGCGATAAAGCCCAAGAATTCCAACTAAAAGAACATACCTAATATTTGGACTACCTCGAATATTATCTTACAAGGGAGACAATTTCCATTTCACTAATTACCCCATTATGTATAACTGTGCTGGCGACACTAAGTATTCTTACAGATATTGCCCGTCAGTTTTGTCGTTTCTTAAGCAGCTAATATATTCACCATCTGTCTAATAGTGATTATTTTTATTATAAATAAACAACAACAGCAGAGCAGTCAAATATAAGAAGCCAACACATTAACCTTTAGGCTTACCTGGATCTCTAGCCATTCAACCATAGTGTACTATTAACTTGCCTTTATTGGACTATACGCCAGTTGAGCAGTCGGAGTGGTTTTTCAGCTCTTCTGCGTTACTAATTTCACAAATCATGATGTCATCGACAAAAATATACAAACAACCGTTACCTTGACAACCGTTTGCGAAGTTACAGATTGCATTATCGCGACGTGCGTTGCCGTAACCACACATTTGTTAACGTGACAATGTGACGACTCGAAATGACAGAAACTCATCTTCAGAATAATCTCACGTGTGCACGTATTCCAAATGTTAGTATTGATTGGCAAAATGAAATAAACTGTAAAACGGGTTAAATCGTGGGAAATCCTGAATCACTTGAATGCTGTGTCTATATATTTTAGCGGTACATCTATCACCCTGATAGTCAGTGCGGGACTGTGTTCAAAGCAGATATAGTGCTGTCTTGATGGTGATACCTTGTAACATAACGTCGCATTCAAGCGGTATTAGTTTAACAGTTGGCCCAAGCCAGACCGTTAGTCGACATATTGATTGCAATTATATTGTGCCTTTATAAAAACACACACACAGTTTCAACAAACAAAAACTTCACATCTTTCTTTGGAATAAATTAGACAACATGCAATATATTTGAATATGTGTCCGAATGAATAGTCTTCAACATTCACCTAACAAGGTTCGAAGAGATTGCAGAAGAGTATTTTCAATACTGTAATTTTACCGCGATACTTTAAATCTAATATCTATACAATGACATGTGTTATTAAGCTAAGAACCGAGGTAGAACTAGCACAAATATGTTCACGTTATTGCTCTACAAACGTTTTCAGCAGAATTACAAACACTTTCAAACAGGCTCAATTGTAATACGACGATTGTACCGAAAATTACGTTACGGGGTTAGTAACTTTGTATTACGGAATAACACAGTTGTGTTTTTAAACTATATACTTTAATGTACGCGCCCCGTTTACCCTTGTAAACAGCAATACTGAATTGATACAATTAGAAAAGACTAAACAGTGAGACTCATTTAAGAAAAAAAATGATGATGAAACATATAAACAAGCAAACATATTGGACGAGCCGTTATTACTTCTTTGAGTGTATATATAAACCTATTAAAACATATATGGATTTATAAATAACATAGATGTAAATGAAACTAATTTATTCTATTATTCTATTATTGAATGACATTGCCTTTCACAAGACAGCAACTTTTGTTAAGTTGTATTCTAAATGTCAGTTCAGTGTGTTATTATAAACCACAGTAGCAAAGTACTTACGTAATAACATTGCTTTGTTACAACATCGGGATGGAGGACATACCAGATCGTTCTTTTTCTCTGTTTCTCTCAGTTTGTCTTGATTTATTTTATTATAAACGTATGAAGTGTGTTAACTTTAAGAAATAATAAACATTGTTCTTTGAATACATAATGTAGGTACAAAGAAGCTTCCATACAAATCAACTTTGAAAATAACAGTTAAGATACCGAGAAAGAAAACCCATACTATGTTCCAGAAAAAATCATTAAAAATTAAAAAAAAAAATGATTTGTGTAATATGAGGCTACTGCGCATGTGCATTTTCTGCTTGTACACCTTTATAGTTAATTGTAATAATGTCTTTTCTTCCTCTTCATATTTAAAATCTTTTAAATGAGGACGGAGTTTGCCTTTGGTTTCAAGCAATTCTCAGAAATTTTCATAATACATTTTTTTTCTGGAGATTTGTAGTATACGGAAAACTGTATAATAAAAAAAAACAATAAATTTCCGCGATTTTTCTTGTCCATTTATGTCTTCTTCAGACAGCATTCTGACAGATGCCTTTTGTGTGTGTTTATTGGCGCCGCTCTTGAGGAACGCATTTTTTTTCATGGGGACGACAGTGAAGCAGTCAATAACAGGGCAAACGCAGCTGTTCTGTAAGACATTTTTTGGCGAAAAGAACCAAGAAGTCCGCTTTATAGGAATTCGTATCTGTTTGGCGAGGTCCGTTTGCACAAAAGAAACCAAGTATGCCGAGATTTTCAATGCAGCTTGCAATTAAAATAACAAACACTGTAGGAAGGATAGCAATATAGCAGATAGCTACTTCTGGCATTTATCGTAGTATGATACTGCAGTAGAGACATTCTCAACTTAAGTAACTTCAAATTAGCATGTGCTATCAAGATCTCACATGACTAGATCTTTATAAAGCCTACACTAGGAGGAAATTATTTACCAATTGTCATTCAGCATACCTTTTACCATTTTAATTTAGGAAACCTAACTACCCTGTCAATTGTTAGGTTTAAGACCATGCTCTTTGTGGCGCCTTGGATGTCTCACATCCTTGCTCTTTCTTGTTTTACAATGGAACGCTGACGAGCGCTTCCGTTCTTCGAGCTGCTTGCATCAATCGGAATTTCTCGGGTAATTCCTTCCTCGGGACAATCATCACTCGGATGTATCTGGTGCAATGATACTTACTGAAATCACTATCGTTTTGTTCGCCGGAGGTCGGAAAAAGAATATGCCTAAAATGTAGTTCGCACAAAACATGAACAATGGCATCATTGGACAGCTGCATGTCTGCTGCAGGTGGGTAAATTAAACCTGGATGATTTAAAATTGAAGCCGCCACAAATTGAAGTTTTACAGGCTTCATTCTGTAGTGAGCTGTCATCTTTGATTTGATGTCTGTTTCAAAAGCAGTCCCATTCAGAGAAATGGCCGAGGTGATCCGACTACTTACATACGTTTGAGAGATGATTCGTGAATTATCCGAGGTGTTCCGACAAACTCCCCGCAGTGATTACTTCCCTTGACAGTACATTATATCACTGCCACCAGCAAGTTTTTCGCCCAAATACAGGCGGATAGTTTTTTTTTTTTTTTTTTTTTTTTCTGGACTTTTCTCCTCAAAATATAGTACATTTCCTTTAAAAATATTAATTTATCATATTAAAAACAAAAAGTAACTTAAGATATAAAAAAAATATGAAATTATGAAAGTCAAATTTTAAAGTTTATGGAGGCCGCCATGTTAACTTCACGTGATACTCTATCATCAAGTGATCCTTGCTGGGGGCGATAATCCTATAATCCTATTGTGGAGTCATCTGTGATAATCAATTAATAACTAATAAATGACTGCAATTTAATACAAGATCTCATGATAATATCTGTGATTATTTGATAAACTGTAATAATAAGAACTTATATATACATATATGACTTATATGATACATATATGATAGTTTCAAAACAGCTGTGATTGTGTGCCTTGTCTTTAGTGAATATCTGTGATTGATTCCAAAGAAATGCGATATTAAGATCTTGTAATGATCGTTTTGATCTCTTACACCATAGCGGTATAGCAGTACAAACAGTCAAGTGGCGCCGTCGCTCTGGAGAGCGGTGCCTCGTATGGAAGGCATATTATAATGTAGCAGGCAATAACAGGTCATCGCAGCTGTTCAGTAAGAATGTAGCAGGCAATAACAGATCATCACAGCTGTTCAGTAAGAATGTAGCAGGCAATAACAGATCATCACAGCTGTTCAGTAAGAATGTAGCAGGCAATAACAGGACATCGCAGCTGTTCAGTAAGAATGTAGCAGGCAATAACAAATCATCACAGCTGTTCAGTAATAATGTAGCAGGCAATAACAGGACATCGCAGCTGTTCAGTAAGAAAGTAGCAGGCAATAACAGGTCATCACAGCTGTTCAGTAAGAATGTAGCAGGCAACGGGACATCGCAGCTGTTCAGTAAGAATGTTGTAGGCAATAACAGGTCATCACAGCTGTTCAGTAAGAATGTAGCAGGCAATAACAGGACATCGCATCTGTTCAGTAAGACCGTTTTTATAGAAAAGAACCGATTATTTCATTTCTTAACATCGTAGCTTGCAACAATAAAGTGAAGCTAGCAATTATAAAACGGTAGCAGAAATTAAGAGGAATTCGCAGCTACTTGGCGAAGTCTTGTTTATGACTTCAACATTTTGAACAATTTGATTCTCTTCTCATATTAAGCAGCCATATGATATCGATATGTTTCGAATTATTTATCAGTCGAGATAACTTAAACAGTCATAAAGTTTAATACTGTTACCTCTTCAGACACATATATAATTAAGTAAGACTCAATTACTTTTGATATAATCCAGACATCTCCATCTTAGCTTTGAAAATACCAAAGATGACGAAAGACGATAAACATTAAGGCGCAACTGAACTTACAAGATCAAAATAAAAAATTCAATTTGAAATAAGAAAAATAATTCTTCAAAATAAAAGTCTTTGAAATATTATGACTGGGTTACAGAAATTCGAAATCAATGGAGGCAAGAATAGAATTGATTTAAAACGTTGATCAGTCACAAAAGGCATGAATTTAATACAGCGGGTTGTCAATGCCCACAGTCGTGTATCTATCCAATATGTAACACTCAAAATTATGTTAGGTTTTGGTTGAAATGAGTCTCACGTGCAATTCAATCTGATAGTCATAGAAAGATTATGTACTCGCCTCTAAATTTTAACATCGGTACCTCTCCTTTATCTGTATACAATAACTGTCTGCGTCGAACGAAGTTGTATGTATGATTGAACAATTTTTGGGGAAACCTCCAAGTCTTTACACAAAAAAGTCCGTGTTCATTGTTTTCTATCTGCTCTGCACATGTTGCATGGTAGTTTATATGAATTTGGGGGTGCATAGTTTTGAGAAATATGTATATAAAAAATAACGTGAAATAGTAAATAATGAAACAGACTGTTTAGAAGGGCGGTAAATAATTTAACTTTACTGCATATCACGTATCCTATGAACAGTCTATACTTGAATGTTATTATATAACATTTGAAAAGACGTATTTTCTTCGGGGTCTCAGTTGCAGTCACAACAATGCTATATAATACAAATATTTCAGTATACACCAGTGAATATATAAACATCGGAAACATTAGTTAGTGCGGCCATCTTTACATTGACTACCAGTCTTTTTAAACTTCAATTGAAGAGTAGCATCGAAGTGATGCGCATTTTCATTAGTTGCTATGAATATTCATAAAAAAAAACCCTCTCAATCATTCTGATATCCCACCATGAAACAGATCCGACGATGCCTCCAAGTGGCGGTTACAAAATATGAATTAATTGAATGCTGCATTATAGTTAGCGTGCTTATCGGCAAAATGTGAACACAGTTATGCTTTATATTCGAGGCATATTGTATATGATATGTAAGTGATAGTTTCTAGAGCCAACAAATTTTAACTTACCATTCTTAAACCTATAAAAAGTTATCAATTGAAATTATTTTTTGATAGTCCTTAAAATTATAAGTCTGTGCACATTTTGTTCAAACTTGCTCTTTAACTTTTATTATCCCGTCTTAGGTGGAGGCAGGCCGGGGACCCATCCTGGTATCCACCTTACAATACATATTAGTAGTAAATGTTTGTGTTATATTATAATGTAAGGTGAAATATGCATGGATATAAAAGTTGTTTTTAGTTGTTTTGACATGTTATCAAAAGCTGGTCGATTGAGCTATTTTAATCACCCCCCCCCCCCACCCCCCCAAAAATAAATAAATAAATAAATAAAAACAAAAAAAAAAATAAAAAGGATAGGGCACATCTTTGAACCTAATTAACTCTCAAATAAATAAAAATAAACATAATTTCTTAAATGAACATTGATAACTGACATAATTTCGTGAAACTTTGTCGATGATACAAAGTTTTATTAGTTTATGAGAAATATCTTATTTTAGAATTATCACATAACAAAATATTTTTTTATAATGATGGACTTTTCTTGTCCCAGGACAACCATATTCCTGATTTATACACCGTACTGTGTTTAATTTCCCATGTTAACTACACTTGGTAAAACTATGTTATTTTTTTATATCCATTAAGTCCCGCATACTGATTATTATTCTATTATTTAAAATGTTATACAATATTGCTACTCAACTGTAATACTGTAACTAGCTATAAAAAAAATCATAATCCTACTTCAAGAATATCGTCATCCATTATTGTAATTCATTACTTTATCATATGCTACTGTTTTCACAATCTGCGTCTGATATATGGAGTGCCTGTTACATACTGCATGTGTGTGTGCGTGCGTGCGTGCGTGTGTGTTTGCGTTAAATAGTGTGCAATGTTAAAGACTTTAATATTTTGATAGGTTTTAAACTTATGTTATTTTGTTTGAAGTATTGCTTTTTATATTTGCTGCTTCATGCTAAGTTTTTAAAACTATATATGACCTTATTGTGTCTTAATAAAATATCATCTTAAAAAGAAAGTTATTATCTTATCCTTCTTTACAGTGGACGTATGATGTTTTATCGTTCTTGCCATTTATTGTATGATGTTCTATCATTCTTGCCAGTGGATGTATGATGTATCATTCTTGCCAGTGGATGTATGATGTATCATTCTTGCCAGTGGATGTATGATGTATCATTCTTGTCAGTGGATGTATGATGTATCATTCTTGCCATTTATTGTATGATGTTCTATCATTCTTGCCAGTGGATGTATGATGTATCATTCTTGCCAGTGGATGTATGATGTATCATTCTTGCCAGTGGATGTATGATGTATCATTCTTGCCAGTGGATGTATGATGTATCATTCTTGGATGTATGATGTATCATTCTTGCCAGTGGATGTATGATGTATCATTCTTGCCAGTGGATGTATGATGTATCATTCTTGCCAGTGGATGTATGATGTATCATTCTTGCCAGTGGATGTATGATGTATCATTCTTGCCAGTAGATGTATAATGTATCATTCTTGCCAGTGGATGTATGATGTATCATTCTTGCCTGTGGATGTATGATGTATCATTCTTGCCAGTGGATGTATGATGTATCATTCTTGCCAGTGGATGTATGATGTATCATTCTTGCCAGTGGATGTATGATGTATCATTCTTGCCTGTGGATGTATGATGTATCATTCTTGCCAGTGGATGTATGATGTATCATTCTTGCCAGTGGATGTATGATGTATCATTCTTGCCAGTAGATGTATAATGTTTGACCATTCTTGCCTGTGAATGAATGATGATTTACCTGTGGATGTATGGTGTTTTATCATCCTTGCCTGTGGATGTATGGTGTTTTATCATCCTTGCCTGTGGATGTATGGTGTTTTATCATCCTTACCTGTGGATGTATTGTGTTTTATCATCCTTACCTGTGGATGTATTGTGTTTTATCATCCTTACCTGTGGATGTATTGTGTTTTATCATCCTTACCTGTGGATGTATGGTGTTTTATCATCCTTGCCTGTGGATGTATGGTGTTTTATCATCCTTACCTGTGGATGTATTGTGTTTTATCATCCTTACCTGTGGATGTATGGTGTTTTATCATCCTTACCTGTGGATGTATGGTGTTTTATCATCCTTGCCTGTGGATGTATGGTGTTTTATCATCCTTACCTGAGGATGTATGGTGTTTTATCATCCTTACCTGTGGATGTATGGTGTTTTATCGTCCTTGCCTGTGGATGTATGGTGTTTTATCGTTCTTACCTGTGGATGTATTGTGTTTTATCGTTCTTACCTGTGGATGTATTGTGTTTTATCATCCTTGCCTGTGGATGTATGGTGTTTTATCGTTCTTACCTGTGGATGTATTGTGTTTTATCATTCTTGCCTGTGGATGTATGGTGTTTTATCATTCTTGCCTGTGGATGTATGGTGTTTTATCGTTCTTACCTGTGGATGTATGGTGTTTTATCGTTCTTACCTGTGGATGTATGATGTTTTATCGTTCTTACCTGTGGATGTATGGTGTTTTATCGTTCTTACCTGTGGATGTATGGTGTTTTATCATTCTTGCCTGTGGATGTATGGTGTTTTATCATTCTTGCCTGTGGATGTATGGTGTTTTATCGTTCTTACCTGTGAATGTATGGTGTTTTATCATTCTTGCCTGTGGATGTATGGTGTTTTGTCGTTCTTACCTGTGGATGTATGGTGTTTTATCGTTCTTGCCTGTGGATGTATGGTGTTTTATCGTTCTTACCTGTGGATGTATGGTGTTTTATCGTTCTTGCCTGTGGATGTATGGTGTTTTATCGTTCTTACCTGTGGATGTATGGTGTTTTATCATTCTTGCCTGTGGATGTATGGTGTTTTATCGTTCTTACCTGTGGATGTATGGTGTTTTATCGTTCTTGCCTGTGGATGTATGGTGTTTTATCGTTCTTGCCTGTGGATGTATGGTGTTTTATCGTTCTTGCCTGTGGATGTATGGTGTTTTATCGTTCTTACCTGTCGTTCTTACCTGTGGATGTATGGTGTTTTATCGTTCTTGCCTGTGGATGTATGGTGTTTTATCGTTCTTACCTGTGGATGTATGGTGTTTTATCGTTCTTGCCTGTGGATGTATGGTGTTTTATCATTCTTACCTGTGGATGTATGGTGTTTTATCATTCTTGCCTGTGGATGTATGGTGTTTTATCATTCTTGCCTGTGGATGTATGGTGTTTTATCATTCTTGCCTGTGGATGTATGGTGTTTTATCATTCTTGCCTGTGGATGTATGGTGTTTTATCGTTCTTACCTGTGGATGTATGGTGTTTTATCATTCTTGCCTGTGGATGTATGATATTAACTCTGCTTTTCCAGTGGATGAAAAGTGTTTTTCTTATTACTTGGTTATATGTGATGTGTGTCCTTTATTCCACTATATGTGCGATGCTGTTTTTGTTTTCTTTTTACGAGGATTGGTATCATCCTTTATTCCTTTATCAGTCTATGGGTGATTTTTCCGTACCAGGTAATGTGTAATGTATTATACTCTTTCCTTGTATACGTGCAATGCGTTTTGTTTTCTCTTTGCCATGTTATGTGCCGTTATTTAGCCTCTTTTCTGTGAATGTATGCTGTTTTATGACCTTTCCAGTGACCTTGCTCAGTTTTGTTCTTCTTTTCAGTGGGTGATATAAATGGAGGTTACCAAATGATGTGGCATTTTTAACATAAACTCACACACATCTCATGGGTTATCAATGATTGATTGAATCAAGATTCTTTTAACCCTTATTGTTGCTTAATTCTCTTATTTTGCAGCTACGTGTGCTTCTTTGTTTTAAAAGTCCATAACATAGATGTAATAAGATATTAATTAACGAAAGGTGACGGCACAGAACTATTTAAATACATCTGTTGCATGTGTTAGAAACGTGATGTCGCCATGTTTACCTATTTAATTTTTTTACTGCTAAAGAAACCAAAACATGCTCAATGCTTTAAAAGGTGTATTACGCACGTTATTAATACATCTTGTTCTCATATCGCGTGTTTGTTTTTTTTTTCTCATTTTTTTCAGACGTTTTTGTAAACTGAAATTTTATGGAGATGTAGGAAACAAAGTTAAAAAGAAGTCCTGTTATTGTTTCAACTTCTAAATGAAGGGAGAACAGGGAAGTAGAGGAGGAAATTGGCGATTCTAATAATGGCAATATGTACGATTAACACGATAGTGGTAATGTTGTTGTGGTCAGTAATAATGTTGTTGCTGCTGCTGCTGATGATGATGATGATGCAGACGGGTATAAAGTTGTTGCAAAGGTTGCTCTGCTTTGGCTGCTGATGTTAATTACAAAGGTGAGGATGATTATGATGGTGGTGGTGCTGGAAATGACTAATTGTGATAGTGTTAAAGAGGACATGGAGGATTAAGTTGATAATAATGATGGCGGTGCTGCTGATAATAATTATGATGGTTATGATGATGATGATAATGATGACGAAAATGATAATGTTGTTGTTGTTGTTGTTGTTGATGATGATGATGATGATGATGATGATGATGATGATGATGTTGATGATGATGATGAGGAGGAGGAGGAGGATGGCGGTTGTGATGGTGGTGGTGATGATCATATTGATGGATGATTTGATGGTGGTGAAGGTGATGATGGTCGTTATGACGAGAATGAGCATTATGGTGGTTGTGCAGGTAATTATCATGATGGTGGTAATGGTAACCATATTAATGGTTTTTGTAAAATAGGTACCATTAATACGAACCCATTTTCCATTCACACTTTCAATTGTGCAAAATCTCTAAGGAAATTATCTATATGCCTTAGATCCCCTTGTTGTTGTTTTCAAGACAAGCACAATTGAATCCACTCTCTTTACAATTAACGGAAATTAATTATGCCCAGAAAACAAATCAAAAATCATACCGAATCAAAAGCCAGAAAATGCTTTGGCCAACAGGCTTTCCTTTTTACTCATTATATAAATTGGTACCATTAAAATCGGGGCCGCCACAGAAAGAAGTTTCTAAACAAGAGAATAATAGCGCCGTAATTTACACAATCTGCCTTCGGTATAATGGCATTAGAAACGGCAAAGTCACAAGAAATTCCATTAATCTGACTTATTTCCATAATATGTTAAAATACAAGTCTACCGGATGTCGCCAAGGCATCTTCGCCGAGCGATAATCACGTTACGACTTGTGCGCCATTATGGCCGACCGCTCTCTCGGCTTGAAAACTATAAAAGAATTAGCGCCAGTGCAATTATCGCGCCTTTAGAATAAATTCGTTTAGCCCGGGGTTTCACTAGAAGCCGTAGTTTCGCATCAAAAACGCAGCCAAATGCGTTTCATTTACCATTATCAATTAACGTGATTTTATCACAACATATTTTCCCCTTCTAAAAGTATCTAACTAAGCTTCCTGAATGCCAGAATAGCCCGGCGGTAAAGAGCAGACACTGACGATCTCAGCTACCGAAATGGATCGCGGCGGAATTATCAAAGAATCCAAGAGCGAGCAGACGAAGGTGGTGTGCAGCTAATATTGATTTGATGCACCGAATAAACATACAATCAGCATTTTTTATTTATCATTTCTGCGATATGTCGTTGGTTCTACTGAGTTATTTGTCTCCGAAGCAACAAAACCCCTCCCTCCCCGACCCCGACCCCACACCTTGTCCAGTGCTTACATTAGGGAAGGTCTTATTGTGATATTGCTGTGCGCAGGTGGTGCTAACCATGGCCGGGAAACTCACAACCAATCACAATAGATCTCAGATACATTCTTTCACTGTATTTATTGTTCTTGTTAATATTTAAAACAGTACATCCTGAATATAAAACCAAGAACCATCTAGCTTTTCCAATCAATATGTTTGACTAAGTATGATGAATACCTAATTGACTACTTCCGTTGCGATGTCACAATCGATGTTGAGAGATTTTTCTTTACACCAACCGGCAAAATCATCTTCATCTACAAATGCAGTTCCATTTCGACAAGACAACCTTACAAGATAGAGAACCCACATTTACCTCGTAATCTTTAGTATCAGTAATGGTACCGAGTCTCTTGGAGATCATTGGCGCTGTAAATCATAAACAGTGAAAAGGGAATCGGTCAGTTTAATCCGCCAAAATCGCAACGCTTTCTGTCATTTGTCATTTTCGTATTGGCTTCCATTAAAGTCTAAAGGGGATCAACTCCGGATAAATCATTTAGCGTAGTTTGCATGGCTTCTCGTGCCAATAAACAACTGGTTCAACCGTTGAAATGACACTGTTTAATTCCGTCCAAAGGCTTAGTTGTCCAAGTCTCCCTTTCCCTGAAATATCCAGGGACTAATATCTCACAATTCCTTAGACAAATCTTATTTCCGGTTTATCATTTATGACTTGAAAGCTTGTCCACCACAATAATGGTAACGTTTCCATGAATATGGCATTGACCATAAACAGTCTTTAATTTATAAAATATATCAGTCTTTCACAAGACATGTCACAGCTTAAATCTACACGAGTGCAAGATGAATCCTTATGGTATTTTCGCCACCAGATAATTAAATTTTTACAAGATTTTGTTCAAAGTTTTCACATGAAGTTTGAGTTTATTGTGATATTTTATCTGGTGTCACGAAACTTCATTTAATTATCACGATGTCAAATAGATATCAAAACTGATAACCACGCACGTTATTTGCCATTTTTAGCCACCACTAACTAGTTTATTGTTCACGATACCCCTTCTTGGCGACGCGCTGGAATGCTCAATGAAATTTGCACATGGGGAAAGTCTGTATAGCGTACTTTCTAACCCTGATAAATACGGGTCTTAATTCGGTCAACTACGTTCAATTTTATTTATTTATTTATTTATTTATTTATTTGTTTCACTATAGCAGAAAACGAGAGATGCTGATGTGTTTTTGTTATTAACATATCTAAACCTTTAATAACTAGAGAAAAAAGTAGATAGACATGCTCTTATGTATGTCTTTTGATGTTCGGACTATTTGCACATGCGGAAAGTCTGTATAGCCGACTAACACTGATAAAATACGGGTCCTAATTCTGTAAACGGCGTTCTATTAAATTAACTCTTACCTTTCACTTGACGGCAACTTTTGTTAAGGTGTATTCTTATGTCAGTTCTGTGTGTAATTACAAGCCTCAGTAACAAATACTTACGTAATAACATTGCTTTGTTAAGGTGTATTCTTATGTCAGTTCTGTGTGTAATTACAAGCCTCAGTAACAAATACCTACTTAATAACATGGCTTTGTTAAGGTGTATTCTTATGTCAGTTCTGTGTGTAATTACAAACCTCAATAACAAATACTTACGTAATAACATTGCTTTGTTAAGGTGTATTCTTATGTCAGTTCTGTGTGTAATTACAAACCTCAATAACAAATACTTACGTAATAACATTGCTTTGTTAAGGTGTATTCTTATGTCAGTTCTGTGTGTAATTACAAGCCTCAGTAACAAATACTTACGTAATAACATTGCTTTGTGAAGGTGTATTCTTATGTCAGTTCTGTGTGTAATTACAAGCCTCAGTAACAAATACCTACTTAATAACATTGCTTTGTTAAGGTGTATTCTTATGTCAGTTCTGTGTGTAATTACAAGCCTCAATAACAAATACTTACGTCATAACATTGCTTTGTTAAGGTGTATTCTTATGTCAGTTCTGTGTGTAATTACAAGCCTCAGTAACAAATACTTACGTCATAACATTGCTTTGTTAAGGTGTATTCTTATGTCAGTTCTGTGTGTAATTACAAGCCTCAGTAACAAATACTTACTTAATAACATTGCTTTGTTAAGGTGTATTCTTATGTCAGTTCTGTGTGTAATTACAAGCCTCAGTAACAAATACTTACTTAATAACATTGCTTTGTTAAGGTGTATTCTTATGTCAGTTCTGTGTGTAATTACAAGCCTCAATAACAAATACTTACGTAATAACATTGCTTTGTTAAGGTGTATTCTTATGTCAGTTCTGTGTGTAATTACAAGCCTCAGTAACAAATACTTTCTTAATAACATTGCTTTGTTGCAACAACATTATTTCCATCGGGATTGAAGACATACCAGATCGTTTTGCTTTTGCTGTCCCTGCCTGTCTTCATCAATTTCACTTTGAATGTTTGAAAAAGGGTAAATTCATGAAATATTAAACATTGTTCTTTGTATACATAATCCAGATACAAAAAAAAATGCTTCCATACAAAACATCTTTAAATATAAAAATTATTATACCGAGGAAAGAAAAAAGGAAATAGCCCAATACATATTTTTGGTACATATTTTCTGGAGATTTATAGTATACTGAAAACTTTCTAATAAAAACCATAACATCAAATGTGTCTTTGTTACTTAATCCCATATTGCATTTACCTGTTTAATTGTTCCAGTTTTTGCGTCGGAATTGATGCTTCGAATCAATGACATTTCTTGACTAAATATCGAGACTCTTTAAAATGATCCTTTCTCTGAAATTTACCAAATTTACCAATAACAACGTGTCAATATTCTTTATTTTACCGATTATTTCCTTTTCCAACAATATCTCAGTTATAACTCACTAATAAAGCACTGATAAAACCCTTTTCCTGTCCACAATGTTTCCCGTCTCAAATGGGTATATGACAGATCTTAATCCTCCTGTTGTCACATCCAGCATCCCTTAAACCGTACGCTTCACCGGCAACGCATACTTTATTCAGACAACGGCAGCTGGTATAGATACAGATCCTAATCTGCAATATTTTTAACTGCGTCCTGAGTTATAGATATAAAAAAATATGCATAAAGTTGTTAGCAAATGTAAGTTATAAACAATACTAGCACGCGAAGGGCTAAATGTCCATTAGGGCAAGTTTTACTGGCATTGGTACTTGTCATTTTATTGCAGAAGACACCTTGTCCACGAGACGCGCCATTAAGCGACTAAGTATCCACTACTTACATTGAATGGCGTAAACCGTCGTTAAGTCCTAATGTTCGGATTCGCCGTGGTCGGTGAGATCTCGGAAAGAGGATTAGTAAGTACAGCGAGAGGGAAAGTGATAATTTATGGACATACTTTGTCGCAATAATTCAAATGAAATCATCTCTCTGCCAAGTTTCGGTATACCTTTTGTAACTGTGGGGTGGAATGTAAATGTGTTAAAGGTGCTATAAGACAGTTTGTGTTTCTTCTTCCTCTCAGTTAACCAAATAAATATCCCCATTTATCATTACAAAAATGCATTTTCTAACCGAGCCACACTACACAGATAGCTATTTGAATCTAGGAAGACCAAAGTTTATGCAGCTATTGTGCACAATTTACTATGAAAAAGTGGGTTAGGTGTTGCCACATGTAGTAGAGATAAGCAAACTGCCGGATACATTCTTTTAAGACATGGACATCAAACAAGTTGGCCATTTGTTTGATGAACCGTCCGGGACATATCCAAATCAAGTTAGATATCAGTGTTTGGGGGAAATTCATGCAGAATTAGTTAAATAAGAAATCCATATATGATGGACACAACACTGTGTGACTGAAAATACAAAAACTACATCTTTTATACCCGCGATCAAAATATACGAGTGTAAACTAAGAATGTATTCTATAACCAAAAAGCTGAAGAAATTGCAGGTTTTCTGATCAGTGAGAATTTATTTTCTCTCATTAAAATACAATTCGATAAGATAATTTGTGATTTATATGAGGAATCAGTTTGTTTAAAAAAGATTGAGTAATTTATTATTTTAGTTCAACATTTCCACGGCCGTTGTAACACGAATATAATTTATCTCATCTTGAAGGAAAATTAATCGCTTCCATTCTTGTGTGTTTAAGTTAATCACACAGTCACGGTTTCGACGCAAATCATTTGGAATGCAAAAGAATTCCGAATTCTAATGTTAGGCCAATCTGAAATACACATGGCGTCAGAGCAATCTGGACTGTCTGGAAGTTAAACTGAGAATGTATGCGGTTTTAAACTCAATCGAATAACTTCTCTTGGAAATCTGACGGTGGCATATATTAGTCTCACTCTTTTTATCAGATATTTGTAGAATCTTATTATTTTCTTTCCTTATCTGGCTCAGAGTGTAATTTGTCTAAAGGCCAAGTTTAAGAAAATTCTCAAGCATTTGATTGGTTGTATTTGGATAAAAAGTCAAAGCTAGCCAATCAGATGCTGGAGAATTTATTCAAGATCCTAGCTGTATTATGTCGGCCTTCGACGACATGCAAAGACGTATTGCCATCATGATATCTATTGTAAAAGAAACTTTAGGCAGGAAATGCCTTATTGACAAACCGAGTTAAAAAAACAACACCTAAAAACAATGATATTAGTGTAGTGAATGGCTTAAAGGACACAAGTTTCAAGGTTTTCTAAAAATGTCCAAAGTTATGATGGCTTAAAGGACTTTTTACGCTGCGAATTTGAGAGTGTTTGTATATTTAGCCTTTAAAACAATAAAATATATAATTATTTCAATATACTTGTAAAATATATGTAAAATAAATAAAACATTTTCTATTTAAATCTGTCATGCTTAATGCAGAAAATATTGTCAAAGAAAAAACAGCAAAATAAAAATCTTCCCGGATTTGAACCCACAACCCACAATTTCAAAGCAGTTGAGACTATGGTTTTCCTTTTGTATAGATAGTCGTCAATTGGGAGTGCTGTACATATATTAATCGTGCTGTACATTGACAAGTAACTTTGGATTATTAATGATTTATACCTCCTTGCTGTACAGTGACAAGTAACTTTGGATTATTAATGATTTATACCTCCTTGCTGTACATTGACAAGTAACTTTGGATTGTTAATGATTTATACCTCCTTGCTGTACATTGACAAGTAACTTTGGATTGTTAATGATTTATAACTCCTTGCTGTACATTGACAAGTCACTTTGGATTGTTAATGATTTATACCTCCTTGCTGTACATTGACAAGTCACTTTGGATTGTTAATGATTTATACCTCCTTGCTGTACATTGACAAGTCACTTTGAATTGTTAATGATTTATACCTCCTTGCTGTACATTGACAAGTAACTTTGGATTGTTAATGATTTATACCTCCTTGCTGTACATTGACAAGTCACTTTGGATTGTTAATGATTTATACCTCCTTGCTGTACATTGACAAGTCACTTTAAATTGTTAATGATTTATACCTCTGCTTTGCTTACATCTAGATAAAATGAGCATAATAATTACCAAAAAACAAAAGCACGTTGTTGGTGAGGAGTTATCAGAAAATATGTATCTTAATGTTATGGTATAAATCATCTTGTCTGGTCATAGAGTGTACAGTTAAATAACTACGAACCATGCACATTTTGTCTGACCATAGAGTGTACAGTTAAATAACTACTAACAATGCAAATTTTGTCTGGCCATAGAGTGTACAGTTAAATAACTACTAACCATGCACATTTTGTCTGGCCATAGAGTGTACAGTTAAATAACTACGAACCATGCACATTTAGTCTGGCCATAGAGTGTACAGTTAAATAACTACTAACCATGCACATCTTGTCTTATCATGGAGTGTACAGTTAAATAACTACTAACCATGCACATTTTGTCTTGTCATAGAGTGTATAGTTAAATAACTACTCACTATGCACATTTTGTCTGGCCATAGAGTGTACAGTTAAATAACTACTAACCATGCACATTTTGTCTTGTCATAGAGTGTATAGTTAAATAACTACTAACCATGCACATTTTGTCTGGCCATAGAGTGTACAGTTAAATAACTACTAACCATGCACATTTTGTCTGGTCATAGAGTGTACAGTTAAATAACTACTAACCATGCACATTTTGTCTGGCCATAGAGTGTACAGTTAAATAACTACGAACCATGCATGCACATTTTGTCTGGCCATAGAGTGTACAGTTAAATAACTTCGAACCATGCACATTTTGTCTGGCCATAGAGTGTACAGTTAAATAACTACGAACCATGCACGTTTTGTCAGGCCATAGAGTGTACAGTTAAATAACTACGAACCATGCACATTTTGTCTGGCCATAGAGTGTACAGTTAAATAACTACTAGCAATGCACATTTTGTCTGACCATAGAGTGTACAGTTAAATAACTACTAACCATGCACATCTTGTCTGGCCATAGAGTGTACAGTTAAATAACTACTAACCATGCACATTTTTTCTGACCATAGAGTGTACAGTTAAATAACTACTAACCATGCACATTTTGTCTGACCATAGAGTGTACAGTTAAATAACTACTAACCATGCACATCTTGTCTGGTCATAGAGTGTACAGTTAAATAACTACTAACCATGCACATTTTGTCTGGCCATAGAGTATACAGTTAAATAACTACGAACCATGCACATTTTGTCTGGCCATAGAGTGTACAGTTAAATAACTACTAACCATGCACATCTTGTCTGGTCATAGAGTGTACAGTTAAATAACTTCGAACCATGCACATTTTGTCTGGCCATAGAGTGTACAGTTAAATAACTACTAACCATGCACATTTTGTCTGGCCATAGAGTGTACAGTTAAATAACTACTAACCATGCACATCTTGTCTGGTCATAGAGTGTACAGTTAAATAACTACTAACCATGCACATCTTGTCTGGTCATAGAGTGTACAGTTAAATAACTTCGAACCATGCACATTTTGTCTGGCCATAGAGTGTACAGTTAAATAACTACTAACCATGCACATCTTGTCTGGTCATAGAGTGTACAGTTAAATAACTACGAACCATGCACATCTTGTCTGGCCATAGAGTGTACAGTTAAAAAACTTCGAACCATGCACATTTTGTCTGGCCATAGAGTGTACAGTTAAATAACTACGAACCATGCACGTTTTGTCAGGCCATAGAGTGTACAGTAAAATAACTACGAACCATGCACATTTTGTCTGGCCATAGAGTGCACAGTTAAATAACTACTAACCATGCACATCTTGTCTGGTCATAGAGTGTACAGTTAAATAACTACGAACCATGCACATTTTGTCTGGCCATAGAGTGTACAGTTAAATAACTACGAACCATGCGCATCTTGTCTGGTCATAGAGTGTACAGTTAAATAACTACTAACCACGTACATCTTGTCTGGTCATAGAGTGTACAGTTAAATAACTACTAACCATGGACATGTTGTCTTGTCATAGGGTGTACAGTTAAATAACTACGAACCATGCACATCTTGTCTTATCATGGAGTGTACAGTTAAATACCTACTAACCATGCACATTTTGTCTGGTCATAAAGTGTACAGTTAAATAACTACTAACCATGCAAATCTTTCCTGGCCATAGAGTGTACAGTTAAATAACTACTTACCAGTACAAAGTCAGTTCCGATGTTTTGTTATCTTAACACAATTAATTGTACATTTATATATCTTTGTTATTTATTACAAAATTAGTGTAATTCCTATTTCGAAGTCTATGTATCCTTTGTTTATTGCTTTGTGGACGTTTATTTTTTTTTTAGGATATTCTATTTATTTAAACACTCGTGTGCATGGTTTAAAAAAGAAGCTAGCCCCTTGTGTACATTTTTAGTGCAAACATATTTACCGGGAGATTAAAGTTTGTTCAAACAGAATGTTAGTATATAACTTTAATAATATAGAAAATACATCATTTGTTAGTTATAAGTCCATATGTCTTTTTCATTTACATTATAAGTCCCACGTTTCCATCAAGTTATGGGCGCCCTTGGCCAAACGGACCACGAGCCGCCGACTTGTAACTCATCAGGTCCATCACGTCTTGGGTTCGAATTCCGGTCGGAAAGAGAATTTTTTAATACTGTGTGGTCTTCCAGTTTACATGCGGTGCGCCAGTGGTTCTACCCAGGCATGTCTGAAGTCTTCCTCCATCAGTAACTGGATGGATGTCGTTAATTCGACCATAATTGTGTCGGTACGATGGAACAACAACAAACAACCAATGTTGCCTTCATGGTCGCAATCTATACATCTAACGGCATTATTTAAGCATTAATTAACGTAGCGCTAGATGGCAATAAAAAAGTTTTATTAATATGCAATACGTGAGTTTATACCGTAAACAAATGAATATTTATCAAATTGATCGTGCTAAAATCTCGTAAGAGCAAAGAAAACAATAGTTTATTTAAATCGCTTACGTAATAGCAATTAATTGTAAAAACAACAAACAAAGGTAGTATGATATTAAATTTGCGTTTATTAAGTAATAATCATTTAATTGTATACTTAACCCATGTTTAGACGTGACATTCGTAGAGTGTTTGAAAGTCAAAGGTATTCCAGTAATTAACACCTTGTAATGTTATGTCAAGCCATCATACCAATCATACATCTGAGCATCTGGTAAATAAACTAAGTGAAGACTATTTTCTCTTGTCATGAAGTGAGCTAATTGGCTGGTGTATTGTGACAGGTGTCTTTTAAAATAGTATAATTTTAAAACTTAAGCTAATTGGCTGGTGTATTGTGACAGTTGTCTTTTTTAAATATTATATCTTTGAAACCTAATAAATACAAAGGATGATATAAAATTTGCCCCGAATAGGCAGAAACGGCAAAGGATGTACAGAGAGACATAATGACTTAGAGACCAGGGGCGTAGCTAGGCGTGGCAGCTAACTGGCTCCGAGAGCATGCTTCCACAGAATAGTTTGTGCTTCTAGATCATACCTGATGCCCTCCCCACCCCCCCCCCCCCCCCACCCCCGGTGGAGGTTTCGGTATCAAGATATAACTAGAATTGAGTAAAATATTATTTTACAGACTATTAAAAATAAGAACAATACTTCAATAACTAAACACTTCGCTATTTCCTACTCAAACACAATATTCTGGTTATTACCATTTATGTAAAATTTATCTACGCCATTTATGTATGCGAATACAACAACACACTTATTTTAATGCTTACGTAATTTTATAATTGTGTCCTCAAGCAAAAATCATGATATGAAAAAAAATCAACAACGAAGTATGCATTTAAGCCGTTTTGTGAACTCGCAACAGAAAATTGGTTCAAGTGGAAGAAGTCAAATTGATATATAAAATAACTGGAAAAACCAATAAAAATTATAGTTTAGTTACAACCGGTCTCTGGGATTCATGTCAGTAAGTTCCGTTACTGAAAATGTCATTAAATAATAAATCCTCAAGTATAACCTAATGAATAAATCTACACCTTACCTATGTCATAATAATAAGTTTATTGCTGATACAATCTTGTTCAGGTTTTCATTCTTTGGTACAATGTGTACGAAGCTGCGAGTTCTTTGTATGGGCAGCTACACGCCCGGAGACACATCGAGACAACCACACAGAGTCAACCATATACAGACAACCACATACTGTGAACCACATACAGACAACCAGACACAGACACATACACACAACCAAATACAGACAGACACATAGACAGACACATACAGACAGACACATACAGAAAGACACATACAGACAACCACATACAGACAACCACATACAGACAATCCCATACAGACAACCTCATAGAGACAACCACATACAGACAACCACATACAGACAGACACATAGAGACAACCACATACAGACAACCACATACAACCACATACAGACTGACACATACAGACACATACAGACTGACACATGCAGACAGACACATACAGACTGACACATACAGACAGACGCATACAGACAACCATATACAGACAACCACATACAGACAACCACATAGAGACACCTACAGACAACCACATACAGACACATACAGACAACCACATACAGACACATACAGACAACCAAATACAGACACATACAGACAACCACATACAGACACATACAGACAGACACATACAGACTGACACATACAGACTGACACATACAGACAGACACATACAGACAGACACATACAGACTGACACATACAGACACCTACAGACAACCACATACAGACAGACACATACAGACAGACACCTACAGACAACCACATACAGACACCTACAGACAACCACATACAGACACCTACAGACAACCACATACAGACACATAGAGACAACCACATACAGACAGACACATAGAGACAAACACATAGAGGCAGACACATGCAGACAACCACATACAGACAACCACATACAGACAACCACATACAGACAGACACATACAGACAACCACATACAGACAACCACATACAGACAACCACATACAGACACCTACAGACAACCACATACAGACACATACAGACAGACACATACAGACACCTACAGACAACCACATACAGACAACCACATGCAGACACCTACAGACAACCACATACAAACACATACAGACAACCACATACAGACACCTACAGACAACCACATACAGACACCTACAGACAACCACATACAGACACCTACAGACAACCACATACAGACACCTACAGACAACCACATACAGACAACCACCTACAGACAACCACATACAGACACCTACAGACAACCACATACAGACACCTACAGACAACCACATACAGACACCTACAGACAACCACATACAGACAACCACATACAGACAACCACATACAGACACCTACAGACAACCACATACAGACACATACAGACAACCACATACAGACACATACAGACAACCAAATACAGACACATACAGACAACAACATACAGACACATACAGACAGACACATACAGACTGACACATACAGACTGACACATACAGACAGACACATACAGACAGACACATACAGACTGACACCTACAGACAACCACATACAGACACCTACAGACAACCACATACAGACACCTACAGACAACCACATACAGACACATAGAGACAACCACATACAGACAGACACATCCAGACTGACACATGCAGACAGACAAATACAGACTGACACATACAGACAGACACATGCAGACAAGCACATACAGACTGACACATGCAGACAACTACATACAGACTGACACATACAGACAGACACATACAGACTGACACATACAGACTGACAAATGCAGACAAGCACATACAGACTGACACATACAGACAGACACATACAGACTGACACATACAGACTGACACATGCAGACAGACACATACAGACTGACACATACAGACTGACACATGCAGACAGACACATACAGACTGCGTATACAGACTGACACATACAGACAACCACATACAGACAACCACATACAGACAACCACATACAGACACATACAGACAACCACTTACAGACAACCACATACATACAGACTGACACAAACAGACAACCACATACAGACAACCACATACAGACAACCACATACATACAGACAGACACATACAGACTGACACATACAGACTGACACATGCAGACAGACATATAGAGACAGCCACATACAGACAAACACATGAAGACAAGCACATGCAGAAAGCAACATACAGACAACCACATACAGACTGACACATACAGACTGACACATGCAGACAGACACATACAGACAGACACATAGAGACAGACACATAGAGATAGCCACATACAGACAACCACATACAGACAACCACATACAGACAACCGCATACATATAGACACATACAGACAACCACATACAGACTGACACGTACAGACTGACACATGCAGACAGACACATACAGACAGACACATGAGACTGACACATACAGACAGACACATAGAGACAGACACATAGAGACAACCACATACAGACAGACACATACAGTCAGACACATGCAGACAACCACATACAGACAACCACATACATACAGACACATATAGACAGCCACATACAGACAACCACACATAGACAACCACATACAGACAACCACACATAGACAACCACATCCAGACAACCACACATAGACAACCACATACAGACAGCCACATACGGACAACCACATCCAGACAACCACACATAGACAACCACATACAGACAACCACATACAGACTGACACATACAGACAACCACATAGAGACTGACACATACAGACTGACACATGCAGACAGACACATACAGTCAGACACATAGAGACAACCACATACAGAAAACCACATACATACAGACACATACAGACAGACACATACAGACAGCCACATACAGACTGACACATGCAGACAGACACATACAGACAGACACATAGAGGCAGACACATAGAGACAGACACATAGAGACAGCCACATACAGACAACCACATACAGACAACCACATACAGACAACCGCATACATATAGACACATACAGACAACCACATACAGACTGACACATACAGACTGACACATGCAGACAGACACATACAGACAGACACATAGAGACAGACACATAGAGACAGACACATAGAGACAGCCACATACAGACAACCCCATACAGACAACCACATACAGACAGACACATACAGTCAGACACATACAGACAACCACATACAGACTGACACATACAGACTGACACATGCAGACAGACACATACAGACAGACACATAGAGACAGACACATACAGACAGACACATACAGACAGACACATACAGTCAGACACATACAGACAACCACATACAGACAACCACATACAGACAACCACATACATACAGACACATAGAGACAGCCACATACAGACAACCACACATAGACAACCACATACAGACAACCACACATAGACAACCACCTCCAGACAACCACACATAGACAACCACATACAGACAGCCACATACGGACAACCACATCCAGACAACCACACATAGACAACCACATACAGACAACCACATACAGACAACCACATACAGACAACCACATACAGACTGACACATACAGACTGACACATGCAGACAGACACATACAGTCAGACACATAGAGACAACCACATACAGACAACCACATACATACAGACACATACAGACAGATACATACAGACAACCACATACAGACAACCACATACAGACAACCACATACAGACTGACACATACAGACTGACACATGCAGACAGACACATACAGACAGACACATATAAACTGACACATACAGACAACCACATACAGACAACCACATACAGACTGACACATACAGACAGACACATACAGACTGACACATACAGACTGATACATGCAGACAGACACATACAGACTGATACATGCAGACAGACACATACAGACAGACACATACAGACAGACACATACAGACTGACACATACAGACATACACATGCAGACAGACACATACAGACTGATACATGCAGACAGACACATACAGACAGACACATACAGACAGACACATACAGACAGACACATACAGACAGACACATACAGACAGACACATACAGACAGACACATGCAGACAGACACATCCAGACTGATACATGCAGACAGACACATACAGACAGACACATACAGACAGACACATACAGACTGACACATACAGACTGATACATGCAGACAGACACATACAGACAACCACTTACTGACAACACCATACAGACAGACAAATACGGACAGACACATAGAGACAACCACATACAGACCGGCACATACTTGTATAGACAGACACATACAGACACATGCAGAGAGACACAGACAAACATATACTTGTATCCCCGATAAATAATCCCACATCAGCCCAGTGAGTGAACAAGGTGATCACATAACTCAACTTGATATGTTGGATCATTATTGTATTGTCTTGTTATTATTGGTGGGAAAAAAATCAAAACTTCTGGGTAGAACCACTGCAGGTCAGCTAGACGACCCCCAATTGGAATGAAACACGTGAGAGTTCTATTAAATAGGAACACACATAATTTGATAGTTTAACATATAAACTTTGTTGCTGTCTGCGGGACCGTTTGGTGTTTCCATTGCTCAGGTCTATGTCCATTTGGAAAATAACACAATGTTTATAAAGAAAGTTTCTGTTTTATGGCCTATGAGTCATTTTAAAAACATTATAATATTGTGCAAGTTCAGTGCGGGGCAAATTTGGGACAGGTGTGATTTATTTGCTATGGACACGAATCATACATTTTAATTTTTGTTAATAAATGGAAAATTAAGATTTAGTTTATATGTTATATTTTACATTTGAAATGTCAGGAAAAAAAATAAAGAATTTAAATTGTATCATTATCATAATATAAACCACCCACATTTGATTGCCATTTTGGCTTATGACCTAAACCAGGTGTTAACATTAAAACAGCATGGTGACTAATCGCACCGTTTCAGGTGTTTCACATTCACAATAATTATAATGGTATTTATCTAGTTAATAAGTTTCTAAATCTGTGTTGGTGCGGTGGTTTTGCGGGAATAGTGTAATACTGAACAGGAGCGGTCTGTTTTCATGGTACTGTGGATAATGGTGTGATGGGGCGGTGATGATGTCGTGGTGATGTGTTGTAAGAGTGTGGGGTATGATGGGGTGTTGTGGTGCGGTGATGGTGTCGTGAGGCAGGTTGTGGTCTGGTGGCGGGTGTAATGCTGGCGGCGGGTGTGGTCTGGTGGCGGGTGTTGTCTGGTGACTGGTGTGATGACTGATGTAATGCTGGTGGTGGTTGTGATGCTGGTGGCGGGTGTGGTCTGGTGGCAGGTGTAGTCCGGTGGCGGGTGTGGTCTAGTGGTGGGTGTGGTCTGGTGGCGGATGTGATGCAGGCGGCGAGTGTGGTTTCGTGGCGGGTGTGATGCTGGCGGCGGGTGTGGTCTGGTGGCGGGTGTGGTCTGCTAGCAGGTGTGATGCTGGCGACGGGTGTGGCCTGGTGGCGGGTGTGGTATGGTGGCGGGTGTTGTCTAGTGGCGGGTGTGGACTGGTGGCGGGTGTGATGACGGATGTAATGCTGGTGGCGGGTGTGGTCTGGTGGCGGGTGTGGTCTGGTGGCGGATGAAATACTGGTAGCGGGTGTGATGCAGGTGGCGGGTCTGGTCTGGTGGCGGGTGTGGTCTGGTGGCGGGTGTGATGCAGGTGGCGGGTGTGGTCTGGTGGCGCGTGTGGTATAGTGGCGGATGCGATACTGTGTGGTCTGGTGGCGGGTGTGGTCTGGTGGCGGGTATGGTCTGGTGGCGGGTGTGGTCTGGTGGCGGGTGTGGTCTGGTGGCGGGTGTGATGCTAGTGGCGGGTATGGTCTGGTGGCGGGTGTGATGACTGATGTGATGCTGGTGGCGGATGTGGTCTGGGATGTGGTCTGGTGGCGGGTGTGGTCTGGTGGCGGGTGTTGTCTGGTAGCGGGTGTGGTCTGGTTGCGGGTGTGGTCTTGTGGTGGGTGTGTTCTGGTGGCGGGTGTGGTTTGGTGGCGGGTGTGATGCGGGGTGTAATGCTAGTGGTGGATGTGGTGCGGGATTTGATGCTGGTGGCGGATGTGGTGCGGGTATGTGATGCTGGTGGCGGATGTGGTGCGGGGTGTAATGCTAGTGGCGGATGTGGTGCGGGGTTTAATGCTAGTAGTGGATGTGGTGCGGGGTGTGATGCTAGTGGTGGATGTGGTGCGGGGTGTAATGCTAGTGGTGGATGTGGTGCGGGGTGTAATGCTAGTGGTGGATGTGGTGCGGGGTGTGATGCTAGTGGTGGATGTGGTGCGGGATTTGATGCTGGTGGCGGATGTGGTGCGGGGTGTGATGCTGGTGGCGGATGTGGTGCGGGGTGTGATGCTAGTGGCGGGTGTGATGCGGGGTGTAATGCTAGTGGTGGATGTGATGCGGGATTTGATGCTGGTGGCGGATGTGGTGCGGGGTGTGATGCTAGTGATGGATGTGGTGCGGGCTGTAATGCTAGTGGCGGATATGGTGCGGGGTGTGATGCTGGTGGCGGGTGTGGTGCGGGGTGTTATGCTGGTGGCGGATGTGGTGCGGAACGTGGGGCCATAAAAGGGGCCAAAATGGCGCAGATTTAGGCCTCTGGTGGCGAATGTGATGCTGGTGGCGGGTATGGTGTCGTGGCGGGTGTGATGACTGGTGTGATGCTGGTGGCGGGTGTGGTCTGGTGGCGGGTATGGTCAGATAGCGGGTGTGATGACTGGTTTGATGCTGGTGGCGGGTGTGGTCTGGTGGCGGGTGTGATGACTAGTGTGATGCTGGTGGCGGGTGTTGTCTGGTGGCGGGTGTGGTCTGGTGGCGGATGTGATACTGGTGGCGGGTGTGATGCACGTGTGATGATTGCAACAGATGTGATGCGGGTGGTAGGTTTGATGCGGGTGTGATGCTGGTGGCGGGTATGGTCTGGTGGCGGCTGTGATGACTAATGTGATGCTGGTGGCGGATGTAGTACGGGTGGCGGGTGTGGTGTGGTGGCGGGTGTGGTGTGGTGGCGGGTGTGGTCTGGTGGCGGGTGTGATCTGGTAGCGGGTGTGGTCTGGTTGCGGGTGTGGTCTGGTTGCGGGTGTGGTCTGGTGGCGATGTGATACGGGTGGTGGGTGTGGTCTGGTGGCGGATGTGATGACTGTTGTGATGCTGGTGGTGGGTGTGTTCTGGTGGCGGGTGTGTTTTGGTGGCGGGTGTGGTCTCTTGACGGATGTGATGCTGGTGGCGGATATGGTCTCGTGTCGGGTTTGATGACTGGTGTGATGCTGGCGGCGGATGTGGTCTGGTGGCGGGTGTGGTCTGGTGGCGGGTGTGGTCTGGTGGCGGGTGTGGTCTGTCGGCGGATGTGATACGGGTAGTGGGTGTGGTCTGGTGGCAGATGTGTTACTGGTGGCGGGTATGGTCTCGTGGCGGTTGTGATGTCTGGTGTGATGCTGGTGGCGAGTGTGGTCTGTTGGCGGGTGTGGTCTGGTGGCGGATGTGATACTGGTGGCGGGTGTGATGCACGTGTGATGATTGCGACAGATGTGATGCGGGTGGTGGGTTTGATGCGGGTGTGATGCTGGTGGCGGGTATGGTCTGGCGGCAGGTGTAGTCTGGTGGCGGGTGTGGTCTGGTGGCGGGTGTGATGTCTGGTGTGATGCTGGTGGCGGGTGTGATGCTGATGGCGGGTGTGGTGCGGGGTGTGGTGCTAGTGGTGGATGTGGTGCGGGTTGTGATGCTGGTTGCGGGTGTGGTGCGGGTTGTGATGCTAGTGGTGGATGTGGTGCGGGGTGTGATGCTAGTGGTGGATGTAGTGCGGGGTGTAATGCTGGTGGAGGATGTGGTGCGGGGTGTGATGCTAGTGGTGGATGTAGTGCGGGGTGTAATGCTGGTGGAGGATGTGGTGCGGGGTGTGATGCTGGTGGAGGATGTGGTGCGGGGTGTGATGCTAGTGGTGGATGAGGTGCGGGGTGTGATGCTAGTGGTGGATGAGGTGCGGATGTGATGCTAGTGGTGGATGTGGTGCGGGGTGTGATGCTAGTGGTGGATGTAGTGCGGGGTGTAATGCTGGTGGAGGATGTGGTGCGGGGTGTGATGCTGGTGGAGGATGTGGTGCGGGGTGTGATGCTGGTGGCGGATGTGGTGCGGGGTGTGATGCTAGTGGTGGATGTGGTGCGGGGTGTGATGCTAGTGGTGGATGTAGTGCGGGGTGTGATGCTAGTGGTGGATGTGGTGCGGGGTGTGATGCTAGTGGTGGATGTAGTGCGGGGTGTAATGCTGGTGGAGGATGTGGTGCGGGGTGTGATGCTGGTGGAGGATGTGGTGCGGGGTGTGATGCTAGTGGTGGATGAGGTGCGGGTGTGATGCTAGTGGTGGATGTGGTGCGGGGTGTGATGCTAGTGGTGGATGAGGTGCGGGGTGTGATGCTAGTGGTGGATGAGGTGCGGGTGTGATGCTAGTGGTGGATGAGGTGCGGGGTGTAATGCTAGTGGTGGATGAGGTGCGGGTGTGATGCTGGTGGTGGATGTGGTGCGAGGTGTGATGCTATTGTGGATGTGGTGCGGGTGTTATGCTAGTGGTGGATGAGGTGCGGGTGTGATGCTAGTGGTGGATGTGGTGCGGGGTGTAATGCTAGTGGTGGATGTGGTGCGGGGTGTAATGCTAGTGGTGGATGTGATGCGGGTGTGATGCTAGTGTGGATGTGGTGCGGGGTGTAATGCTAGGGGTGGATGTGGTGCGGGGTGTAATGCTAGTGTGGATGTGGTGCGGGTGTGATGCTAGTGGTGGATGTGGTGCGGGGTGTGATGCGGGTGGCAGAAGAAGTGGAAGAATACATATTTTAAGTCAAACTTGTGTTTTATCATAAAGATTACTGTTATTAGCGTTAAGGGTTTTACCACACTATTTGCCTGGGCTCGTTTGTCGGTTTTCTTTTCGTTACTGAAACAATATCTCCTAGACATAAATAGGAAAATATTAATTAATGACTTTTAACACACAAAATCGATGTAGATCGTCAGCTTCTTTCGCTAATTAACGTTTTACCAATTGGGATAGGTATTCTTTCACACAGGCAGGCGAGCGGTATCTGTTATAATTACACAGATTATTCGAAACACCTGCAGCCAAGTCTTAATTATCCAGGTAACTGGATTCCACGGGAGCCGTATAATTATTTCTACATCACCATCGTCGCGTCCGCGAGACACCCGAACCCGTTTGTATCAGCGGTTATTATTATTACTTAGCGTGGACTTATTGTGGACACACACCACGCTGTAATTGGCCGATCAGACTTAAATTCCACAACTAGCCACGCGGACGTGTTGGCTAGTAACCAACAAATAAGTAATCGATACAAGGTACATTGTGGCTAAAATGTTACTAGATATTCTTTCAACGCTATGTTATACAAATACAATGTCAGTCTTAACAAACCATTCTTGTTATCAAACCTTTACGTTGTCTGTTTTAACAAACAACACTTTTTGTTATACCCTTACGTTGTCAGTCTTAACAAACTATTCTTGTTATACCATTACGTTGTTAGTCTTAGGCCATAAAAAATGATTTTCTGTTTCTCAGGCACCGGCGCATTCGTTTTTTCATTCCCGCTTCAATTTTTTTTTATTCAAAGAATCAAGCCCATATTTTCGTCAAACTAAATTTTGTTTTCGATACCACTGAGTCATTTTTAATAGTAGCGTGTAACCTTCAAGCGCAGCGTCTCCGCTACCCAGATTACTTACAGTATTAAATGAGCGTCTAGAACGCGTGTTATCATCCAGGAAAAAGAAGTCGAAGATCGAAAATTTTTCAACCCATATTAAAAGGTAAATAGAAATTGTTGTTTCAATGATGTTTGCTACAACTGTGGGATTGTCAACAACATCGATCGCCAAGATGGACAATACCCAAGTTGTTCAAAATGTAGGGAGAGCAAAAACGTTTCTCTAAAGCGGAAACGAAATGTGTGAGCAGAAAAACCAAATAACAAAAAAAAAGTAATGACTGCATGTAACTTATGACTATTTGATCATGAATCATGTTTTGGCGTTAAAAAGTTGTTTGTTCCCACTAATCCCATTAACCCTATTTCTTGTGCTGACATAGTCACAATTTTGGGGGTGCTTGTTGACGATTTGAGAGCAAAATAGGATTTTTTGGTATTAGAAACTTTTGTTTCATATCAAATTTGAATACAGAAAGTGGTTTTATCATTTATGTGTAAAGTTGCATATTGCAGTATGCATGTGTTTGACATTTAAAAATAAGGAATCAGACATCTTTGCAGTTAACATTGTGTTTGATGTTGCTTACTGTGATGTTATTAATACATGAATTTTGATAATGATTAATATGTGGACCTGGTAAGTGATTGTATTAATGTTTTTGAGAGCATTAAATGCAATGGTTACAGCTCTTGTTATGTTATAAAACGTATTAGCTGAACTGTTAAACTGTATTTTAATTTGCTGTTCAAATATTTTTTTATTATTAAAGTCAGTATAGATAAAATCCTCACTATAAACATTGCTATTTACTGGGAAAGGAGAAATAAAAAAAAATCTGGCGCAAAAAAATTTTTTTTCGCCCCCTAGCATTAGTTTTTTTTCAAAAAAGTGCCTGAGAAACAGAAAATCAACTTTTTATGGCCTTAATTAACCATTTTTGTTGTTATACCATTACGTTGTCTGTTTTAACAAATAATACTTTTGTTATACCATTTTGTTGTCGGTCTTAACAAACCATTCTTGTTATACCATAACGTTGTCAGCCGTAACAAACCATTCTTGTTGTTATACCATTACGTTGTCTGTTTTAACAAATAATACTTTTGTTATACCATTACGTTGTCGGTCTTAACAAACCATTCTTGTTATACCATTACGTACGTTGTCAGCCGTAACAAACCATTCTTGTTGTTATACCATTACGTTGTCTGTTTTAACAAATAATACTTTTGTTATACCATTACGTTGTCGGTCTTAACAAACCATTCTTGTTATACCATTACGTTGTCAGCCGCAACAAACCATTCTTGTTGTTATACCATTACGATGTTAGTCTTAATTAACCATTCTTGTTGTTATACCATTACGTTGTCAGTCTTAAGAAACCATTCTTGTTGTTATACCATTACGTTGTCAGTCTTAACAAACCATTCTTGTTATACCATTACGTTGTCAGTCTTAACAAACCATTCTTGTTATACCATTACGTTGTCAGTCTTAACAAACCATTCTTGTTATACCATTACGTTGTCAGTCTTAACAAACCATTCTTGTTATACCATTACGTTGTCAGCCGCAACAAACCATTCTTGTTGTTATACCATTACGATGTTAGTCTTAATTAACCATTCTTGTTGTTATACCATTACGTTGTCAGTCTTAAGAAACCATTCTTGTTGTTATACCATTACGTTGTCAGTCTTAACAAACCATTCTTGTTATACCATTACGTTGTCAGTCTTAACAAACCATTCTTGTTATACCATTACGTTGTCAGTCTTAACAAACCATTCTTGTTATACCATTACGTTGCCAGTCTTAACAAACCATTCTTGTTATACCATTACGTTGTCAGTCTTAACAAACCATTCTTGTTATACCATTACGTTGTCAGTCTTAACAAACCATTCTTGTTATACCATTACGTTGTCAGTCTTAACAAACCATTCTTGTTATACCATTACGTTGTCAGTCTTAACAAACCATTCTTGTTGTTATACCATTACGTTGTCAGTCTTAAGAAACCATTCTTGTTGTTATACCATTACGTTGTCAGTCTTAACAAACCATTCTTGTTATACCATTACGTTGTCAGTCTTAACAAACCATTCTTGTTATACCATTACGTTGTCAGTCTTAACAAACCATTCTTGTTATACCATTACGTTGTCAGTCTTAACAAACCATTCTTGTTATACCATTACGTTGTCAGTCTTAACAAACCATTCTTGTTGTTATACCATTACGTTGTCAGTCTTAACAAACCATTCTTGTTATACCATTACGTTGTCAGTCTTAATTAACCATTCTTGTTATACCATTACGTTGCCAGTCTTAAGGAACCATAATTGTTGTTATACCATTACGTTTTCAGTCTTAACAAACCATTCTTGTTGTTATGCCATTACGTTGTCAGCCGTAACAAACCATTCTTGTTATACCATTACGTTGTCAGTCTTAAGAAACCATTCTTGTTACACCATTACGTTGTCAGTCTTAAGAAACCATTATTGTTGTTATGTGTATTTGTATATGTGATGTGTGTTTGTATGTGATGTGTGTTTGTATGTGATGTGTGTTTGTATGTGATGTGTGTTTGATGTGGTGTGTGTTTGTATGTAATGTGTGTGTGTATGTGATGTGTGTTTGTATATGTGGTGTGTGTTTGTATGTGATGTGTGTTTGTATGTAATGTGTGTGTGTATGTGGTGTGTGTTTGTATGTGATATGTGTTTGTATGTGATGTGTGTTTGTATGTAATGTGTGTGTGTATGTGGTGTGTGTTTGTATGTAATGTGTGTGTGTATGTGATGTGTGTTTGTATATGTGATGTGTGTTTGTATGTGATGTGTGTTTGTATGTGATGTGTGTTTGTATGTGATGTGTGTTTGGTGTGGTGTGTGTTTGTATGTAATGTGTGTTTGTATGTAATGTGTGTGTGTATGTGGTGTGTGTTTGTATGTAATGTGTGTGTGTATGTGATGTGTGTTTGTATATGTGATGTGTGTTTGCATGTGATGTGTGTTTGTATGTAATGTGTGTGTGTATGTGGTGTGTGTTTGTATGTAATGAGTGTGTGTGTATGTGATGTGTGTTTGTATATGTGATGTGTGTTTGTATGTGATGTGTGTTTGTATGTGATGTGTGTTTGTATGTGATGTGTGTTTGATGTGGTGTGTGTTTGTATGTAATGTGTGTGTGTATGTGATGTGTGTTTGTATGTGATGTGCGTTTGTATATGTGATGTGTATTTGTATATGTGATGTGTGTTTGTATGTGACGTGTGTTTGTTTGTGATGTGTGTTTGTGTGTGACGTGTGTTTGTTTGTGATGTGTGTTTGTATATGTAATGTGTGTTTGTATGTGATGTGCGTTTGTATATGTGATGTGTATTTGTATGTGATGTGTGTTTGTATGTGATGTGTGTTTGTGTAAGTGATGTGTATTTGTATATGTGATGTGTGTTTGTATGTGACGTGCGTTTGTATGTGACGTGCGTTTGTGTGTGACGTGCGTTTGTATGTGATGTGTGTTTGTTTATATGATGTACCTTTGCTGAAACTGTCACTAAGTAGCTTCAACATGATGTTGCTTTTATTATTGTGTAGTTTCGAAAACAAATTGCTTAAACAGTCCAATCATTTGTTGTTGTTTTTTTTTGTTAAATGATAGAAGTTGAATAAAGAAGGAACCATACAGCAAGACACGTAAAGACCTTTTAAATGTTAAAAACATTCAGGAGAATCATTTCGAAACATACTTTCAATTTTAGAATAGTCTATTCAGCTGTTTGTTTTGATAACAGAGATGCCTTGTGGCATATGCAACATAAGTTGGTACACTGATCGTTAATTCCCATATTTATTTTGCTCACAATCATTATTCGCGGCCATTGAGTAATCATTTCATACAATACAAGTAATAAACAATAAAAAAAAATCTGATGAAAATGGAACATTAACAAAATCACCGAAATCAGTTAAAATTTATATTCAAGATCTCAATGACGTAATGTTTAACTTCTTTCAACTAAGCGTTAAGTGGGTTTTTTCCGTTTGTAGATAAGAAAATTATTTAAAATGTCCATTAATTAAAACTGGTTGATAATTGTTGTTAAAATGTTGCTGGTCAGTTTACAATGTTACACTAGTATTATGGCTGAATAAAAGACACTTAACTTTAAAATTTATACATCTGAAATTCCCGACTTTTATCTTAAGTATCGTTATTATTAAGGCCTATATATTATTTATAATTGAATAACAAAACATAATAGAACAGCATCATTTACCGACAGTGACTTTTTTCTACACAATAAACGTTTTGTTTGTATAAATAATTCCTGATAATTGTACTAGGAAGGTTAGACATCGTTTGTTTCCTTTTAGAACCTCTCATTAAATATGGTCTAATTTGTTCTGAATACTGTTCCTGAACTTCTCAATTTCTGGCACAAAGCGTCAATGTCGGCTGCTCTCTTTATGGCGAACATGGTATCATGCGCTGCTGGATATCGACCAATCAGAGTCGCCGTTACTCTAGACAACTCTTCATTAGTTTTTGTCGCGTTTATTGTCGTAAATGGTGATTTCGCCTCGTTTTCATTTGTGATTAAGAGGCGCGCAGTGACAGCCTTCGTGTCCTATAATAGCTTTCATACCTATGGGGCTTGCGGGTTATCGAAGCTAAATGAAAATGATTGAAAATGCGCTGGAAATCCGACGCAGTGATTTCAGCTCCGTCGACTGTGACTTCTAAATCCCATTTGGGAGTAGACTTTTAACGAATTTGTCGAGAAACGGTAAATAAAGAAAATATTAATTGCCACTTTGACTTCTTGTCTCGCACTGTCTCAATTCGCAGGGGACTTTTGCTCGGAAACAAGGTCTTGTGTAGAAAACGATTCCGTAACAGCAAGGAAGAAAATTACTTCTGGAATGGAAGAGGATAATGAAAAAAATATTTCAACCACTTAATATGATTTCCTTTATAAAAAACAAACAAACATTTTTTTTTATTAATTTGTTTGAATTGAAAATTGGATGGAAGTTTTACTATTGATAGGTTGCGTTAAAGAATTATTAAATAAAAATGATCTCAAACGGAGAGAGACATTATCTGGAGATTTTGAAGACACGGTAGATCTATTGAGTAATTAAGTTGGTTGCAACTATGAATACTATATTGACACTTTAAAACCCTCGATACCTACCGCCGGTATGTTCGCTTTATACCGGTATATACCGGTAGATACCTACCGCCGTTATTTACGCTTTATACCGGTATATACCTTTAGATACTACTACCGGTATGTACGCTGGTATGCAAGCTTTATACGGTATACACCTTTAGATACCTACCACCGGTATGTTCGCTTTATACCGGTATATACCGGTAGATACCTACCGCCGTTATTTACGCTTTATACCGGTATATAACGGTAGATACTACTTCCGGTATGTACGCTGGTATGCAAGCTTTATACCGGTATACACTTTTAGATACCTACCACCGGTATGTTCGCTTTATACCGGTATATACCGGTAGATACCTACCACCGGTATGTACGCTTTATACCGGTATATACCAGTGTATATCAAAATGGGAAAGGTTTTATAATGTGGAAAAATCTCTTCGCCTTATTGTGTTCAAAACAAGGGAAAGTCTGGTGCAAAACGCCTTGTTAATGTGTTCGCATACCGTGTCTAATTTAAACAATAAAATGCCTTTTAAAACACTGCGTTCGAACACTTTTGTTTACAAAAAAACAATCATTTATAACTAAATTAGTGTTTCTCACAATTTTCTCTGACAAAAAATGAAGACTGAAATAAAACTTTTCTTCTGCAAAACACAATTATGTTTTACATACTCACCAACATTTAGCTAAGCAGAGATAAATATACTGGTTATTTCAATGGATACGGCATTTACCCTTATGAGGACAAAATATTAATATTTAACCATCAAGCAACAACAACGAAACAAAAACACAAAAGCATAAACATCAAAAACAACAAAACGGCAGCAAACAAAGGCGATGTTTAACCCCAGTTTATCTAGATTGTCAGATCTAATGTCTATTGTGCTGGTCTCTGTTGTGTTCAGCAAAGGCACGACGACATCAGCGATTACAGCAACGATAACACTAGCTGTGACGACATCGACCCACACACCGCAACATTGACAAACCATTTGATGAACTTGATGATAGACTTGTACAAATAAACCGACTACACCTTACGATTTCGCTGTTTTAATTACAAATTAATAAACGACTTCACTAATTGGCACGTGGCCTGAGTCGCTGTAGTCATGTGATAGTCGCCGGCGTTACTTTGACGATTTATCGTCACGTTCGCTAAAGATGAAGTAATAACACAATTTTATCAATTTAATTAAAATAAAATTATGTTTTATCAACGGTAAGCGCTGGACTTTGTCGATAAATCTAGCTATAAAATTGTCACCCAGCAGTCGGCAATGTTCCAGCTCGCGACAGTTTTCATGCTGCACGTGACCGCCATTTAACACGGATTTGTCATGAGCTCCTTAATTGCACTTTAATTAAGAATCTCTAAGAAAGGGTTCAATAAATCACAAACTTAAATTGTTTTAAATGCCACGAATTGGAGCTTAAAAGAGTGTAATTACATATCTCTCGAGAAATCCGGTTTTTCCAAATAAATAAGATTTTCCCGGATGCGGTTTATGTTCGTTTAAGTTTGCTTGGAATAATTGATAATAACTTGAAAATTAAATTTCTACGAATGTGTTTAAGACAATAAAAGATCATAAAAAGCAACACAAAGTTGCAAAGTCTTTAAATTCCGTGTGATTATTTAGGTTATTTATATAACAGAGGTTGTACACATCAAACAAACATTTTACGATTTTGTTTACATACGTAATGTATAATGTTCCGTTTATTTAGATAAAACAACACACATTTGATAAAATGGGGAGAACAAAACCGATTTTTTTGTAATTATGAATATGAAGTTAAAGTAACTTGGCACATAACTCAGAGAACCAAGGGTTCCACAATTCTGCAAATTGTGTGCATTTAAATTATTATATAACCGCTATCACACCATTCGGCGTATTTGATGTATATTACAGCACGTAATATATATACCAGGTGGCTGACCTAAGTATGGCTTAAAATGAAAAGCGTCACGACTACCTTTATAGGAATATGCTCAATATAATTAAAACTTCTAACTTGTGATATTTTTACATGGAATCGTTCCGTTATTGAACAAAGTTAAATTGCTTATGAATAAAAAGTAATCAATGTCGGAGAGTGAATTTTACATGTACTATATCGACATCTCGATATTGATTAAGAAAGAGCATAACAGCAAAATCCTTATACAGTAAATATATATATATATATATATATATATATATATATATATATATATATATATATATATATATATATATATATATATATATATATATATATATATATGTTTGAACATTTCGACTTTGTCAAATTTCATAATTCTAGCAATGACTTACTTTTTGTTGAAAGGCGCTATTTGGTTCTTGCCTGACCTGTCAAAATTACGCACGGATGGATACACCAATCCATGATTGTACACAACAAGGTCTGGAAACAAAAAGATGACGCAAGACGTTGCCTTTCTCAGGTTTTCCTCAGGACATTTATTTCAAAGAGGATCGAGGCAAGCAAATAATGGTGCACAATTCAATAGCAATTTTCCTACAACTGTAACACTTACATTGAGTCTATTTTCAAGCACACATTATTTTCAAAGTTGTAAATATGTTTCGTTTGGATCTGGACTCACAAAATGATCGTGACAACAAGATTTGGCGGGAACATTTTTCTCAAACACAGCCCGTTTAAGGCCATCCTTCTAATATCGTTGAAACTATCTCAATTTAGTGTTGTAGATTTTCATCCAATAAACTGCAATCTGCTATTTTATAATGGTTCGCATTTTCAATGCAAACGGAATAAAATTGTTGTCGAAATAACCAAACTAGGTATGCAAGCCATCCCAATACATCACTGCCTACTTTACAAGAAAATTATTTTTAGAACACGTTTATAAGTTGAAACGTTTTTATCGTGTTTTGACTTTGTTCAAACCCCAAATGCTGTTTGAACAGTTTCTTGTTAGTGATTATAAATCATTGTCATTGAGTATGTTGATTTTCAAGCGGTGTCAGCGGCCAGAGTTCCGTGGATGAATTACCTGCCAGGATTTGGACTTCGGATTATATCGCAACGTAAATGAACGAGCGGGAAGCACGCGCGTGTGGAAATTATAGACACCGAGTAATTACAGAAATAGATGCATCACGAAAGATTGGCATGCAAGAATAAGACAAGCGGCTTAAATTCTCCCGGTAAGGGGGTATTATTCAAAGAACTGCCCGAATCAATCTTTCTCGAATTTCAATTGTCTCCAAGCGGGATTTTATAGCCAACGAGGGCTGACGATGATTCCATGTGACACACGAGTCCAAGGCAATATAATGGCGCGGAAAGCCTGAGTGGCGACTTGTAAATATCTCAACAAGATCTTTATCCGCACGAAGACTTTGTTTGTTAGTATTCGCCGTTCGAACAGTTATTATTTTTCATAACTGAACCTTTTTCTCGTTGGTTTTTGTATTGTTTTGATGTGTTTTTTTTTTTGTGTTTTTTTTGTTGTTGTTGTTTTCTCACTTTTTGTAATTGTTTTACCACAATAATTATGACAACACTCGACTGTCGGCAAGCCCTTTTTCAGGCTACGTATCTGTACCAATCATTTTCAGCGTTTCGTCACATTGCTACAAATGGAATGCATGTTTAATGAAAATAGTTACGAAATGACGCCATCTTCAATTGATTCCTGTTTGTAAAAAACAAACTTTTTCTAAAATCATTTCGAGCATTACACCTAGTTAAATGAAAGTTTTTGGTGTGTGTGTTTTTATTCGGAGGTCAGCCCTCAAAAAATTCACAAAATGTTTTATAATGTTGTTGTTTTTGTGTGTTGTTTTTTAAGAAAATAATAGACTAAAGATGTTCGTGTCCGAACCCAGTGACTTGGCTTCGAACTTACCATGATAACTAAATTGTTTGTTATTGTTTTTCCATTCAGTTGCAAATAAAATGTTCACATCAATTAATTAATTAGTATTGCTCTTATTCGCCTTATAGGATGAAAGACACCGATATTTTTTAATAAATTAAATTACATGTTCAAAGAGTGGCAATATGGAGAAAGGTGTTTCCTACAGAAGGCTAGAAAAAATGGGATATTTTTAGAAATAATGTAAACAATGTAAAATCATTTTACATCATAAAAAAGCAGCATGTGTTGTTCCAAGTGTTTAGTGTCTAGCTAGAATGCAACATAGGAAAATGATGGTTCACTTTACAGATGTGCATATCTTAACGTACTTTACTACAACACAAATATGACATATGCACTTTGGGGAAATATATTGTGTCATATTTTGCACTTTTAGTTTTGTATATAGCCATGTAGTGTATAAAACTTTGTTTTATCGCATTTTTTATTAATGTTAGCATTTTCCATTCTAAAAAAGAAAACGGGCCGTATATTTAAAAACAGACGTTAGTCATATATTAAAAATGATACATCAAGTCATGACTTTGTTTTATCATTCAGTTGTGTATTGTTGATGTATATACAATTTTCATAATACTTGGATATTACTTTAATGACTGAGTCCATGAAATGTTTACTTTTTAAATTAAGTTTAAACTTTATATAATGCAGAAACAAAGAATCTCGTATTGAAACACATTTAATATATTATGACACAACTTTAAATGTTCTTCAATAAAAACTCAACTCAAATATTCTTTTTATTACTCAAATCAGTACAGGCGACATATAAGCATATAAAAATATACAAACAGTAGTAATTAGGTAAGCGAGGAAACAAATGTGGCGAAACAGTCAGGGGACGAATGCGTGATTTTAACACAGACACAGGAGAAAGTACCAGAGATGTGATCAAATATGTTGAAATTTTGGATGGAAGTTGATGTGTTTATAAAATAACCAAGTTATTTGTAAACAGTCACCGAAAGGATGGTGTTTTAAATTGTCAGAGGTGACGTTAATAATTACGTGACATTTTAGGAAATGAAACAGTGAAAAATAGCGGCGATGCCTTGACGTGAATATCGGCAAAATATATTCATAGCGGCGTATATAATAAAATAGACACTCATCAATATATCGCTTTGAAGACAATCAATACATGAATTGTATTACTAAACATTCCCTTTAAATATGAACTTTATGATTCATATTAAGATGAAATTATATATATAAAGGAGAACATATTTATAACCTTTTCTCAGAATGATGATTTTACAGTATAGAGGAAAACAGATAATAACATCACTCGCAGGCGATGTCTCCTTACACAGGTCTCTTATAGCATTGATAGTGAAATAACTTGTAAATTACGTAAAAAAGTATAATAAATTTTCCCATTTAAACTTACAGTTCTTACAATATTAAATCACATACTTATTTTACGAATTAAAATACGAGTAGTGTACATATGTCATTTTATTGCGAAATTTTATTTATTTATAGTACCATATTATATATGAAAGAAAGAATTTGAAGAAACACAATTTACACTTTAACGTTCGAATTTTCTTAAAATTCTTAAAACATGGATAAAAATAGTTTACATTGATGAAAAGGATACTAGTACATAACTTATTTAAGGGAGTTTGCTTTCATTGTTAATATCAGTTTTATTTAATACTTATCCCTAGGCACCAATCGATATGACTTGGCGAAAAAAAGCGCAAAAGCTCGGGAATTATTTGATCAGGATCTTAACTATCTGCTGCTTAATCTAAGGCTATATAAATGTTAACCTATGAATGCAAACGCGAGCAAACAACTATGAATCAGCATCACCAATTAACAAAAGTAGCATGATATATTAAACAAAAGAAGTATATACCTCGCCCCCCCCCCCCCCCCCCCCCTCCTTCCACGTTAACGGGGGGTTTCTATCATTCCTGGCCGCCAGGTGAATCGAGGTGAAGTCACGTGACCATGCCGATGTCGCTTCGTGTGTCTGTGGCCCCGACCATCTTCTGATCCTGTATATCAACAGACCAAGCCTCATTAGGCGCCATAGCTGCCTAACAGCAGAATGAGAGATAAATTGTGCCTCAACGACGGCTGAAATTATTGAATTTAGGGAGATAATTCATTACTCTAACGCGCGAATCGGCGCGTGCCTCTTTGAAACCTCGTCCGGCACGAGATTTTATCTGCTGCAATTTGCTACAGTTAGAGAAAGGCGAGTTTTAAATAAAAATAGAATACCATGTAATTTGTTCCCAATTAGCGGAGAGCAGATTGTATCGGGTTATTCTGGATTTTAGAAAACGAGAAACAATTAGTGATACGCGTGCTGATAATGTTGTAATGATACAGTATCGGATGGACTGAAGATCGAACGAGACCAAAATGGCGGAAAATTTGATCACCGCAGTTTAGATGTAAACAGAAAAATGTCACAAAACCTCAGGTGATATTTATACTGGGCTCTAGTCTGCAATTAAAGACGTTCAGAAGGCAGTTGAATGGTAGTCCATTAGACTAGTTTCCGTTTGCTACCTGCTGGATGTTAAACAGGGTGTAAAACACCTCCTTTTATATTTTTTTGCAATTTTTTAACTTCATTTTTCTCACATTTTCGTTTCCTGTCCAGACACTTGTCTCCTAAAGGGAAGTTTGTTTTTAAGAAAAGTTAAGTAAATGCCATAAAAATCGCTCAAGAAAACATTCTGCTAAGATGTTAAAGATCAGCGTTGTTAGTTGTGTCGTTTTGAAACGTTTACGCGATACAAAACAACACAATTATAACTAAATCATGACTATAAAACACAGAACAACACTACCGCTACAAACATAATTTTCCCAATTTCTAGATATCATTTTAGGTTAAGTGTTATACTTTACTGGAATGGATTTTCCGGACAAATAATAATCAACATGGCATCTTAACGTGTTATTAAATTAAAATACATACGCGTACCGTATAAACGGAGTGCGTTAAAACCGGTTATTTCAAGTCATTTTTTTTAAATTCTGTCCCAAAACTCGTGTTTTATTTTGTGTTTGTGTTTTTTATTGTTGTTTTTCTGTTGTTATTTTTTCCGTCTTATGTAAATATTGGTATTAATATACGTTGAATGGTTTATAACATCAGTTAAACATTTACTTCAGACTTTCTTAGACACCTACGCTTGAGGTGGGTGATTAATTTCAATGTTTTCCTTCATTCTCCGGGCTAGTTTAGTAATTTTAAAGCAAGTAACCATACATCTCATCGCACTTTCGAATTTGGTGAACTGATGTTTTCATTTTATCACAATATAACATCTATTTTATGACAGCTTAACAGTAGGTTAGCCATAATAAAGACTGCAGCGAGAAAAACACGATCTTCTCAATTTTAGCGGTAATCAAAGCGAACTTAGAATTTCTTTTCTTTGTACACAATTGACTTTCACTTGACACGAAAATTGCTTACGCCAGCCCCATTTGTATCGAAAGGAAAGAAAAGGAACTTCAATAAACGTTACATCGACACGGGTCACATTTGCTTGGTTTTGGTTGATCTTTATAAACAGATGTGATGCACATGTAGATGGTGGTAACAGTCTGTCGATAGGGGGTGGCAAAACACAAATGAATCGCCGAGGCTCGAGCCGACAATTACCATCATTAACCCCACAGGTGGCCACACGTTCCCGACAAGTCGCCGACGATCTGGTATCGAACCGGACGCGCCTGCCGAAAGTCGTCGTGGCAAATTATTGAAATTATTGGTCCTTGAATCTACCCACTCTAGCACTGTTCTTGTTGCGTTGTTACTGAAACTACAATGTACCATATCATCGTGATTGAAAAAAAGCGCACTGCCGCATCGGTGACCACGTGACGACAAAACTGTTTTGTTCGTAGATGGTTATTTGTATCGATGGATTGCCAATGGGTTCACGTGGAGTGTCAAGGAAATAAGATGTAGTGGGATGGCAGGTGAGGAGTTCCAAAATCTGACATGCGCACTAGTGCCGGCTCCCGCCATCCGCCATGAAGGAATCTTTATGACTATAATAAGGACTAATATGTGTGCATCCACTGATGGGGCGTGGTCACGAGACAATAAGCCACCCGTTGTCGCTGATTGAAAAGATTAGTTTGCCCTGAAATTATACCCTCTTTATCCCCCATTAAAACCTTACAGATTTCTACGCCCCTAATAACGGGACTTCAAGACGATGTTTTGTGACAAAGAACGTTGTCAATGAATAAAGAGAAAGGGTAGAAAATTAAATTTAAGCTTGAAGATAAAACTACATCACAGTTTTCACTCATTTCATTTTGAACACAAATTTATGTTAAAAGGTGGCGCAGTTAATTGCAGGTTTGCTAAAAAGGTTGTGCGATCGACGACCAATTGAAGAGCCGTATTTGGGAAAAGCTATTTCATCGATGCGAGTGCTCAGAAAATATTGGATTCCCACAAATTCCGCCAGCCAATAGGAAGCAAGGAAACAGCTCCATAATCGATAGAAATTAGGGCTAGGCGTGGTTTCAATATTGTCCGCAGAATTAAGCATTATTATATTACAAATATTGGGAAGTCTCGTTAGATAAACACATTTTCCGTTCATAAACAGTTTTCGATTGTGTTATAAAAGGACGGGCACTGCCGTTAAGAACATATGAACATTATATTCACCGATTGATGCGTGTTGGCTATTTAGTGACAGCCATAGTGTGATACTTGAAAACAGTTGCGAGTTATTGAACGTATTTATTGTAACAATTATAGTATCTTGACAAAGACCAGCACTTTGGGATTTGTTTGGAGCGTGAACTATTAGCAGAAAGTTGTAACGGTTATTTGCCATTTGTTCCTGTTTCAACAATCATTTGTACGTTTACCGTGATTGGAGATTGTTATTTAGACGTAAAATAAACCGTTAAAATAGCATCAATTTAGTGGAGCCATTTTAATTCTTTTGTTGCGAGTTGGACTTGTAAGTTTATAAAAGTGGAGATATCTGACAACATTATATCCAACACATCAGTCGTTATACTGAACATGTGAGCTTAGCTTTAGACAATCATCCGTTTATTCCTTAACATAATTTAGAACCGAATCAGCAAGTAATACGATGTCGAGTGATAGTTCTTCAGAGGGTGAGCGGGGTTCGAACAAGAGAGCATCCGATGACGGCCCTACAACGCCACCGCCGACGGCCGCGAAATCTTTTTCAATCAACAGTATTCTAGCTCGGGTAACCGGCAGCCAGGAGCTCCGGAGGAAAGCGGAGAGGAAACGCGTGGAGGAGGCTGAGGAAGGTCGCAATGGGGAAGATGTGGAGGACGACGAGGTAGAGGAGGACAACGAGAGCGCAGACATCCCTGCAGTGATCTCCAAACTAGAGCTGCCGGTTTACCCCATGCTTGGCAAGACGCCGTTCCCGGGTCTCGGCCGACCAGGCGACCCCGGATTTCTGCCGTTAGGTCCGTTTCCAGCCTGGTACCACTGGTACACGAGTCAACAGTGTCTCCAACAGTGGCAGAACGAACAAAATAACAAAAAAGGTAAGCTTCAATCAATCAGAATTCATTGTTAAATAATATTTACATATTTATTTTTAAATCATTGCTGTGTGTTTACAGACCTGTTTTGATTTTAAGCACACAGCACATACAACTACATTACATTTCTTTAAAATCTTTAATATAAATTATGTTTACAAAACATTTAATTTTCTTTTATTTCCTTTATGTTTATCGATTACTGTTTACTATACAAAAGAACTTTTGAAGAAGTAAATTCCATTCATATGTGTGGTTATTGTTTCGGCAGTAATTTCCTGCTTGTTATAGTTGTTAACGACACATTTGCGTACACATTTATACACGTATAGGACGCTATGTAACGTGCCAGCCTGAATTATTTGTAGAATTATTTAATACTGGCATAAATGCATTACATTTCGCACCTGATTTAACGAACTTAAGATAAAAACACCGCGAATTTAAATAAAATCAATCAAGTTTAAAACAAATGCATTGTTTCATTTAATTTGATAAGAAATTATCAAAATCGCCTTTATTCAATTTTTATGTTAGTGTTTGTCTCATTTTAGCTTACTATTTTATTGATATTTATTTAATACAACTTTATATCTTTAATGTATTGATTTATTTTATAGTATAATTAATGCATAAAAATCGTTTGATAAAACTAAGCCCGCTTTGACACAGAGGCCTTCTCTACAATGACTTCTCTTCGGTCTTGTGGTAAAGGAAATAAACGATCATAAGTTGTTCATTGAATTATCTTTCATATATACATCATGTAAATTAAAAACAAAATATAAAACACAACAGTCTCCACATAAACATCAGTTTAACCTCCCCCGCTTAATCGGAGAACATTTGCGGGCGATATTTTAACATTCGATTAACATTATTTTAATATAATCTTTATATCCAAATTGTGACTTCACATATTTTATTTTCGATTTGTAAAATCGGTATTTGTGCAAAGAAAGTAAGTTGTAACACACGTATTTTCTTTAACCAGAATTTATAAATGATTTTCCTCAAATGATTAATTGGCTAAATTGAGCAGAGGAAGCCTTTCCTGATTAACCAATCAATAAAAAGACACGCATTTCACGTGTATCTTCATAGGAGGTAATTTTATCTATAAGACGTCATTTGTTCTGTCTTAATTAAGTTATTAAGTTATTTAATTATGTTATTTTATTTCTGACGCAGTCCGTCGCCGTCGTGCTTAAAATATTATTGTTTCTTCCTTTTATGTAATAAAGACACACAATCTGCCGTCTTATATCAACAAAATATGACTGACTGCTTTATAACTGGATAGGTTTTGCATAAATGAGAACAGGAAGACGAAACAATCGACTGACGTGGAGCTCATTTTCGTAATTAAGTGTGCATTATCAACTCGGGAATGAGCGTATAGAAACAATTATAACACACATGTATATACTATTGGAAGTAGAACTGTAGTGAAAAGAAGATGGGAGATCACAAAATGTTTGCGACTATTCTGTGATGAAGACAAACTACCAATTATATTTAAATAAGAAATAAGAAATTACGATTTCAATCTACACCTGCCATGAAGTTAAATAACAAAGCACAATTTGTTTTATTATTATTTTAATCTTAAACGTTTCTCTGAGAAAATGAGAGAACAGTTACATACAATTAAATGATAAATTTAAAACACATTTCCCGTGTATACTTTTCTGTTTATTTGCCATGACAATTATCGCATATGCTTAACATGCATATTTTACAACAATAATAATAATAATAGTAATTTTATTTTTACGTTAAAAACAACAGCAAGTAGATAACCACTTTTGCCAGCTTACTTCCACCACCACCATTTTCACAATCACTTTTAACACCATAGCTACCACTACCACCCACTCTCCTACCACTACTACCCCTGCCAAATATAATCAAATCACCAATTTATACGATGCGTTATTTTGTTTATAGATACGCTAGATGAATTAATGTCAGCAAGAAGAAACAGCGGTAATTTGCAGATAATTATTAAATAAATTAAATAATGGCAGAGGCACCTGACGAGTATCGTTGAAAGACTTCAAACGTAAAGAAGCTTTCACCTAAGGTGTAACCGGGTTGCTATGGCAACAAATAATTGTTTAATTCACTAAATTGAAGTTAGTTTTCAGACCCGTCGGTTAATTATGGAAATGCTTTGAAATACACCACCCAGTATATATGCAGATTTAATTTATGAAAATAGTCTCTTGCCTTTGTTCAGAATTGGATGAAAAAGAATTCAAAGGTCATGTATTATTTTATAATAAGAAATTGTTTTCCGACAGATGTTTACATTGTTAATGTATCAAATATACAAATATCAGAAACGCCCTCATTAAAAGTATACTGACCATACTGCAACGATAGTTTTTCGACTCATACTTATCAGTATTTTATCTTGAATATATTGAACAACACTTTTCTTTCTCTTTATGATCGTGTTCTTGAACGCAAAAAGAAACACGCGAATTTGTTCACATTTTTACACATTGATAGGAAACAAAATTTGCATTGATTTGTTATCATTTGTTTAATTCTTTGGCCGGTAACGGATATTGTGTTGAGGGTGCTTAAATCAAGCACAACAACATTGCTCAACATCAAGGGAAGCAGCATTAGGCGAAGCCTTAAGAGTCAAATTCAACTGTACACAAATTAATACTGTGCACGAGCACGTATAAGTGCAATCCGCCTGGAGAAAAATGTAATGTAATGGTTCTTAACTAATTTGTTTCTAAAGCTTTAATCGCCTTAAACGTCACTTCATTAATTTTAACAATGCCGTGAATCATCCACTCCGCAGAAGAGAGTGTTTAATTTTTTAATAAAGAGAAATCTTCAAATCCTCTCAAGCGATCTTAACACAGCACTCCTAGCGGCGTAAATGGCTTATGATCATGTGACCCTCATTATTTCCGGTTGATCGCGCATGCGCCGAGCGCGTGCGGACCACGTGCGGCGCAGTTGATTACAAGCAAATGTCGTGACGCGACGAATCGGTTCGTTTTACGGCGCTCCGATAAGTGTCGAAAATTGGCTGCGTTATCTTGTTTATCACAAAGACAGTAATTGTCAGGTCACCCGCTCTTCCGACTTCCGAGGTTGACTCTAAAGGATCTCTGGGGTCCAATGGGGGCAGAAAAGGGGCTTCCGTAAACTAAGGAAGCGTACAAAACAAATTAGACATGGCCATCTTGAGATACCGATCTCCCTCCGCGACACGAGAGGATGTTGACACTGTTGACTTCTCTCCCCAGGACAGTGTGGCAAACACAAGGTGACATCCCTTTGTCCGAATTCATAAATACCAGTTCCATTAAGAAATTTGATTGTGGTTTGATGCAGTCGTGCGAAAAATAAATAAAAGCAAAAATACTCGATTTTTTTATTTCTATCTGAAATAAGGACAATTCAGGTTTGAATATAAGGGCGTGCCTTTTATTTTTCCGTTATTGGCGTTAATACTTTTATTGCGTTTAATTTAAATATGTTGTTTGATGAGGTGCGGCTATGCATTTATGTTTTTAATTGTTAAGATATCATTCGCTATGAATCACTCGGTTTATTAACATCCCCGAAAGCTAGCGAATGTTATAAGATATGTGTAAAAGCACAAAGGCGTGCAGCTAAATGAACTTAAACTGATAAGGATGTTCAATACATCTTACCCACACTCGAATCGTTACAAAACTTGAACCTTTTAATGAAATAATAATGTGTGCTTCTCATCAAATTACTGAATGGTTTATCTTTTTGAAGATACTGAAAGATTTCCTTGAATTTGTCTGTACATTGTTTCCTAATATTTGAGATACTGTTTCATTTGATCTTAATTGGTTAATTTAAATCATATTTGCTTATACAAAATGAACACAAACTTTTAAACAACATACACTTTAACTTAATAACTCTAGAAACGTTATATATTTTACAACTATTATTTGGAGTATAAAACCCAAAGATTTTAAAGCCTGCTTTGTACATTCTTCCTTGGACAGCCCAAAAACAAACTAGTCACATTAACGTATTTCATGCGTGTCTTTATTGACAAAATGCCGCTGAAATGTCTTTGAAAAAAAATGGGGGTTTGTATCCGGCGAATATTTCGTAAGAACTAAGCGTAAAAAGCGGATGTAATTACAGGAAACAGACCAGGTTGAAGTGTGGATGGCTTAATTATTCAAGCGACCCAGCCCTACGTCATACGTCATAAGGTGCTTTGTTTACCTCAATGATCGTGATATTAATTCTATAGTATTGGCGGTATAAAATACTTAGCTTAGAAATTGGAAAAATTGGAAATATTTCTGGACTATAAATTGTACCAGATATTCAACATTATCACAGCGATTATCAGAACTCGGTGACTTTCTGCCCTCACGTTTTATTCGTTGTTATATTATTATTCATTACTCTCTCATTTTAGCATGGAAAGACAGTCGTCCTTGCTCACCTGGAAGTCAAGGCAACAACAATAACAACATCAGTAGTAGCAGCAACAGTAGCAGCAACAATAACAATCTCGACTCTGAGGACGAAGAACTCAACATGGATGACTCTCCTTACAAGAGCCGTCCGAACAGTTCCTCTCCAAGCCAAAGTCCAGTCACAATAGAAATGGATGAGGGTCCTGACGCTGATATGAAGAGCCTGTCGGCTGCATCATCGTCCGATTCCGGTGATGACGACAAGAAAAACCGACGCAAGAAGAAGACAAGAACCGTTTTTTCTCGCAGCCAGGTTTTCCAGCTAGAGTCGACGTTTGACATGAAGCGTTACCTGTCCAGTTCTGAGCGCGCTGGTCTTGCGGCATCCCTGCAGCTCACGGAGACACAGGTCAAGATCTGGTTCCAGAACCGACGGAATAAGTGGAAGCGTCAGCTGGCAGCTGAGTTGGAAGCCGCCAACATGGCACACTCGGCAGCCGCCCACAGAATGGTTCGAGTCCCCATCCTCTATCACGACACTCAGCCAAGTCACGCTCATAGCTCATCAAGCTCAAGCGAAACACGACCAGTTCGACTGGGTTCATCTTTATTTCGGGACCCTCTGTTTTTATCGAACAATTATTCACAATTGTGTCGGTAATACCGTTGCACCAGTCTTTAAAGTTGTGCATGACCAAACGATTTGCGGAGATTGTCGAGTGTTGGGTTGATTTTGGTGACTTGGCCCGTTCTTCAAACAATGGCTTGGGCATGAACATATTTGTTAAAGCCGGGGGATTTGGGAGGTTTTGAATTAGCGCAACTCAGCAGATTGTTAATGCTTTAATCTACAGGACTTTTTTTGTGTAAATATTGTCTCTTGACCAAAAATTGTCTGTGCTCTTATTAGTCTGGTGCCGTGGTGACAATTGTAAACCAGTATTGACTATGTGTGTATCTAAACTATTTGGAGGAAGTTAGAAACTGAAAAGCACTTTTGATGGATTTCGACGGATTTGGCTATTATGAAGCAAGACCTGGTGGTACGAGCGTTGAGAACATAGAGCAACTATGTGATGTTGAAGATATTGATGTGAATAGAGAGACTTGACACAAAACAATCTAAGGACATGTGTGTGTATGGTCGACGTTTAATGCGTGTTGCATTCTTAACCCTTCCAAGGTCTGGCATTCGCTTGTCAGTACATCATTATGTAGCCGTATGATTTATGAATAAATTAAACGTGGCAGTCTTAAGCAAATTCATTACTCTATAACACACTTCACAACATGTTAACATGTTTTATTTGTATTTAAAACTCAAAAATGTGTTGTATTTTAAACTATATTGACGGACAGAAACGAGAAGTTGGTAAGAATCATGCACTTTAAATTCTAAATGATGTTAAAACTGTTCACTGATTTATTTCTACGGGTTGTTCATAGTCATAAAGACCACTGAAGAATTTTAATGTGACCTGAAATATCAACATGTATTTTATGATATATTATATCTTATATTACCATTCGCCCGCTTATGTACAAAATTGTGTTACTTATTTCAGTTATAAACTCAGATTTACCATATATTTTATACCATATCCGCTGTGTAATCTCACTTCAATGATATATTCAGAACAACAGGACATCCTTTTCTTTCTTCTCTTAAACATGGTGATTTATATTGCAAAAAGTAGTATATAGTATACATATAACTGTCGTATGTATCTACCGTGTTAGTATAAAGTCGTTTAGGTTTGCATTTATATACAATAATAGAAGGTCATGCGTTTGTTTTGTCACTATTTATTCTCTTTCTAAGAATATATAGGTGCATTATTAAGTTTAAGATGAACATGTAGGACTACCCTAATCGAAACAGTCTTATTGTCCAAATATATGCTTAAATATGCACTAAATGTCACCCAATTATTTTCATACGTACGTCACCAATTAATTGGCTTTTTGTACGGCGTATGCTAAACGAGGTGATGAATTATAGTTTCTCATTATATATAATCACTTTATTATTTATGGTTATTATTGCACAAAAAGACCTTAAGATAGCAAAATTAATAATGAACCAATGAAGTTATGTTTAAACAAAATATACAAGGCATCATATTCAACGCGATTAATATCTGTACATATTGGTATATTAGCAAGGTAACTTGATATCGTGACTGGATATTTTCAAAGTTGAATAATCATACCTTATAATTGTATCATCGGCTACTTTATTATTATTATTATTATTATTATTATTATTATTATTATTATTATTATTATTATTATTATTATTATTATTATTATTATTATTATAATTATTATAATTATTATTATTATTATTATCATCATTATCATTATTTTTAAGTAGTTGTAACAGTATTACTTAATTATCATCATCATAATCATCGTCATCGTCGTCGTCATCGACATCATCATTATCATTATCATCATGTTTATCTTCCTCTTCCTCATCGTCATCATCATCATCGCCATCGTCATTCTCGTCGTCATCGTCACCATCATCATCATCAACATCATCATCACACATAAGATTATAACCTTTGTTACAACAATTATAACATTTATAATCATGTCTATTATAACTACATTGTTACAGTTGTATCAATTGATCATTGTATTATTTCATCGTTTCATGATCACAATTGTCATTAACAGTTTTATCACTCCAATCATTTTTATCAATAAAAGTATATATACGATGTAAGTCTTAGCACATATTTACAAAAACTATTTCCAACTGATATAATATGTATATGTGTGTGAAGAGCATTTGTCATGAAAATTGCCGACACTTGCCTGACCGTATCTTTACCAAGTCAATATTGCAAATCAGTTTATAGTCTTAACTTTTTCTCCTTAATAAATAAACCAAATTCACAGTCTAAGATCAACGAAAGTTTTATATTTTACAGCCGACGCATGCGTGTATGCATCCACTGTTTCCGGACAAACTCTAGAAAATTTATCATCGTCTTACTAAGGGTGTCCTAAATATTCTATTGTTTCAAGTCTGCTTGCCATAAGTTAATTAAGTTTTAAAGAATTGTTTTAATATTTGTAAAATGTAGTTGATAAACATTGTATGCGTAACTAACTGTTTTGAAGCTTATAACACATATTGGATACTCGCAGAACTATAGCAAAAACAATATTATAAAATGTTAAAAATTAAGGTAAAATAAGTTGTAAATTAAAATACATTGTACATTATATTTAAAAAAAACCCCGCGTAATTAAGATATGATAAACTAGTTTCATTTGATATCCCATTGTGTGTTACATTTGATATCCCATTTTGTGTTACGTTATACATTGTTTGGTAGGTTTTTGTTAATATTTTTTTTTACATTGGTCAGTTCTCGAAATGTTCAGATATTGTTGAGGAGCAGTCCATTTAAAGCGTCACTATCGTTATTGTTTTAATGTTATATAATCATTGAATAAAGACAAAAAAGTGATTTGATAGTTATAAAACGTGTCATACAAACCTTTCATACTAACCTGTCATACTAACCTGTCATAATAACCTGTCATAATAACCTGTCATACAAGCTTTCTTTACACGCTTTCATGGATTACTAAAGTAACTCAAAATGAAGAAAGTGTGTTCAAAAGTAAATCGTAAATACAATACTTAGAATTTATTACGAACTATTTCTTAAACAAATTCATACGCACAGGTCATGTAAAAGGCCAAGAAGTATATGACACGACATAACCCGTCTAAACAATATCGTAACTAATGGCGACTTAACAACGGGATTATTTCGGAAACTCTCCTTCGTTTTAAAATGTCCGCTTACTGCTAAAATCGACAAGAGAGAGAAACAGACAAATAAAGAAGACGTATAAAAGTTACTTAAAGTCTGCTTGGCTCTGTTTGATTTTCTTTTTATCTTTTCAGGTTGTGATTATTGAATTGAAATTAAATAATTGATTACATTTTTTAATCTAATCATGATTTAAATGATGAGATTGTGACGTGAAGCTGTGTGCTTATTTTGATCTCAGATGTTGCTGGCATTTATTGTAGGATTAAACTGAAATGTTGTAGCGGGTAAATCTATTGTTTCTAAGAGCGAACTTTATTTTGTTCAAACACAAAACACAATCGTTTATACAGTGTTCAGCTTTCTGTTTTGTTGTTGATTTCTTCTTCACTATTGTTTTGTGATATGAAATAAAAACAAAAAAAACACCACAATTTGTTGTCTTATTCTATTTACCCCACACCCACCAACCCCTCCCAACACCACGTGTAGTTATTTCTTACGATTATCACAATGTTACGATTTAATCTTATTTCACATATGTTTAAGGAAAAATGACAATAAATAACGCTAAATGAAGCACGATAGTGTTACGAGGTGTGTTTTTTTTTATTTCAAAAGGTAAGTATGGTGCTGAAAATAATGAGATGAAATATACTATTAAAGCTTTTTAATATCAACTTTATTTAATAATTTGTCCATACAGTCCATATTTTATCCAAGTCTGAATGTGTTCTTTGTAGTTTCAAAGTAAGTTAATGTGTAAAAGATCTCTCTGAGCCCAATTAAGTTTTAGAATGACCGAAATTAAATAAAATAAATGCTCTACAATAAAGATGCCATTTGCAATGATTCTTGTTCCTGAACTAAAAAAATGAAGTCACATATTGGAACACAGTTTAACAGTTTCCGGGGAAACCGAACAGTAACCCTTAAATGCGCAATTCATCCCGAATGAATTACAAACATTGCATGTTTACTGATTTTTACACAATGACGCCATAAAATATTAAAAGAATTATAATTTGCTATGCAAAAAAATATCTCTACTATTTTAGCATATTACTTTAAGTATTTATTTTTACAAAAAAAAAATATTTGTTTTATAACTATACTCGAATGATTTCCTAAACGTTTCGAACATAAACAACAAAATGAAACGTTCCCGGGAACTAAGTATGACATTACATTGTTTTCAAATAACAGAATTACTTTCCAGATCTTTCTAAAAGATGGTATTGACACCACTCTCTGTTATTAATCATGTATTATAGTACAACTTGAGAGACAAGTTAAGACACAAGCTGTAACAGCTGTATATGCCTGAAGAATTGTTAGTTTAAGACTATGTGTCATGGAGGTGAAACCAACCCCTTCCGGACAATACATCATAATATTATTCTTGGTCTTACGGATATTTTGGTCAAAAGATACTCTTGCAAAAAAAGAAGTTTCTGATCAGATAATTTGAACTTTTAGCATGCGAATCCTTTAGTTTGTGGCTGCTCGCAACAGCAAATAACGAAGATTGAACAGTAGCCATTAGTTTGGTCCAAAGCCGCTGATTACACCGAGAAATTAAATAAGAAGAAATCGCGGACACTTAGGAATACAAAGTGAGAAAGTGGTTATGTGTCGTTTTCTCGCTGATACACGGTCTGTATTTCTATAGTGATAATATTCATCTAAACACTTAAGTAAAAGCATAAATCCGTGCATCAAATACTTATATAACATACTTGTCAGAAGCGATACAGATGTTTCTTTCGTCCAAATGAAATTGCTTTAAACCGAATTAAAATACTGGCATTGATATCACGTACCCAGGTACACAGTGTAACCAGATATTACAATATTTTCGGGACGATTTTAAAGAAATATCAAATATTATGTCTTCTGCGAAGCGCAGCCTGTAATTATGTCGAAATAATTACTATATTCAAAAGGATTATTGTCAGTTCTTGAATGTGATACATTTTGCGCATCAGGAAAATCATGAAGTCCTAGCGGTTTAATACATCAATATGCAATAAGCCGAAAGTTTAAAGGTACTGTGCTGCATTCATCATAAATAATATTGTCTTATTGTGTCCGAAAACAACAAACAAAACATCTTTATAATGTATTAAAATTGTTAACATGTTTGTTTGAGACTCTTGATAATGAATTTTCACTTGAAATAAAAGATACATTAAATGTATTGACTATCAAATATATTGTTTTAACGTTCTTATTAATAAAGACGGGAATTGCAAGCTGCAATACTTATTAATACTTTAAATTAGTCTTGCGCTGTACGTCAAATGTATAATTAATCAATTAAATCAAACCCGCTTAGAGCCGCTGAAATGCTTCTTCCGTCTTACAAAATAATGATTTTACACCTGCTTTGTCTGGAAATAGTATATCAAGGGGTTGTCTATATTATTACACATAGGTATCAATATTGCAGCCTGACACATCCAGGTCCAAACTGTGTTGGTTTTCGACATCGTATCTAGTTATATGATTGACATGTCAATATTATGCAACAATACTAACCTGATACGGATCGCTGTGCTGGAACACATTGTCTGTGCGTTATACTGACTTGGGACTAGTAATTTACGCTTTATGTGGAATTAGTCATGTACACAAAGCAAACATGTGCATTCTAGTTGATACACGTATATGAGGTTAGGTTTGTGTTGATGTACAGTCGAACTTACACAATGTCCGAGATAAAATGTATTGCAGTTAGTACCAGTATTGCTCCACAGCATAAAACGGGTCGTAATTATTATCAGTCATTGTACCCGTTTTCTTGTCGCCAACGTACGGTATTATTATCGAGTTTGATATAGACATCAGAAAAAGCATTCTCTCACCAGAGGGCGTGCTACACAAGTTTCGCTTACACCTCTGTCAACGCCCGGTGTACAAGATTCTTGTACAAAATATAAATAATGAATAAAATGCTCGTGAGATTATTTTGATCTCTGTATATTTTACTTAAAATGAAAATGGGTATTTTTATTTTTTTTAGAACAACGTTTAAGATATATTTTAACCCAAATTTTCGGGGAACTATTTTGCGACATGTGACGATATAATATCACGTGTATGCGAACTATTTTTCCCGGCGTTGACAGAGGTGTAAGCGAAACTTGTGTTGCACGCCCTCTGGTGAGAGAATGCAGAAAAAGATCGGGTTTATTCTTGAACAAAATCTCTAATCGGCGTTAAATGGACAAGCGATAAAATACTCGTTTTAAATGCGGACTGACGACACTTCGAATCTGGCTGTTTTAAAAATCCCATTCAATTTTGTTTAAGCTTTAGTATAACCTAACTTGAAATTGTTGTCCGCGAATTCTTTCTTTTTTTATCTTCTTACTTCTGTCTTTTTTTCTTTTACTATCTTCTGTAGATACACAATGCATGTACTTGCATTTGTGTACAAAATACATATCTGTATGTCAGTAGTACTCTATGTTGTTAGCGTGTTTATATTATGTTACAAATATGGTAACTATCTGTATTGTTCGAGTGTATGTCATCTCAATTCTAAAATGTCTACAAGTATTTTTTCTTACTGGTTTGTGGTACCGTAAAGTGTTTATCGTCCGTGTTGTTGTTTTTTGTTGTTGTTTTTTTAAAACCACAAAAACTCTACTCTCGAAGGTTTTATGTATAAATGAAATTAATCTTTACCATGTTTCTTTTAACGGAAGTATTTCTCCAGACCTATCTTCGTCGTTAATGTCGACGTTAAATGCTCCAAACCGATAAATTTTCCAACAACGCGTTTGTCATATTAACCCCATGTGAGCTTAATACCAAAATCTGCACTTAAGAATTTAACTGTAAACAGTCGGTTGCCATTTCTACAACCAATAGCGCTCTATACTAAAAAAAACATGCACTTAAACATTTAACTGTAAATGGTCGTGTGACGTTCATCCGTCTTTACATAAGACAAAGTTCCAAGCACCACAGGTCTCGAAGTGTGAATTTTATTTGCCTTTTGTTAAGAAATAAAGCGTATTGTCTGTGTTTTTTTCTTGTGTTTATTTTTTCTAAGATATATCTAAATGTTCGTTTAACTAACAGAGGACATATCAGAAACGGCACTACGATCAATTCTACGCGTAGTTCTCTACAATAAAGACATTTGTTAAGCAAATATTGATACGGGATTGGATCACAATCACGGATATCCTCTGTACATAGCAGCAACATTCCTTACAAATATGTGTACATTAAAAGAACTGCATTGCATATTGCGCTGCATATACCAACTTTTTTAGATAAAATGTGTTCATTGAGCTTCATTATAAAACTGACAGATTCGCATTTTAACAATCTACATTGTAACTGTCAATGGCTTCTGTTTTTTTTTTATATTATTATTATTTGTTTTGTACAAATAAGATAAGCAAACAAAATGGTTCCTTCGTAATGGTCCGCGTACATGTATATATTTGCACTATACAAAATATTTGGATTTAGCTTGGTAAATGGAAGGACAGCTTTGATAGATTTAAACCCCTAATCAGTCCCTCTTATCATATCGAGGTTATATTGGCTAACTTCCATCTGTCATTATATGAGCTTAAATCTCCTTCCACACATTTGTCATCTCAGACATTTAAATATGGATAGTCGGTTGTCACTTCAAAGCTTTTACCCGCTTATTTAAAACTACAGGCGCCGAGCACCGCAGTATCGGCTTTGTGAAATCGTTGTTAATTTGCTTAGAAGAAAAATCTGTCATTTTCCTAAAATAACTTCGTTCATTTGCCGCAGGTATATTATATATCAGAAACGGAATTAGAAATCATTAAATTCTAAGTATAATCATTTGCAATAAAGGTATTCAGCAAACAAGAAATCTCCTTTTCTCTATTTGGCACTAACATCTGGCATCCAGGCACACTTTAAAAGTAATGTATCGATCGTATAATAGATTAACATGTCCGATTCCTTTACATGATATAATACACAAATGTATTGTAACCAGTTTTTTTTAAAATCTACTTTCCATGCCCTATACTTATATACTGGACCTGGTACCGCAGATGGTACAGCGTCGGTTCCAGGTATGAGAGGCCCCGGGTGTGGTATCATGCCAGGTGTTCACGGCATGCTATACACAGTAAAGGCAGCACCATGTCTGCTTCAAGTGGACATCGTCCCCAGATTACTGAAATACTGATGGTTGGACGATAAAACCAACAAACAAACATGCTAAACACAGTAAAGCCAGCCCTATATCTGCTTCAAGTAGACACCTTCTCCAGATAACTGAAATGATGTTGATGGGACGATAATCCCAACAAACAAATATGCTACACACAGTGAAGGCAGCACTATATCTGCTTCAAGTAGACACATTCTCCAGATAACTGAAATACTGTTGGTGGGACGATAAGCCCAACAAACAAACACAACTTATACCAGTGTATAACTAAGACTCTCTCGCGGTGTTTTCCCAAAGATTTCTTGTGGGGGCCAATGGCCATGATGTAGCATGTCATATTGGGAGGATCACTAATAGTTATTTAATTATAACTATTTATCGGATGTCATTTTTGCATGAGCGTAATCATATATACCATTGTTTGTGATAAGCCGAAATCGTTATGTAGTGACGTTGATGTCGCTGTTGCTGCTGCTGCTGATGATGATTCTGCTGCTACTGCTGTTGATGATGATAAGATCAATTATGTTCAGCATTTCGCTCACAAGAATAGCAAATATTTAGAAGATAACAATAAAAGTTTTCCAGTGTGAAAAGAGGCCTTAAATAATGCCAGTGAAATCGCAATTACATGCTTAGGAAGATATGGCTCGACATAAAACGAGAGGCGATGTTTATTTGAATGCCAATAAAGATAACATAAATGTCTCGGAAAGATAAATTAGGGTGTTAAAGACCCTAATCATTGATAATTAAATTTAATCAAACTTAAATTACACACCAATAAAGTTGGATGCTATGTGATTTTCAACAAATCATAATTTTGAGCAATCCTCATTTTTGCAACAGATAAAAAACACAACACATTGAATTCAAAAAGCTACAAAATAACACCATTTATTTGTCTCATTTTGTTCGTGTATGCAACGTTTTACTCATAAAAATAGAACATTAAATAAAGTCAGCTTCTGAAAGGTCGAGATGTATCAAAGGTGTATGACTAGTCAGATGCTTTGTTACATTGTGTCTTGGTGGCCATGTATAACCAATCAGATGCTTTGTTACATTGTGTCTTGTTGGCTATGTATAACCAATCAGATGCTTTGTTACATTGTGTCTTGGTGGCTATGTATAACCAGTCAGATGCTTTGTTACATTGTATCTTGGTGGCTATGTATAACCAATCAGATGCTGTGTTACATTGTATCTTGGTGGCTATGTATAACCAGTCAGATGCTTTGTTACATTGTGTCTTGGTGGCTATTTATAACAAATCAGATGCTTTGTTACATTGTGTCTTGGTGGCTGTGTATAACCAATTAGATGCTTTGTTACATTGTGTCTTGGTGGCTATGTATAACCAATCAGATGCTTTGTTACATTGTGTCTTGGTGGCTATGTATAACCAATCAGATGCTTTGTTACATTGTGTCTTGGTGGCTATGTATAACCAATCAGATGCTTTGTTGCAGAACCGTTTGCAAAAAATGGAACAAAACAAAGTATCAGATAATTTATTTACAGTTTCGACCTAACTAGGTCGAAACATACTAATAAAGAATTGCATAGTTGAGTATATTCCCTATCTTAATAAAACTCATTAAATTTATTGAGGATGCTTTGTACATGTTGATCATATGTCCTACTTACATGTCGGTGGATGCGCTGTGCATGGTCAGAATTAAGTCCTTATTTTCCATGCTTTTACTTTCTCCTTCTCTGTTTCCCTCCCACGCTCTCTGATAAACGGCTCATTTAATAAGCACACTCGTTTGCGGTGAGCAAAATTGTTAGCGTGTAAAACGCTGCTTAAAATGCCTCTGTGCTTCCTAAACCTATTATATTAAACCACAATAACTGCAAACAGAATCACATATAATGTCAGATAACTTGATTATGTATTAAGATGTAACTCGTGAGCATGTAAACGTTTAGTTGTTTTAAATTGTATGATTCTTAATTACCTCATTTATGCGACCAAGATAGCCTTAATCGTCCTACCTAGACGAATTTGTGTATTGTATTGCAAGTCATTAGTCAATTATATTCTAATTAAGAAAAATTCATCACCTTGAATGTATTATTTGGAAACATTGAAATAGCACTCAATGAGTAGTTGGAACTGTCCATATACTTTATAATAACGATACATGAATAATCGGAACTGTCCACATACTTTATAATAACGATAACTGAATAATCGGAACTGTCCACACACTTTATAATAACGATAACTGAATAATCGGAACTGTCCACATACTTTATAATAACGATAACTGAATAATCGGAACTGTCCACACACTTTATAATAACGATAACTGAATAATCGGAACTGTCCACATACTTTATAATAACGATAACTGAATAATCGGAACTGTCCACACACTTTATAATAACGATAACTGAATAATCGGAACTGTCCATATCGTTTAAAATAACGATAACTGAATAATCGGAACTGCCCAAATACTTTATAATAACGATAAATGAATAATCGGAACTGACAATATACTTTATAATTACGATAACTGAATAATCGGAACAGTCCACATACTTTATAATAACGATATAGGAATAATCGGAACTGTCCACATACTTTATAATAACGATAACTGAATAATTGGAACTGTCCACATTCTTTATAATGACGATAAATGAATAATCGGAACTGTCCACATACTTTATAATAACGATAATTGAATTATCGGAGCTGTCCACATACTTTATAATAACGATAACTGAATAATCGGAACTGTCCACATACTTTATAATAACGATCACTGAATAATCGGAACTGTCCACATACTTTATAATAACGATAACTGAACTATCGGAGCTGTCCATATACTTTACAATAACGATAACTGAATAATCGGAACTGTCCACATACTTTATAGTAACGATAACTGAATAATCGGAACTGTCCACATACTTTATAATAACGATAACTGAATAATCAGAACTGTCCACATACTTTATAATTACGATAACTGAATAATCGGAACTGTCCACATACTTTATAATAACGATCACTGAATAATCGGAACTGTCCACACATTTGATAATAATAATGAAATGAATAATCGGAACTGTCCATATACTTTATAATGACGATAAATGAATAATCGGAACTGACAATATACTTTATAATAACGATAACTGAATAATCGGAACTGCCCACATACTTTATAATAACGATAACTGAATAATCGGAACTGTCCACATACTTTATAATAACGATGGAATGAATAATCGGAACTGTTAATATACTTTAAAATGACGATAAATGAATAGTCGGAACTGTCCACATACTTTATAATAACGATAACTGAATAATCGGAACTGTCCACACACTTTATAATAACGATAAATGAATAATCGGAACTGTCCACACACTTTATAATAACGATAACTGAATAATCGGAACTGTCCACACACTTTATAATAACGATAACTGAATAATCGGAACTGTCCACACACTTTATAATAACGATAACTGAATACTCGGAACTGTCCACACACTTTATAATAACGATAACTGAATAATCGGAACTGTCCACACACTTTATAATAACGATAAATGAATAATCGGAACTGTCCACATACTTTATAATAACGATAACTGAATAATCGGAACTGTCCACACACTTTATAATAACGATAAATGAATAATCGGAACTGTCCACATACTTTATAATAACGATAACTGAATAATCGGAACTGTCCACACACTTTATAATAACGATAACTGAATAATCGGAACTGTCCACACACTTTATAATAACGATAAATGAATAATCGGAACTGTTAATATACTTTATAATAACGATAACTGAATAATCGGAACTGTCCACACACTTTATAATAACGATAACTGAATAATCGGAACTGTCCACACACTTTATAATAACGATAAATGAATAATCGGAACTGTCCACATACTTTATAATAACGATAAATGAAAAATCGGAACTGTCCACACACTTTATAATAACGATGGAATGAATAATCGGAACTGTTAATATACTTTATAATGACGATAAATGAATAGTCGGAACTGTCCACATACTTTATAATAACGATAACTGAATAATCGGAACTGTCCACACACTTTATAATAACGATAAATGAATAATCGGAACTGTCCACACACTTTATAATAACGATAACTGAATAATCGGAACTGTCCACACACTTTATAATAACGATAAATGAATAATCGGAACTGTTAATATACTTTATAATAACGATAACTGAATCGGAACTGTCCACACACTTTATAATAACGATAACTGAATAATCGGAACTGTCCACATACTTTATAATAAACGATAACTGAATAATCGGAACTGTCCACACACTTTGATAATAATAAGAAATGAATAATCGGAACTGTTCCATATACTTTATAATGACGATAAATGAATAATCGGAACTGACAATATACTTTATAATAACGATAACTGAATAATCGGAACTGTCCACATACTTTATAATAACGATAACTGAATAATCGGAACTGTCCACACACTTTATAATAACGATAACTGAATAATCGGAACAGTCCACATACTTTATAATGACGATAAATGAATAGTCGAATAATATTATGATGATAATATTATCTCAAAATCGTGGTTAGTACATCAATGCCTTAGCCTTTTGGCTAGGCGTATCTCAGCCTTTTTAGAAACGGTTGAGAGTTAGAATCCGCCTTTAAACGATTTTTGTTTAGTTTTTTACTCATACTAAAAATACTTAATAAATGAGTAAATTTATAAATTTATCTTCCATATTGAATTTGTGCTGCACATATTTGTTGATGGTACATGTATGCGTGCTTGAGAGCAATCGCCATGTTATTTATTATTCCCAGTCAATATGTTACAACACTACGTTTAGCGTAGATCACGTGGGTTGTATGTTTCTATATTAATGGCATTTCATTCGTGTGTAAGCTCGAGGCCCAGTCCAACCCTTTGTGAATCTCGCAAGCAACTGCCTCCAACAGCATTATTCGGTCCAAAGAAAAGTGCACCCAAAGACAACTCGCACAGAGTACTCTGTATGTATCTCGTATTTGTAAACTCATATGTCATGTATATGATTATGCGAATAAAGTATCGTTGAGTTGTGATGAAATAATGTACGTGTATAAGTAAAGATACACAGTATATGTACAGCACAAATACGTATTTTCTATCGACAAATACAATACGTTATATCAGCAACGTTATAATAACTGTAAGATACTAAAAATGGGTGCTTGTTTTGAGCTACAGAAAAAAAAAATCGGGTTTGATTATATGTTTGCTATTAATTTTGAACTTTTCAAATTAATGTATAATAAAGATGAGTTGTGGAACTCCTAAATATTCTCAATACTATTTTTCTTCACTTTTGATTTTTTTCACTTAGCTTCTGCGGGTTTCAAACCTGTGCCGACAGTTCTGTTCGTTTTCGTCTTAACCCTCTCGACCACCGGGGCCGTCGACTTTTACACTAAAATTTTCTCTCGCCTGCAGCTTAAGTCCTTCGCATACACATGTTTCCATTCAGTTAGTCTAGACAGGGTAAAGACCAATTTAATTACAACTTAACGACAAAAATGTAAATAATAATTATCGGTATTTTAAATCACGTTTAAGTTTTGAAAATGTCGAATATCAGATGATGCTCCTAACATGTTAGTGATGTTGTGTAGCATGCTTTGTAATGACCAACACGTTGTGTGAAATAATATTTATCACGCAATTGATTTCAAATATATAATTTTAGCGAACAATATTTTTAATTTAGTGAATCTTTGATAAATCACGAGGATGCTCAGTAAAACAAAGTACTAGCTCTATACAAAGAAAACAATCACAGTTATAACCCGACACAACAACACTTCTATTCGATGTCATTGAGTACCGTTACTACGCCGATAAAGTAATCACGCTTTCTGATTGGCTGAAATGGCTTGTTCTGGAAGGTTTCCATAACCTATATGTACCTATCGATAGTCCAATCTTATGTTCTTTATCGCTTAAAACACTCTACTGGTAGTTGTGAATATTAAATAGTTTCCGTAAATGGTATCGAAAATTAAGAGGTCTAAACCCGTTTTACATGATCTATAAACATTATAAATGGCGTAGTGGTAGAGTGTTTGGTTTGCATTCACACTATGATTAATTAATTTAAATGGCAACGATGTATTTTTTTTTCAATTGTTTCAATACGCCCGGGGATAATTTATTTATTTGGGTTTTACGGCACACCGACACTAAACAGGTCATACGGCGCCGAAACTCCGGAGACAAAAATGCCGTATGACATAAAGAGGATTTTGAAGATACAATAAATGAACAATGGCGATAAAAGATTAATATTTCTATAAAATACCATGTATTTATTTACACTATTATAAGGTTAAGATATTGAAGACCCTAAATACAAATTAAACAATAAACTTAAGTGAAGATTGTTTTCAAACTTAACGACATTGACAGCGAGCCAATTATCTCTTGGCCAGATTATATCTACAATAACAGTGTAAACATCAAAGGCTTCCGTATATAGACGAAGAATAACGAGGACATTGACGGAAAATAATCCCTGTCAGTTTTAATGTATTCGGACAATAGATAGTTTCTATGTGATGTCATAGGCACTGTAAGACAGTTTAAGGCAACCATCTTTGAAGGCAGAAGCTAATGCAGGCTAAAATCTGGAAATATGTGCTGTATTAAATTCACCAATGTCTTCTTATCTTTAGTATATTTGACTGTTTTATATATCAAATTTAACAGCATTAATTTAATGTTTTAGATATCATAACTATATTTTGATAGCTTAAAAGGTAAAAAATTACTACCAAAGAAAATACACTATTAATTTTGTTTAAGGATGAGCCAATAATTTTATTTATTTCTGTGCATTTATTCTTTGTGCCTTTATCAATTTTAAAAAAATGTTGCATGCTAACAAAATTAATTTCAAGAGCTTTCCAGTGGTGTATAGCTTTTAATTTTTGGAACTCAAATTAAGAAGTAGCAAGAAAATAAAATTTACTCTTCTATACAATTCATCTGAAAATCCCTTGAAGTTGCTATCAAAGATGGCTGCCAAGATAAAAAATTTCGCAGTGTGGAAATTGTCTAATCTATATCCCAAATAAGCTAAAAATAATTTTAGTTTGTTTTGAAATCATTTGAGTTATACAGTTCTTGACCTTTATGTATCATAACATACCGAATTCCAAGAAAAGACATGCACGTACCAATTTTTTTCTCTCCATAAAGTGTGTTTGCTATGACAAAAGTGTAAGAAAATAATCATACATTTCTTCATTATGGAAGGCAGGTAGCATTTAGTTAGCATTTAATAACAAAATTATATGAATACGACGTCTTGTTGTTTGTGTTTGTCACACGAAAGTCAATGTCGGCAGTCCTTACTAAACGTGCTGTTTACCACGCGTTGGGTCGCTATGACAACTCATCGTAGTGTTATTCTCTAACATAGGTGGCTTGGCCAGGTTGTATCCATTACATTTCCAAACAGGAAGAAAGTTGTTATTAAGTTAGGGTCATATAATTAAACTACTAACCGACAATGTGACAGTGCCCATTACATGTCTCAATAAGATCCATTTACCACACGGGGAAAACACTTCTTTAAATTATATTATGGTATTGAATTCATTTATATAGTTTACCTTTCTTAAGTTTCTTTTTTATTTATGATTACGTTATTTTGTCCTAAATTGCATTTTATGACTCTTGTTTACGTGGATTTGGCAAACAAAAAAAGAGAAAGAATGTAAAGACGTCTAAATAAATGATGCACGTGAAGTCTTGTTCCTGTAAAAAATATAAGAACGTTAAGACTTGATTTGACGGAAAATAAATATTTTGTGATTAGATAATGCTTTATTGTATTTTGTGGTTATGAACTGATCCGTTAGTGTGATCTTACGTTGAATGTTTATTGCTTTTCTTTGAAGAGAAAACATTTTCTGATTATTTTTATAATATATCGAGAATTATAACACATAAACAGGATACGTCTAAACGATCTAGTTAAAGTGAAGAAATAATATCTTAAGTAAAGTCTGTGTAAATTTATCGAAAATCAAAAACAAAATCCATCCCTTGCTGTTGTTCTTCCCTTGCTCTTGTAGTTTCCTTGCAAAATGATCGGAAGCAAACAAAAACTATATATTCAATCAGAATTACTGCTAACGCTCTTTTAAACTAAGCTGATTACTCCGCCGACAGCGAACAGCACGGTAAAGCCTCACAACCTTATAGTTTGAACTTAAATATTACCAATTACCGCGCAAAGAAGATTTCCCCTAGAAATCAATTAGAAAATTTGTTCGAGTAAGCGGATCGACTCATTATCTGTAGCGTTCATTCATTTAGGAATTTATAGTTGTTTAACTATTGGGAGTCTGCGACAAGTTGCCTCATTCGGTTGGATGATGGCAGTTAGATGGTATGACATCGTAACTGCAGCGCTCAAAGGCTTGTTGCCAGAGCCGTGCGATACTAACTGATTAGGGATTGCTTTTATTTTCCAATTTATTAACTCAATGAATAGGATTCCACATTCGTAAGTATGTGCTTTATTACAGGATCATGGGCGGAGGATAAAAAATGGATAAGCCATGCGGTATTCATCGGGATCGATTGTGAGTCAGGTTATTCAAATTGCATTGGTCGGTGTTTATAGCCGGCTATACAGAAGACAATTTTCGGTGTCAGTTGCATGTTATACAGATATCATTGGTCGGTGTTATTTCGGGTTATACAAATGACATTAGTTGGTATTCATTGTCGGTTGTAATGGTGGCATTGGTCGGTGTTTATTGCCGGTTGAATAGATGACATTGATCAGTGTTTATTGCCGGTTATATAGATAACATTGGTCAGTGTTTATTCCTGATTATACAGATAACATTGGTCAGTGTTTATTGCCGGTTATACAGATAACATTGGTCAATGTTTATTGCCGGTTATACAGACAACATTGGTCAGTGTTTATTGCCGGTTATATAGATAACAATGGCCAGTGTTTATTGCCGGTTATATAGATAACATTGGTCAGTGTTTATTGCCGGTTATATAGATAACATTGGTCAGTGTTTATTGCCGGTTATACAGACAACATTGGTCGGTGTTTATTGCCGGTTATATAGATAACATTGGTCAGTGTTTATTGACGGTTATACAGATAACATTGGTCAGTGTTTATTGACGGTTATATAGATAACATTGGTCAGTGTTTATTACCGGTTATACAGACAACATTGGTCGGTGTTTATTGCCGGTTATATAGATAACATTGGTCAGTGTTTATTGCCGGTTATACAGATAACATTGGTCAGTGTTTATTGCCGGTTATACAGATAACATTGGTCAATGTTTATTGCCGGTTATACAGACAACATTGGTCGGTGTTTATTGCCGGTTATATAGATAACATTGGTCAGTGTTTATTGCCGGTTATACAGATAACATTGGTCAGTGTTTATTGCCGGTTTTATAGATAATATTGGTCAGTGTTTATTGCCGGTTATATAGATAACATTGGTCAGTGTTTATTACCGGTTATATAGATAACATTGGTCAGTGTTTATTGCCGATTATATAGATAACATTGGTCAGTGTTTATTGCCGGTTATACAGATAACATTGGTCGGTGTTTATTACCGGTTATACAGATAACATTGGTCAGTGTTTATTGACGGTTATATAGATAACATTGGTCAGAGTTTATTGCCGGTTATATAGATAACATTGGTCAGTGTTTATTGACGGTTATATAGATAACATTGGTCAGTGTTTATTGCCGGTTATATAGATAACATTGGTCAGTGTTTATTACCGGTTATATAGATAACATTGGTCAGTGTTTATTGACGGTTATACAGATAACATTGGTCAGTGTTTATTACCGGTTATATAGATAACATTGGTCAGTGTTTATTGACGGTTATATAGATAACATTGGTCAGTGTTTATTACCGGTTATATAGATAACATTGGTCAGTGTTTATTGACGGTTATATAGACAACATTGGTCAGTGTTTATTACCGGTTATATAGATAACATTGGTCAGTGTTTATTACCGGTTATATAGATAACATTGGTCAGTGTTTATTGACGGTTATATAGATAACATTGGTCAGTGTTTATTACCGGTTATATAGAACAATTGCAGTGTTTATTGCCGGTTATAGATAACATTGGTCAGTGTTTATTGACGGTTATATAGATAACATTGGTCAGTGTTTATTACCGGTTATATAGATAACATTGGTCAGTGTTTATTACCGGTTATATAGATAACATTGGTCAGTGTTTATTGACGGTTATATAGATAACATTGGTCAGTGTTTATTGCCGGTTATATAGATAACATTAGTCATTGTTTATTGCCAGTTATACAGATAACATTAGTCAGTGTTTATTGCCGGTTATACAGATAACATTGGTCAGTGTTTATTGTCAGTTATACAGATAACATTGGTCAGTGTTTATTGACGGTTATACAGATAACATTGGTCGGTGTTTATTACCGGTTATACAGATAACATTGGTCAGTGTTTATTGACGGTTTTATAGATAACATTGGTCAGTGTTTATTGCCAGTTATACAGATAACATTAGTCAGTGTTTATTGACGGTTATACAGATAACATTGGTCAGTGTTTATTGCCGGTTATACAGATAACATTGGTCAGTGTTTATTACCGGTTATACAGATAACATTGGTCAGTGTTTATTGCCGGTTATATAGATAACATTGGTCAGTGTTTATCGCCGGTTATATAGATAATATTAGTCAGTGTTTATTGCCGGTTATACAGATAACATTGGTCAGTGTTTATTGACGGTTATATAGATAACATTGGTCAGTGTTTATAACCGGTTATACAGATAACATTGGTCAGTGTTTATTACCGGTTATACAGATAACATTGGTCAGTGTTTATTGACGGTTATATAGATAACATTGGTCAGTGTTTATTGCCGTTTATACAGATAACATTGGTCAGTGTTTATTGACGGTTATATAGATAACATTGGTCAGTGTTTATTGACGGTTATATAGATAACATTGGTCAGTGTTTATTACCGGTTATACAGATAACATTGGTCAGTGTTTATTGACGGTTATATAGATAACATTGGTCAGTGTTTATTGCCGTTTATACAGATAACATTGGTCGGTGTTTATTACCGGTTATACAGATAACATTGGTCAGTGTTTATTGACGGTTTTATAGATAACATTGGTCAGTGTTTATTGCCAGTTATACAGATAACATTAGTCAGTGTTTATTGACGGTTATACAGATAACATTGGTCAGTGTTTATTGCCGGTTATACAGATAACATTGGTCAGTGTTTATTACCGGTTATACAGATAACATTGGTCAGTGTTTATTGCCGGTTATATAGATAACATTGGTCAGTGTTTATCGCCGGTTATATAGATAATATTAGTCAGTGTTTATTGCCGGTTATACAGATAACATTGGTCAGTGTTTATTGACGGTTATATAGATAACATTGGTCAGTGTTTATAACCGGTTATACAGATAACATTGGTCAGTGTTTATTACCGGTTATACAGATAACATTGGTCAGTGTTTATTGACGGTTATATAGATAACATTGGTCAGTGTTTATTGCCGTTTATACAGATAACATTGGTCAGTGTTTATTGACGGTTATATAGATAACATTGGTCAGTGTTTATTGACGGTTATATAGATAACATTGGTCAGTGTTTATTACCGGTTATACAGATAACATTGGTCAGTGTTTATTGACGGTTATATAGATAACATTGGTCAGTGTTTATTGCCGTTTATACAGATAACATTGGTCAGTGTTGATTACCGGTTATACAGATAACATTAGTCAGTGTTTATTGCCGGTTATACAGATAACATTGGTCAGTGTTTATTGCCTGTTATATATAACATTGGTCAGTGTTTATTGCCTTTTATACAGATAACATTGGTCAGTGTTTATTGCAGTTGATATAGATAACATTGATCAATGTTTATTGTCGGTTATATAGATAATATTTGTCAGTGTAAATTGACGGTTATACAGTTGCCATGTGTTATACAGTTAATATTTGTTAGTGGGATATAATATAAACTTACCACAATATTAGATTGCCATGCCTTTTTAAAGATGATTGTCACTTCAGACATGTCATTCCACTTAGTTTTCGTTCCACCATTTTAGCACGCTCAATTTAATCACTGTTTGTTTGTGTTGTTTATTGTTAAATTGTT